>CM059190.1:96050007-96427507 GCA_030323885.1 Branchipolynoe longqiensis | reverse complement strand
AGCTGCCTGTATGTATAACTCGTCAACTCTCAGAGTATGTCAACTGCATTGTGATTAGATAGAGTGTGAAAGGTGAAGGTCGCTGGTTGGTTTGTTGATAGCTGCCTGTCTGTATAACTCATCCACTCTCAGAGTTTATCGACTTCATTGTGATTAGATAGAGCGTGAAGGGTGAAGGTCGCTGGTTGCTTTGTTGATAGCTGCCTGTCTGTATAACTCATCCACTCTCAGAGTTTATCGACTGCATTGTGATTAGATAGAGCGTGAAGGGTGAAGGTCGCTGGTTGGTTTGTTGATAGCTGCCTGTATGTATAACTCGTCAACTCTCAGAGTATGTGAAGTGCATTGTGATTAGATAGAGTGTGAAAGGTGAAGGTCGCTGGTTGGTTTGTTGATAGCTGCCTGTATGTATAACTCATCAACTCTCAGAGTATGTCAAGTGCATTATGATTAGATAGAGTGTGAAAGGTGAAGGTCGCTGGTTGCTTTGTTGATAGCTGCCTGTCTGTATAACTCATCCACTCTCAGAGTTTATCGACTGCATTGTGATTAGATAGAGCGTGAAGGGTGAAGGTCGCTGGTTGGTTTGTTGATAGCTGCCTGTCTGTATACTCCAGAGGAGACCAGACGTGCATCAGGACACGCGTCGCATTGTCTGGCTCGTAAGTTTACACTAAGACCGTCTGTGCAGGAAACATGTACAAATATTGTTCACGAGTGTTTTCCATCTGCATGCAACACATTATTCTTTGCTAGAGCGGATTTGCCCAGTTTTTATGTTATATTTATATATATGTGTGTGTGTGTGTTTGTGAGTGTGGGGGGGTGTGGGTGTCTGTGCCTTCTGTGTCTGCATATGCATACATACATCTCGACTGATTCGTGATTCTGGGCTGGTTGTGAACAGGTATGAGGTAGATATCTTGTCTCACTCTCAGTTATCTTCAATAGCCACCCCGACCCACCCCCACCCCCACCCCCAGCTCCACCCCCACCTCCACCCCACCCCCACCCCCACCTTGTGGATTATACCAGTGATAGAAATAAGCATATATATATATGCTGCATAAAAACCTCAACCTCAGTTCCGACGGTGGCGCCACCTCCCACTGCTCGGTAATATATACGCACACACCAGTGATAGAGATAGGCAAACTTAAATATGTGTGGTGCATAATGTCTCGCTTGGTTCTTGTTGCTGGAACTACCGCTGCACCCATCTTTACCCGCCCTTCCTCGAAACCCTTGCTGCTGTCGACTGGATACAACTGCCCAACTACCGCTCAACTACCACCGGACCGAAGAGATTCGGGGCCGCCTCAACGCTTTGCCATTACAATGTTGTAAAGATGTCCCCAGCTTCTACAACACTCCCTACTGAAGTTTAATCTTCAACCAAAGATTGGGCCGATTTATCGGAGCCTCTCTATAAATGTTGCAGTTCAGCAACCAGTAACCGTAATAAGCAAGCAAGTATGTACATGTATGAAATATGAAAGATAACAAATATCAAGAACTGAAAATTCAGGCGGTCATGTAAAAATCACACCCGAATTGTCCTATTGAGAAGTGAAAAATGTTGCTTATTTCTATCAGTGCTATATATGCATGCTTATTTCTATCACTGATACACATAATTATATACAGTATAACCCCGTTAAACCAAACTTGACCCCAGAAATTGGTTTTGATTAACTGATCATTGGTTTAACCGAGCTTTGGCTTCGACTTTGACTTGGCTTTGGCAAAAACGTGGGTGCATTATGAATGTAATATATAATGTATGTGGACACTTTGATTATTGCTTTTTATGTATATACAGTATAACCCGTTTAAACCAAGCTTGGTTAACCCAAACGATCGGTTAATCCAAACGTTTTTCGCCAGCCCAGCAAAATATTACCATTTATCATATAAAAAAGTCAGTGGGGTCTAAGATCTAAGATGGCCTTATAACCACATGAAAGTTTGGTTTAACCGTACTGGAAGTGTCCTGGGGACCGACAGATTTGTTTGGATTAACGATAGTTTGGATTAACCGACTTTCGTTTAACCAACTTTTTTATATGATAAATTGTAGTATTTTGCTGGGCCCCCGAAAAAAGTTTGGATTAACCGATCGTTTGGTTTAACCGAGCTTGGTTTAATGGGGTTATACTGTATATATCATATGCAGTATTATGGAATTAAAAGTCAGCAGACATGGATAGACTCCACTTTCTTAGCCCCTAAGCTTCTTACTTGTGTCGTCCTTGCAGTTCTTAAACGTGGAGTATGGTAAAGACCGACTCAAAACGTGACATGTCTGACATGATTTCAGCCGTCCTGATATGACCTCTAGTGTTGCTAGGACGTAAAGCTCTAATACGCACTTGCTTTATATCAATCTGTTCAGAATTAAACCTACATTGTCGGATGGAAGCATAAAATTTACGAAAACAAAATACTTACCTAGATTTGATTCTACATATATCCAACTTAGATGTTTGTTTGTTGTTTTACGTCCTATCAACATCTAAGGTCATATCAGGACGGTCCAACTTAGATACAGATGCACTTCTGAAACATGCGTTATTGCATAAAAAGGAACATTAAGTCAATTAAATTAAGGGCGCCTCTATTATCACGATAACGTGGTGACAGAAGATTATTCTAAAATCACAGTACCGTGAGAGCAAGGCAGCAGTCTAGCATCACGGTACCACTGATATAGATCGGCAGTCTAGCTCCACAGCACCATTGATATAGATCAGCAATCTAGCGTCACAGTAGGCCTACCGTTCTTAAAGTCTACAGGCAATGCCAACCCAAAATATCTAACCCTAACCCTAACCCTGAGTGGAACGGTGATTGTAGAATAATCGGCTGTCGTCACGGTACTGTGACTATAGAATGTTGTGCTAGGGACACGGTACTGTGACAATAGTTACTCCGTTAAATTAAACCCCCTTACTCCCGACCCATATGCTGCCCAATGCTGCATGTTTTCATTTCAAGTATATCCAAAGTTAAGCCTTTATAATAGACTACATCACGGTTCCAGCGGCGCCGTGCATTGTGGGATGCATCAGAGCAAAACAACCCCCCCAAAAGCACATGGCACATGCTAATACACTGGGTGCAGCTATGAAATGTGTTAGTTTCAGCTCATCTCAGCTCTTGTTTGAAACATAGAATACTAACTAAAAAAAATATATATAATAAATTAAGATATTAATCTTTTATCCAGCATTGCATTTACATCAATATAATCAGCACATCTTATGCCATGTGCATTTAGAGTTAGAAAGATCTAGGCACTCAGACTAGTGTTAGAGCCATAGCCAGAGTACTCAATGCATTGTCAATGGAAGTGAGCAATCTCCATACAGAAAAAGTAAAATATTGATAAAACCACACCACCTAGAGACAAACCGCTTGGAACACATATAGAAAACATGTTTAACAAAAAGATTATATTAAATTTATAAGGTTAGGGTTTTGGATTTCTATTAATTTTGAATAAATCTGACATTTTTCAATGCGCGTATAGGCAAAGTCAATGGCTGTACGCCTTGGCTTTGCTCCCACGGCCGTTTTCAGCGCATGCGCAGTCGGAACCGTGATGTAGTCTATAGACGCTACTTTAAGCTAAAGTAAAGGACGACGACCAGCCGAATATATATATTTATCTACAAAATAAATCAGAAATTTAAAACCATCAGAATGTGAAACTTTAAATATTTGTGTTTTTCATATTACACATTTCGTCACGATATTTCATCGCCTGCCGTGAATCCCTTCGATGCGGTCATGTAACACGCGAAACCGTCTATTTCTGGTTTGGTTGTTGGTGTCTTGTGTCCTGGCAACATCTGAGGTCATATCAGGATGGGTACTGACTTCTAACAGTGTGCACTCATGGTGACTTTATAGTGCTGCCCTACTGGGTTTGTTTGTTGTTTTGTTGGTATTTCACGTCCTAGCAACATCTAAGCTCATATCAGGATGTCCACAGACTTGTGACAGTGCGCACTGATGGCGACTTTATAGTGCTGCCCCACTGGGAGACAAGGCTGCCAGCAGTGTGACTTGATATCCCACTCAGTCACATTATCCTGACACTGAGCCAACCAGTCGTTGCCCTATCCTAATAATGTTGAGCGCCTCGCTAGGAAGTGACAAATGTCAATATTGAAGTCATTGGTTTGACTCGACCAGGATTCGAACCCGCGGGTTCGAGTCCCACGATCTACCAAAACGGGAGACGGACGCTCAACTCATTTGGCCATCCCGTCTGGTCTCTATTGCTGGTATTATCGTGATATTATTAGTAGGCCTATTATTAATATGATTATTATTCTTCATATTACTGGCGTCCAGCTGTTTTGGTGTCGAGCAACATCTGCACAAATATTATATGTTGTTGTTTTGTGGTATTTTGGGTGAGGATTGGTTGTTTTATTGGGTGTGTCCTTTCTTCCGTTGCTTTGTGGGTGGGAGGGTTTTCGGTGGCTATTTGTTACTGGTCTTTTCTTTTTTATCGGGGTGCATATGAGAGACCTTTGCCACTTTAATACAGCCAAAACTTGTTGTTTTCAACATGCACAAAACCCAAGGACTCTCCATGCAACTAATTATTCCCATGAACAAGGCCTCAGTTTCCAATGAGTCTCAGAAGCGAAAAAAAGATTTACTCTATTTCCCAAAGATTTTTTTTTTTTTTACGAAATGTATTGTTATTCAGCGAATAATGCCTTTTGTCAGCGCCAGAGCACTGGTCTTCCGGCCGTTCAGTGCAATTTGTTGGTACATAAATGACAATATCAGTTGCAATAATAAGCAAATCAAAATCCTGTTCGATAATAGAATTATAATATAAATGAACTATTAGTTGTAATAGTAACTGCAATTCCACAAAAGTATTATGCACTTTGTGAATATGCATCACATGGTATTGCATGATTCTAGAATTGTCTTTAAACACTTCTTGCTTCCTTTATCTTTCTCTGTTTTCATTTTAGTTTTTTTCAATAAGATATAACATATCTCCAATGCACACATATATATCATAGTGTAAATATGTAAATCAGTGGATCCAATCACCAATACCAAATGCGAGAAACCCGCCAATTGTTGGATCCCAATGATGAAGACAAAAACAAACGAGATGGGGAGAGAGGGGATATGCACATGCGTTTGTCAAACCATTGTGGTTCCACAAAATCCAAAGTTCATTATTTCCAATACAGATTCACAATGCAGATTGCTAAGCTTACTTCTCCCCTTGATCAAGGGAGTTGTTTGCTTGGGTGGGGCCCTTTACCTTTCATTTCTCTCACTTTGTTCTTGTTGCTAGAACCACTGGACCCACCTTTACCTGTCACTTCCTCGTAAACCCTTGCTGTTGTCTGCTGGATACAAGTGCTGTGCTACCGCCAGACCGGTGTGATTCGGGGCCGCCCCAATGACTCGTCGTTTAATCATTGTAAAGATATCCCCCAGCTTCTACAACCGTCCCACCAGAAGATTAATCTTCAACTAAAGATTGGGCCGATTTATCGGTGCCTCTCTATAATGCTGCAGTTCTGCAGCTGGTAACCGTCATAAGGTTACAAACACCCCAGAAGTCAAGGCTCCCACTGAAAGGGCAGTCCGTAGTGTCGGTGGCGCTACCTGGTGGGCACAGTATGTATCATTTTGCAGAAGCAGCAAAACTGAATTATCGGCAGGTTACTGAACCAGCGACGGCTGGTCTGTTAGGTCTAATTATCTTCTTAATTTAAAATATCTGGGGGAAAAGGCCCATTGGACAGTCATGAAGAGCTTACTGTGTACTCTAACATTCTAATGAAGCATCCTTCGGATAATTTGTAACTGTACATGTTAGCATAACATGGGCGGCTAATTCACGGCGGAGACTTGACAACTACACAAAACGCCGACGCGCCACCACCCGCGCCCCCTGTACTGAACCGATAACACTAACGCAACTCAGCGGCCACCGCCCATACGGTGGCGCCACCTTGAGGAATCACCACGCAGGCGAATCCACAACCTGCAGAGATTCTACCAGTTGGTGATAAAAGGTTTTTCCGCCCGGACTAACGAACGATTTGTAACTCCCCACAGCCGTTTAAGTTGCCATCAGCACCTTCTTCTCCCACCCACCCACACCTCAAGAAGGATCATACACGGGTGGGGTTGAGGGTTCGAGTCCCGCCCGGTCACACCAGAAGGAAGATTGAAGGCACGGGAGATCTTGATGAGTTTAAGGTCAACCATGATGTACTTGATGACTGTGTTGAATAAAAACCACTATAACCACTACTGTCTCCGCCTTTGTGAATTAATCCAACAAAATGTTGCATAGTCAGATGGTACTGGGTGTCTGCCATATTTTAAAGTTAAATATATTATGTTAATCATTACAATCTACTTTTGTGTGTGTGTGTGTATATTTGTTAAGGGTTAACTGTGATGATATGTGAATCAAAGATAATGTTGGTGTACATGTCAAAATGATGGACATCATAGGCTTCAGCGGTCGCAGGTTCTATTAAATTGACTTAGCATTCGTTCTATGCAGCAAGAAATATTCAATGAGTGAACCTGGATCTAAAGGCCCTGTTACACTACGACGTGACGACGTCAGCGTAGGGAGAACGTGAAAAACGTCGAACTTCTCGGCGTAGTATGCAAATTTGGGCACAAGTTGAACGTGGATGCAGCGTAGTTGACGAGAGCGTAACGTCAGTAAAGCGTAGTGATATTGTCATTCATCGAGAGAGGACAACGTAATTACGCTCACGGAATGTTATGAACGTTATTCCATCGCCAGAACTACATTGCTTTACATTACGTGATGTTACATACATCATGACATGGTGGCGAAATGCTGAACGTACGTTGGACATATGTTCGGAGTACGTTCTCCTGACGTTCTCCTGACGTTCTCCTGATGTTCCAATTACGCCGTGTGGATGTTTCCACCGGCGTTAATGTGGGTTGACGTAGTGGAACGTAGTAGAACGTAGTGAGCAGCGTTTGACTAACGATCGGTTAACGTCATTGACGTTCGCCAAACATGTACAGAACGTAAGGCGAACATAAACCCTTATGTTCGAGTCATGTCGAAAGTTTTGAACAGGTTCAAAACCTTGATGTGCACTGACGTAACCCAACATAACGTGACATAGCTCGACGTCAGTCTAACGTCATTCTGACATCATTATAACATAACCCAACGTACGTCAATGTAATGACGAAAAGTGCCCACGTCAGGCTTACGTTGGCTCGTTACATCGTAGTGTGACAGGGGTATAAGTTGTATATACAGTACGGTTAAATCCGAGTAAATATTTTGGTATTGAAATGATTTTATTCGATTATGCAAGCTTAATAAATTTAAAACAAATTAATAGTTTGTTTTTATATTAAAAGAAATATCTTGAAGTCCTGAAGGAAACCGTGTTTTTTTTGTGGTGTTAAATTATTTTTAGAATATTGATGTATTTGAAGCGCGTTTCATCATACACTCTATTATCTATGGCATTCTCAATAATTGGATAGTTATTGGAGTTTTACGTCCTGGCAACATAACATCTAAGGTCATATCAGGACAGGTACCGACTTGTGACAGTGCGCACTCATGGTGACTTTATAGTGCTGCCCCACTGAGAAATCAGGTCGCTGGCACCATGACCTAATAATATCCCACTCAGTCACATTATCCTGACACTGAGCCAACCAGTCTTTTCCCTATCCTATTAATGCCGAACATAAGGCTAGGAAGCGACAATTATCAAAGTAATTGGTTTGTCTCGACCGGGAACCGAACTCCCGACCTTCCACATGTGAGGCTTGTGCTCTAGAACCGATTAGCACACCGCGCCCGGTGGCATTCTGTATAATCATGTCCTTGTTTATAAATAGAATATGGACATATTAGGGGAAAAAATACATCGTCAGTATTTGTAGCAGTTGATCGAGAACTAACTTCTGGGATCTATATAATATGGGTACAAAGAATTTATTCTAAAATGGCTTCGGTGGATGTTTAATGTATGTCATGCTGAATCCTCTACTTAGGCGGCTGTTAGAGAACAACAAAACCATTATTTCTGGAGGCGGGTACTTCAGGCCATGAGCAGTTTAACCGGTTAGGGGACGTGTATAAAGTTTATTTCAGTCATTTCCACAACAAGTTTGAGCTGGATGGACAAATCCCCACTCACTTCAATCAAATAGAAATATGTTTATAATATTTTATTTTCATAATGCTAATATTATAGAGAGGATTTAGGCGATTCTTGGTTGACATAAAAGATTGCTAGATGTATGTGCTTAATTAATATATATTATATATAATGGATATATAATCTTGTTTGCGTTTTAAATACAGCTTGTCGTTAATTTTTCTTGGCGATAAGCATGTTGGAAATTCGGTGCCGTTATAATTTTATTGTAACTAAAAAGGATATTCAATTTAATTTATTAGATCTGAAAGAAAATACATAAAGATAGATCGAATTCTGGTTAGGCACACCTAATGGCATCACTAGTCGAGGTGGTAGTGGCAGAGCGAGCCAGCCGAGCACTGAGGTGAGTGTTTACAGAACTACCTGTATATATACTCGTATAATTTGTATACATTATATGTATATATATATTATATATATCAGCTTGACATTAAGTGTGTATTGTTAATAGTGCTTTTCAATATTATAATTATGAATCTCACAATTTTGAGATTGTCAAAATTATCCATAGTTATGGGGTAAGAAGTTTGAAGTAGATCAATAGACAGGTTCAATTTGCTGTTTACCTCGTAAATTCCATGCACGTGCACAAATGATACACAGTGCCTTGTTGAATTTTTTTTTAAACGGTAAGCATTGCCGATAGTAATACTAATAGTATCATCATTGATTTGTTTTAGCTGTGCACTGGATTTTGTGAGCTGTGTTTATTTTTATATTTGTTTATTTTAATAAACACAGCTCACAAAAACCATAACCAGTGCACAGCTAAAAGTTCTGATTGTGCCAACCAAGCCAATTCTGAATGAAAGTCACTTGGTACTAATGGGAGTGACAGCACTGGTCAATGTGGCTAACTTATAAGTATAAGAGTAGAACATTCTATCTCACAATAAGCTAATGACTATTATTATGGTGCATCTTCATGTCGTCTTAGGTACAAACAATTCCCACATGAAGCGATATAGTTGGCATAGATCTCAACAAACTGGTATCGTCTGGAAATATAACAGACAAACAAACAAAAGCTGTGTTTACACCCACAACTTTAGGCCGAACTAGATAAGGTGAACTAGAGGAGGCGAACTAGTGTCGTGTCTACACACGGAGCGGTTTAAGGCGGAAATCGATATCTGCGCATGAGCAAGTCCATACTAACCAGCGCCAGTTTCGGTTAGTCGACATCGCCATGAGAGAGTGTGGGTTCGACCTAGATATGTATGGACTGAATCGTATTGTTTTGGAACGGTCAAAACTTCTGCTGCGCAGTGAAAACCTAAAAATAAATGATGAAAAAAATATCTGTACACCTCTAGCCGGTTCATAGATCAAATTATATTATATAGTGTGACGTGCTTCATCTGCTTCAAGTAAACCGCTACCGTCCACACAAGCAAGGTGGGCCGACTTAAGCTATTTCGCCTCATATATACTACCTCGCGAAGTGGTTTACTTGAAGCAAACTAGATGAGGCGACTTAGCCTTAAGTCGCCTCAGCGTAGTGTCTACACGACCAATTTGAGTTGAACTAAAGGAGGCGAATTAGTTAAGCCGACTTAACTCGCCCGTGTAAACATGGTTTTAAGCCGTGTTTACACGGGGAATTGTGAAACGATGTAGACAAAGCGATTCATATGAAGCGTTTTGGAAGCGTGTTTACACGGCGGAGTTTGAAAGTGTGTCGGCGCCGGGAACAAGCAGGCGCCTGTAGCCGGCAAGCAATGCTATTTGTTTAGTTTACACACGTCGATTCGACTCCGATGTAGCTGCTACGTTAATATCGCTTGGAATTTAAGGTTAATTTAATTAAATTTCATTATTTGAGTCTGTAATTCTGTTAAATATGATCGCATTCACTAGATTTCGGCGTAATTGGGCCCTAACACTGCCGGGCACCAGCGATTAGTTACTGCTCCCCCTGTTCCCGGCACGCACTGCTATTTTATACTATCGCCGCCCGGGAACAAGCTGAATCGCTTCAAATAAACCACCTCCCGAGGTGGTATAGATGAGGCGTTTCATATGAATCGATTCAGCCCTAAAACGCCACAGAGCCGCGTTTACATGCCAAATGTGAGTCGATCTAGGCAAGTGGGTTCATATGAAACGTTTTAAATCGCCCGTGTAAACGGGGCTATAGACCTACCTACCTCCCAGCAACAACCGTTATCATTTCGCTAAGCAAGTGATTGTAATCAAAGTCACCAGGTGGCAGTACTAAATGTAATGGCGATGAGCCTTTGATTAGTGTCAGCCCGATCCACAAGGTGGCAGCACAAAACGGCGTGTAGACCATGAACAGAATAATGGGGCTTTCACACTACAACGTAGCAAGCTCGTGTAAGCCGACGTAGGTGAAATTTGGCCATTACGTCGAGATATGTCGCGGAACATCGAGATACGTTAGGCGTTCGTTAAGCCTACATCGAGGTATGTCAAAATACATCAAGTTACGTCGAGATACAGTGACACAAGTCAATGTTTTGGACATACCCAAAACTTTTGACGTAGCTCGACATACCGGCTGTTACATTGGGCTATGTTGGGCTTACGTCGCGCTCATGTTAGGTTTATGCAAGATACATTAGACGTTTGTTAAGCCTACGTTGGTGTACGTTGAGCTACGTCGACTTACATTAGACTGATGGTGAGCCGGGAGGAATGTGCAGCCTGCGCAATGTGCTGTTGATGTATCTCATTGTAGGTCTAATGTGTCTCTGACGTATGCCTAACATTAGTCTAATGTAAGTCCAACGTGTCTTGACATAGTCGATGTAGTTGACGAATGGCTTGCATGCGCGTAACATATATAATGTCTGCCAATGTTCTTCGAACGTATGTAAACGTGCTGTGAATGTGGTGTGAACGTTTTGCCTTCGAGTATATAAAGGTACCCGATATCCTCTTGTCAGCAGAGCTGCTCAGTTCCGTACCACTTGGAACCTGAAGTCTCTGCCATTAACGTCGACCGACGCCTCACCGTCGGGAGTGATCCGATGCCCTGAGAACATGACCAATGAACACCGGGTGTTCACCAGCCACCCCGGCGCGACTCTGTCAAAGATGCTCCTCGGAAGCACATTCGCCTCTGACCCGGTGTCGAGCTTGAACTTGACTGGACAACCGTTCACCCGGACGGTCGCGTATCACAGCTCGGCGTCATGCTTGGCACCGCGGTCAATGGCACCAATGAACAGAACCATTGTCAAAACATTGACTTCCGCCGGATCCGGGTCTTGCTCAGCATTGTGAGGGTCGGGCTCTTCGACAGTCAATTCGTTGACTCTGCCCCGTCTGCTCTAGCAGACCTTAGCGAAGTGCCCGATCTTCGTGCAGGTTATGCGAGCTTTGCCTTTAGCTGGGCAGACTCCCCGGCGGTGTTCGTATCCGCAGTTTTGACAGCGGATCTTGAACTCTCCTGCACCAGCACCACCAGAATTCCAAGATGGTGATTTCCAAGATGGCGTCGCCAAAGGCCGGACCACCGGTGCACCGGTAGGCACATTCGCATATTTTTTAAGAAAATCAATTTACTTAACTTCAACATCTGATTTGATGTCCTGCAACTGATCCAAACTGAATTCACTCATTTCACACATACTCACACACTTCTCCAGAGTTAACTCAGCAGTTTGCAGCAATTTGTTACGCAAATTAATGTTCTTAACGCCAGCCACCAACAGATCGCGCAACAGTCACTCCTCAACTGACCCGTATTCGCAATCCTTTACTTTGTCTCTAAGAGCCGTGATGTATGTGGCCATAGTTTTTGTAGCTTGATTATGCGAATTAAATTTGTACCTTGTTATTATCAAACTGCATTTTCCTATACAATATGTCTGGAATGCTTCTGTGAGTTTTCCGATCCTGTCTCGGTCAGCGAACGCGATGGACATATTGGCGAAAACTTTTTGCGCTTCTTCGCCAGCGACGTGAAGAAAGATGCAGCATTGCACTCGTTCTGTCTTCAATATGACACCTGCAGCAGTGATGTATATATCATAAGCTCTGATCCATGTTTACCAGTTCGATCTTGCTTTGTTGCTGAGAACAAGCTGACCTGGCGGCCGCAAACCCGGCAGTTTATTAGCGGGCGGCATTCTTCCTCATATGACACCATGTGAAAGTACAACATCTGAACACTTTGACTTCTGGATACTGAATGGTTTATTCTTGATCCAGGGTCCGAGCCGCCGGCACCCTCTGTCTGTGACGTCATCTCATTTACATATTCCTTTGTTCTCAGTACATGCCTGGATGTCTATTACGCTATATCACATCCACTACGCTGCACTGACGACCAAATTGGCCCTGCAATGCCGAGAATTTCTACGTATCTCGACATAAATATGTGATTTCGACGTTCCCCACTCGCTGGCCGGTTACGTCATAGTGTGACAGGGGTATTAGGCTTCCCGCTCCGTGTATATATCTCACTGTTCCGGTTACGCGCATATTTTTTTTTTTTTTTGGTAAATATTTTTATTCATCTGAATACATATTTTGTCAGCGCCGGGGCACTGGTCTTCCAGCCGTCGGAGTGGTCGCATTTCATCTGTACATAGTGGAAGTGGAATATGTTGCATTGTGTGCAGCACAACCCATTCTGAACATAAAAGAAAGTGGGGGAGCAGCCTATGCTGCATAGTGTACAGCATATGTACTGAACATAGTGCAAGGTATCGATATGCATCAAGATAGAGTGTGCAGTAATGTACACTAGTGGTTAAATCATATGCTGTGTGTGTATATCAGTTAGATTTGGTTTTAATAACGGTTAGTCTTTAAATAGTGCCATGTTGTGCATGTATAGTGGTTTATATTGTGTGCATTGCTGGTTGAAGATGTAGTTATGTAGTGGTGGTAATGGGTCTAAAGATGGGGTAGTGATTCTCGAGTCATTGAGTTATAATAGTTGTTTTGTCAAATGTGGATGGGGGGGGGAGGGGTTCATGGGTAGGGGGCGCGGACACGCAGGGAGAGAGCAGGCATGAGAGAGGGCGAAGTCAATGGGTCGTTCAGCAGGTCGTATTATATATTTGCAGTGCCAGGTTTTGGGCCTGAATAACCAGGTGAGCTCTGTATGCATTTTAAAAGGCAAGGATCGAACCCGCTTCTCTGGTTTTGGTTGGGAGCTCATTCCACATGACACTATCCTTTGTAAATCGGAGCTCTCATTAACTTATTTGTATTAGGGTTGGGCACCCCAAGCAGAGTCGATGTCCCCCTTCTCATTACCCTGGTTGTGCGATCTATGTATTTGTCATCACTCGCACGTTTATACATCAACGTCATTAGGTGTATGTTCCTACGTACATCCAGAGTGTCCAGCCCTGCTCTGCTATGCATTTCAACCACACTTAGTATCTTGCCTTTGAATACTGTTCTGAGGGCTCTGTTTTGCGTTCTTTGTAATTTGGTCTCTTGCTGCTTCGTTAGTAATCCATAGATGATATCATTGTAGTCTATAATTGGTAATATTGTTGACTTGTACAGCTGCAGCGCAGTATTCTCACTTACATATTTCACGGTTAATATAGGCCTACTATATTTAAAAGGGAAAAGAAAACGGACTTTTAACTAAACATCCCACGGATGAACAATAGAAAGATGTTCAGACATACTTGTATTCCAACCATATCGATTCTTACAGCCATTGTAGAATGTTCAACTCGAGAACCAGATAGCAGGATTGATGTCGTTTCCATAACGATATACATTTCTATGCCATAATGAATGGCATGCTTTTCTGATATGTGTTCTTTACATGAGTGCACAAACACATAAAGGTTTATGAGGTGGGTATATGTAGTTAAGACTGCATAATGTTTATATAACTTGAATGTGCTTTATTGTAGGCTGATATATTTTTTTGTATAGAGAGACAGGAGGAGGTGGGGCGAGAAAAAATAACTTTAACATCTAGTGGAAAATAGGACTTCGGGGGTAGCACAATAATCCGTTTCATAATCATTTTCAGAGATTTGGTTTTCATGAATTAATATGTTAGGGTCATTCACAGTGATGCTTATTTTAAGCCGTAACTGGAAATCATGTGGGATTAATTATATAAGTAATGCTAATGCATTAAAATAAGATTTCAGCGGTCCTCTTGATCAGTGTTTCCATGATGTACTGAACCTGCAATTTGTTATAATAAGTGTAATTGTTGTATGATTATAATACAAACAAATCTAACCAATACCCTATTACAATAACCTATTGTTATTGGGTTTGAGCATGTGCATGTTCTGTTTGTTTACATTCTAGGTTGCAACTTCAGATGATGTCCCTCTTATATATACAGCAAAACCCCTCTAACTGACCACCTCCACAGATCGAGCACTGCCGTATATTGATCCCTTTATTTGGATCCCATGAGATCTCCCATACACTACAATTCTAACCAACAAAATTAAAACTAACTAAACCGACCACCTCCCTAAATGGACCATTTAAAGTCGGTCTAATGGTCGATCATTTTAGAAAGGTTTTACTGTATACGGAACCTGAAGAATGGCGCGAAATGATTAGTGAGAATGGCGCCATACGATGGCGCCACCTCTTGGTTTTAAGTTAGGTGGCTAGTGACAGAATCTACCGTCAGCTGGCAGTAGTACCGCCGTGACCCTAACTGCCAGGTCATATTTATTATTCGTTTCCAGAGTTTACAATTAATTCTAAGACGACTACCCACTTATATATCCATTTCAGCAAGCCACAAACACACATATGAGAAAACAAACCGAGAATACTAATTTATTGTTCCGAAAAGGTCAGATGACGTCACACAAGTCAAGGGTAGCCTACTCAATATGGCCGTCGTTGTGTTGACATTTTAGCGAGAGGTACACAAACGGAAACAACGGACAATTCCTCATTATAAGCAGTAGGTATTTGCACACACTGGCGGTAATATACACAAAGGAAGTCAATTTAACGCGTGGCACACTGTGGTGGTGGTTGCGAATTTGGATTTGACACGGTGTTCTTTTCTTTTTTTCAGGATGGAACTTGTGTTTTGATAATCGACGTTGGGTCTGCTGTTCGACGTCTCCGGACAGTCGACTCTATACGAAGGTGTTGGAATGTGCATTGAAGATCTGCTCGTGCAGCAGGGACACCCTGTTGGACGCCCATTCATGACCACCGACAGATAACCTTAGGATATTCTGTAATTGGATTAGCCGAAAAGGCCTCTGCAGTTATGATCTGACGGAAGGGAGAAATCGAGGGCACAGTGTGTGTTGTGTTGGGGAATGTTTTGGTTTGAAAGTTGCCACTCTCTCACCACGTGCACACAGCCACCAGTGCCCCACTTATTTTTTGGCTGCTCCACCCCCATTTGTGGGTATTTGTCATTTCACAAATCAACTGCGTTTCTACCCGTTGAAGAAATTTCATTCTTTTGATTGTAGACCGTACTTGATTTAGTATATTGATGATATTGATAGCTCAGTTCTGTCAAGCTCTAGTATAATTTGTACTGCTCCCTGTACCAACCCACCCATTCCCCACACTCAATATCTAATTCCACGCAACAGAGGCCAAAGCAAGAGGCCAAATCATCGCTCAACAGGAGCCCATCACAATGTCTGAACTTTTAGTCTCAGGCAAGAAATGGGCCTGCGAATATTGTACCTATGAAAATTGGCAAGCTAGTAAGAAGTGTACATTATGTCGTGCCCCACGGCCCCCATTGTACATCAATGAGGCTGCCCCTTCGTCACCACCCTTTGAGCAGGACATTTACAAAATGGCTCCACTCGTGTCATCACCGACAACACCATCGCCAACATCATCGACATCAACCTCCATGCCAACATCTCATCACACATCAAAGAGCCCAACCACAACGATTTGCTCACCAATCTCACCGACATCACCATCATATGAAGCTTCACTCTTGTCACCTGCAAATAAGTGGGCATGTCAAGTTTGTACGTATCTCAACTGGCCCAAATCTCAGAAGTGCACCCAATGCCTCACACCCAGGCCCAAGCTATTGCCAATTGCCTCAACGACTGCTCCGCCAACCATTGTGCCAGACTCTACATCCCCACTGAGCATAAATGTGAACATCTCAGAGTGCTCAAGGACTTCAATCATGGCGACTGCTGGGTCGGGGTCCGCGAGAGCATCACCACGCATCTCGCCAAATTCGCCAGAATCTGCCAAAGCGCTCAACAACGACAAGAACCGCGCAGTTGCAGCCACCAACATCAAAGTGCCGGGCAAGTGGACTTGTAAGGTGTGTACATATGAAAATTGGCCACGCTCTTTCAAGTGCGTGCTCTGTGGTATCCAGAAAGGTCGAACCTACCTTGATCTCTCATCGGGTTCCGACAAGATGCTCACCAATGATGGCAGCAATCTGCTTCAACGCAGTGGAAGCAACACAAATTTATCAAATCGTCGCTCACCTCCTTCCTCTGCCCGCAGTCCCGAAAGCATCGAGATCCAGGCACTTGGTGGGGCAACTGCATCACCCAACATTCTTCATCAGGAAAAACAGGACCGCAACAAGACTCAGGACCGCCTCAAAGCGCATGATGAACGAAGGCTCAGACAGTTCCGGAATAGGCTGCGCGATGCAGACTGGCTCTGGCTGAATGCCTGTGAAGGTGTTATGGAGGGCAATGCGCATGCGCTGGAAGCTTACCTAGCCGCTGGTGGTGACGCCTCAAGGCAATTGACTGCAGAGGAAAGTGGATTCCTGAACAGGCCCAGTGCTTTTCAGCCTGGCTATACTTTGGTTCATCTCGCTATCAGGTTCCAGCGAGAGGACATGTTGGCGGTGCTACTATCCGCAAGTGACATGACAGCAAAAGGCAAGAAGCGCGTACCCTCACATGTCAGTCCAGATGTTGCTGCTGAAATTCTTCGGGAGGTTGCTGTGTCGTTGCGCCAGCGCAAGGGCGACTTTCCATGTTTCTTCCATACTGATCTCGCTACATTTTCACTACCTGCAGGTGAGCCAGTGCTACTATTCTCATTAAGTTGTTACTCTTGGTGAAAATGTATTGGTGCTATTTGGTCACATCAATCATCAGAGAAAAGATTCACCCCATACTCCAATAGCCTCAGTCGGGGTGAAGAACAACCCTTTATAAAAAGTGGATTGTAGCTATTGGATTTTAATCCACATAATGTAGGAATGCCAAACTAAGACCATCAACAATGAGACGCATTTTCTCCAACTTTTACATCAGGTTGTAATTCACGTGTGAACAGAGTCAGAGGTGAATATTTCATCTAATTAACCATAAATGCATCATACACGCACACACACAAGAAAGATCTTGGGATAATCACACATACTGACACACTTCCCCCGGTGTCAACACCATTTTTGTGGGCGTAACATCCAATTTAAATTTGAATTTCGAAAATTGGTGCTATCAGAAAGGATGATCAATTCAGTAAGCGTGCTGGCTGGTTTTTCCATCCCGGAGGTTATGAGTTGAGTTCCGACGGAGTCCAACCATTGAATGCAAAATTGATAATTGTTACTTCCTTGCCTGCGATTGGCATTACTAGGATATGGCAAGGACTGACATGATCAGAATAATGTGTCTGAGTGGGTCATGATGCTGGCGATCCCGTTTTCTAGAGTGTCAATAACATGACTGGCTTTGACTAGTGCCGTGTGATTTTCTACCAGTAATCCTGGATTGTAAAAAAAAAAGTAAACCCAAAACCCCCCAGAAAAACCCTTAATCACAATCGGTGTTGAGAATAGCCCAAACAGCTATTCCAAACAGGCTGCCATCACTGACTCAGCCAGGCTGCGTAAAATCTGGCAGGAGTTGGCACTGAACCCCCATGTCATTTGTGTGGCAGTGATTGGCACGTTAAAGAGTTACTAAATAAATCTACTAATGGCAGAATAGAAGATAGTTTGAGTGTCATTTTGGGACCAAACATGTTGAGATACATGTGATAGAAGTGAGGGAAAATTCAAAATGAAAAGTTGAAGACAAGATTTCACAGTGACAAAGACAAAAATTCCAGGTTCAACACCTATCAAATTGAATAGCAAGCTTTCTGCTATTAAACGGCATAAAAAAATAGTAAATTCATTCACGTCACGCAAATCAAGAAGCTGAAGAAGTGGACCAATTTGGCAACTGACAAGCTGAAAACACTATTTCAAATACTCCAAAGTGATTTCAATGGTATATAATGTATCTTGATGTGATAATCGGTTAAAAATTGTGAGCATTTTAAAATATAATTTTGAGGGCTTTTTTCATCCAAAAACGAAATTGGCCAAATTAGCAAATTCACAAAACCATCACATATGTGCAGATACTTGGAAACCAAAACTAAGCACATAATCAAGTTTCATATATCATATAGATTGCATTTATTTTTGGGGGGGAAGAAAAACAAAATAATAACAGATATATACATATACAACTTTTAAAACAGCTAAAACTTCAAATTGGCCCTGTTGTAAAGTTAGCAGTACCTATTTACTACCTAAGGATAAAAATAACATTTTCATGGAAATTTCAAAATGACATATCTCAGCTTCTAAAATAAGATACAGAGATAAATTTGGTATCACTAGAATCAGCAGAACTGTATCTATAACTTGCATGTACTTAAAAAATATAGACAATTGAATACTAAAATTGTGTTCCAACTACCATTCATGACACATGAAATTTGATTATATGCCTTCACAATGTATTCAATACACTCCACATGACAAACACAGCATTAACTGCTCACAGACAGAACATTATTATGTAGTAGGAATCAGTTACAGCAACATCATCCACTTTGGAACATTTGAAATAGTCTCACATCTTCAGCTTCTTGATTTGCGTGCTGTGAATGAATTTACTATTTTGTATGCTGATTTAATAGCAAAAAGCTTGCTCTTCAATTTGACAGGTGTTGAACCTGGAATTTTTGTCCTTGTCACTGTGAAGTCTTGTCTTCAACTTTTCATTTTGAATTTTCCCTCACTAATATCACATCAATCACTGCCACACAAAAGACATGGGCGTTCAGGGCCAACCCCTGCCAGGTTTCACGCAGCCTGGCTGAGTCACTGATGGCAGCCTGTTTGGAGTAGCTGCTAAAAGATTATACACTCTAGGATCAGGATAATGTGACTGATTGGGACACTTGAAATAGAATGTAGTGTGAAGAATTGCTTGTGTAAGCTTAAAGGGGCCAGGTATAGGTCGCTGAGACACTACCCATACTCCGACAAATGCTCTCCAAGCATACGTTTGCTGGTTTTCAGTTTATGCAACTACATATGTGGGGGGAGAGTGCTGACATTGGTGGCCTCTGTTGTGTTTTATTTAGTCTAGCAGCACTGACACTTTTAGACAACCATATAGAGAAAAGAATGTTAGAAATTGCAATCTAAAATGATAAATATAAAGTTCAAATGTTTATTTATCATAACCAGCTATGTTTTGTGTGAATAATTGATTAAATCATGTAGATTAATAGACTTTAAAAGTTGAATTAAGAGCTTTCTGTGGCTGCCATCTTGGTGCTTGCCATGGCTTCCCCTGTGTGTGGGGAACCCCTCTAGGTGAGGTGATGAGGGAATCCCACCTATGATGTCATTCATACATCACAGACCTCAACTCTCCTCCCACATGTTCAGTGGCATGAACTGAACAAACTAAGCAAAGGTATGTTTGGAGAGATTTTGATGCTGGATTCGTTTGTATCTGGGTGAGGTATACCCGACGACTTTAAGCTGCATATTCTGATGAAAGGATAACATTTTCAATACCAAAACACTAGATTTGATTCTACATAGCCACCTTAGATAAGTTAGATACTGGTACACTCATTGAACTTTTATTGCAGCATATAAGGGTACACCAAGTCACTTTAATAGAACATGTCATTGCTGAAGCTTATGGGATCAGAAACTTGACGTGCAAGCCCCTTTTTAACAAAAAAAAACCAACCTGTTAGTGTTAGAAACTCAAAACCCATCGAACTCTGCAATTAATATATTCATTTATATTAAAACAACAAAAGAAACCTGTTAGAATCTCAAAACTGATCGTACTGTGCAATTAATATATTCATCTATATTAATACAACAACAAAAACCTGTTAGAAAACTCCAAATGTATAGTACTGTGGAATTGTAACCTTCTAACTCTCAACCCAAGGACACTAAACCACCACACTTCAGTGACTAATGTGCCCCTATGAACCTATGATGTATGCAGCGCGATAATGGGGCCTTGGTTACGGCAGACGAGAACTTCAGTCCTGGGCCCGTATGCATGGAGCGGTGCTAGCGGCGTGTGGTGTTATACCTCTAACTCCGGGTATGTATCTCCGGTTATCTGCAGCGTCGAGAACTATGTCACGCCGTATGCATGGAGGCCAACACGGGTTGAGTTAGCTAAACGTGAATCTATTTATAGATTTGGGAAATCCCTCTGCATTTGTAGCCATATATTAGGCTCAAATATATTAAATACTATCATATTTAACAGAATTACATACGCAATAAGTGAAATTTAATCAATTTAACCCTAAATTCGAACCCTCCTTAAGGCTGCCGCTGCATTGGCGGAGATATTAATAGATATATTTTCGAATCGACGAACGTACAGTAAACAAACCGCCGCCGCCGCCAGTATGGTTAGGGAGGTCAATGCAGCGGCGGCGGCGATTTGTTTACTTTACGTTCGTCGATTCGAAAATACAACTATTAATATCGCCGCCAATACGGCAGTAGCCCTAAGGAGGGCTCGAATTTAGGGTTAAATTGATAAAACCTCACTTATTGCGTATGTAATTCTGTTAAATATGATAGCATTTAATAGTTTGGTGTCCATCCTGACACTAACCTAACACTAACTCCGCCTGTAAACCTGCTATGGGCAGGTGTTAGATTCTCTGACTTTAGCCCCGCGGAGTTTGGCTAACTGCGCTCCATGCATAGCAACTTTTCTGCGCTAAACCAGAAATCCCGCCATAAACGCGTTTTGGGTCGCTAGCACCGCTCCATGCATACGGGCCCTGGATTGCCAACACGTGACAGCTGGCACCGGACGCCGTGGCCGAATCGGTAGAGCGCAGGCCTCCCGTGCGGAAAGTCCGGAGTTCAATTCCTGGTCGAGTCAAACCGATAACTTATCAAATTGATACATGTCGTTTCCTAGCTTGGCGCTCAGCATTAATAGGATAGGGCAAGGACTGGTTAGCTTAGTGTCGATATCGGGTCATGGTGGTGGTGGCCTGATTTCCCAGTGTGGCAGCACTATGAAGTTGCCATGAGTATGGACTGTGACAAGTCGATACTCGTCTTGATATGACCTTAGATGTTGCCAGGACGTAAAACTCCCAACAACCAACGTGACATGTGGCGTGCTAGTCTGGCCGTCCAGTCGAGTCATGCCCTGAAAATAAACAAATTAAAGAAATGACATTGGAAATTACCGTCAGCCAAATGCACCAACATCCGTTTATTTGTACAGCCCATGCAGGTTCTCGCCAAAGGTTCTTTTAAAAGAAAATGAATAGTATGAATTCATGAAAGCAGTTTGTTCATAATAAATATGAAGCTCTGTTGGACAACCGGATATTGTGGGCGTTTACCCTGTGTCTGTGTCTGTGTGTGTTCATGCAAGGGGGGGGGGGGGTGCTACTTTGAATACCTGAATAGCCCCCCTCCTTCCTTTAATTTCTGTTGCCAGGGAGGAATGAGGTCAGTCTGTCGGTGTGGTAGTTTCACAAACAACAACGCCCTGTAATATACATACATTACACACACACACACACACATACATACATACATACATACATACATACATACATACATACATACATACATACATACATACATACATACATACATGTACACACACGTTCTCCCCAAACAACAACATCCATGATCCAGCTACCACCTCAACACACACACACATACACACACACACACCCTGACATATTTATCCCCCAAACAATAGCATCCATAATCCAGCTACCACCTCTCAACACACACACATACGCCATGACCTCTTTATTCCCAAACAACAACATTCATGATCCAGCTACCACCTCTCAACACACATACACACACACACATCCTCGCCTCTTTATCCCCAAACAACAACATCCCTAATCCAGCTACCACCTCTCAATACACATACACACACACATCCTCGCCTCTTTCTCACCAAACAACAACATCCATGATCCAGCTACCACCTCTCAACACACACACACATATGGGTTCTTCTTTGCTGCTGGTCCTAATTGGTTGGTCCTCACATTGTAACTGTTTTTGTCTAAATTAATTCTCCTTTTCATACCAAATGAAGAAAATTCCTTTCATTATACCCCAAAGAAGCAATGACAGCAATCCAGTGAGAAAAAAATGTTTGGTTTATTTTTTATTGCAAAAATAGATTCATTTGTCACGCAAATATGACAGCTAAAAATGGGAATGGTGAAACAGTACTACTTGTGTTGGAAACTACTTCATTGTAGACCAAAATATTCAAACATAGCTAGTTTATTTGCAAAGTTGTAACATGCAAAAATGTCAGAAAACTAATTTTAGGACTATTGAGTGTGTGTGTGTAAAACAACGATGCTTGAAAGTGAGCATAACGCGTGTTACATGAGGTGTCACGTCATGAAACACGCGTTCACCTTCAATTTTCACAATATCCAACCATGCAAGCCAGGAAAAACCCTGCTGCTTTAAATAGGATAGCATCATAGATGCCTAGTTCTGAACACAAAAGTTATAATATTATTTCCTAAAATGCATTAAAAGTGAAATAAAAACTTTGTGTCACGGGTGAAACACGTGTAACGGCGAAAATTTATTTTGCGATACAAAATCCAACAATGGATCAAATCTCTTCTCGCCATGATTTTCAAATATATCGTGGGCATCTACACACCTACTGATGATGTGGTGTCAAGTCATAAACAGGATGTTGCGCTATGATGCTATTAGTGTGGCGTGTCACACTTCGATGAAGATGAAACACGCGTAACGGCGAAAATTATTTCGCGATACAAAATCCAATAATGGATCAAATCTCTTCTCACCATGATTTTCAAATATACCGTGGGCATCTACACACCTACTGATGATGTGGTGTCAAGTTATAAACAGGATGTTGCGCTATGACGCTATCACGCGTTCACCTGTTGTCATCTTCCTCTAAGTCATCGCAATATCTTTTTCTACATAAGAAAACTTATAACACTCAAAAGAAATATTTGCATACATGTAATGTGTACAAATAATGCCCTGAACAAATACATTTTTGCATGCTATTAGCAGTGTCTAACCTAAGTCATTATTGAGTGTCACATGAAACATGCGTTACATGTTACATGTGTTACAATTCCAAGAACATCAGAAGTTAGGGAAGTGTTCCAAGATTACTTTGAAATATGTCCACAGCATCAACAACTAATAAGCATAAATATTTTCACCATCTGTGGTGCTTGTTTCATCATGAAGGAACAACTTTCCCTTTCCATGTAATGCATGTTTCAGTGTCACAATTTTATATCTTCTCTGTTCTACTCTGAAGTGGACGAACACTCATAAAATTGCACTTAGTTACTCTTGGTGACTGCTGTTCAAAACCTAACTAGGAAATAATAAGGGTTCTAAATATTACATAATGAAGGTTTTTGTGGCGGCCGAAACACGCGTAACATTCTCCACTTGGTCATGTTCGAAGCCACCCTGACTTGTAGTCTGGGTCCAAATTGTTTTTGTTTTAAATTGTGTCTTAAAATTGGATGTATATGGAACACAACAAGCCTAATTGGGATAGGCTGTAACATATTTCAGTTTTGACCTCCGATTCCCCCTTTTTAGGACCAAAACTGAAGAAGAACCCATTATAAGCAAAACTTGTAACACTCAAAAGACATACTTGCATACATGTAATGTGTAGAAATAATACCCTTAACAAAAACTTTTTTTGTGTGCATACTGTTAGCAATTTCTGAGCCAAGTTATTATTGAGTGTCACATGAAACATGCGTTACATGTCACATGAAACATGCGTTACAACTCCAATAACATCAGAAGTTATGGAAGTATTACAAAATTACTTTGAAATATGTCCACAGCATCAAAAACTAATAAGCATGCTCTGTGGTGTTTGTTTGATCTTGAAGAAAAAACTTTTCCTTTCCATGTCACACATGTTTCAGTGTCACAATTTTATAAGTCCTCTGTTCTACTCTCAAGTGGACGGACCCTCATAAAATTGCACTTACTTACTCCTAGTGAGTGCAGTTCAAAACCGTACTAGGAAAAAATAAGGGTTTAGTTCTAAATCTGACACTAGGCGGCTTTTTGTGTCACACCGAAACACGCGTAACGTTCTCCACTTAGTCAAGTTCAAAGCCACCCTGATGTGCAATCGGGGTCCAAACTGCTTTTCTTTTAATTGTGCCTTAAAATAGGATATATGTGGAACACAACAAGCCTAACTAGGATAAGCTGTGACGTGTTTAAGTTTTTACCCCCGATTCCCCCTTTTTAGGACCAGCAGCAAAGAAGAACCCATATACACACACAAGTCTTCGCCTCTTTCTCCCCAAACAACAACATCCATGATCCAGCGATCACCTCTCAATACACACACACACACATATACACACACAAGTGTTCGCCTCTTTCTCCCCAAACAACAACAACATCCATGATCCAGCTACCACCTCTCAACACACACACAAAAGGAGCGCATGCATGCACCACGGTACTTGACTCACATTACAGTCAGATCCCACGTTGGATATTATTTATACAGGGATCTACAACTTTGCTTTGTCTACTAGTGAATGATTTCAGCAACTGTAAGGAGACTTAGCTTCTTTACTAACATTTCATCGGTTATTTTCACCTAATCAAACCGACGTGTTCACTATTTGACTTATTGATTTGAATCGTTTACGATTTTATCTGTACCGTCCCCTATCTCCCATCCCCTATCCCTCTCTCCCCCCAGCTCCCCTCACACGCACACATTGATTTTACGAGGTGATGATTGGAAATACTGATTCTAGGAAGCAGCTGAATGATCGATTGTTGTATTAAAGCTGCATCGGTCAATGAAAGTATCACTTTTTTGTTGTTGTCCATTAGTTGTTTAAGCAGGGGAAATTTCAGTCATAGACGACTGGTCTTCCTCATTCCACTGCTGGTCGATAGAAAGCCCGAGCCTACACTTTTACCAACCCAAGGGATTTTTAACCTACCACACCACATAGACATGGTATGAGAGCAACCGGCCTTTGATGACGCTGTAAGTTATACACAGCGGTGGAAATCCAAATTGGCAGAGCTGGGGGCACGGGGAATCGAACCGCCGACCCTCAGATTAGGAGTCTGGCCTAGAAAAGAGTCAGACACTCTAAGTCTAACCACTCCGCCACAGAGAATGCCACAAGCGTACTTTGGAAACCAAATACACTTGTCTAGCTTTGATCCTACATTTCCAACTTATACACTGGTACGCTTATTAATCGTGTTGTAACGTCTACTGCTCGAATCTGTGTTTGTGTAGGCAGGCTATAGTGAAATCAATACAGGCAAAGAGAAAGGAAGAGTATAAAATGTGAAAGAAGAGAGAGAGTCAAGCCCTCTGGTTTATTATTTATATGGTACATGGATTGAGTGTACAGTATCACCCCACTCAATTATCCCAATGAGAAACAAGCATTTCTAGCTCTACCAATAGGGATCCAGCATTCCCGGTCTGCATGGTTACAGTGATCTGCCCACCACCACCAAGCTGTGTGGCTCCCCTGGCCACCACCTGCCTTGAGCTGAGTGTGGTGATCCTGACTAGCAGAGGGGGGAGGGGGTAGTGTGTAGGGCTCTGAGTGCCCCTTACACACAGTCCTGCCAGCACGACTATGTCTATTTACCTATCAATCAAGCACCACCAGCACCTACATAAAAACATATATGCACCTGGCCATGTATACCTGTTTCACAATAGAACATTTGCATTCCTCCACCAATGCTTTATTATCGGAATATTTTACAGTGTGTTGACACATGTAA
The DNA here is from genome assembly GCA_030323885.1 of Branchipolynoe longqiensis. Lineage (NCBI taxonomy): Eukaryota > Metazoa > Annelida > Polychaeta > Phyllodocida > Polynoidae > Branchipolynoe > Branchipolynoe longqiensis. Next base: position 96,401,212 of record CM059190.1, on the reverse strand, counting down.
TGGAATACCAAGTCGATTGAACAGAACCTGTTACTGGTGAAGACTATGGTGTCAGCATTTTGAAATACTCATGAAAATTAATGTCTCCTGTTTTTCACATCAAATATCTCCAAAGTTAACCATTTATAATAAAGGTTTCTTCAGTAAGGTCGATTCTAGCAATCAGCCTAATAAATGTATGTATGTCATCTGCATAGATGTACATAGTAGGCTAAGTTATCATATACTGGTTAGGAAAAAACTTGAAAATTAAAAAAAAAACTAATATAGAAGCTACTAACACCCAAAACCGCAAAGGTTGGCCCGAGAAAGATCAGGTAAAGACTCCTGAGTGCGGGACCAGACCAATCCAGTATCACAGCTGTCCAGCGTTGAAAATAAGCACCCTCATGGGAGCTTATACGTTATGGGCAAAATAAAAAAACTTGTCACAAAAAAAAGAATGTACTTTTTTGTTGTTAAAGATCCAGAACTCAAAACCATCGGATTATGAATATGCAACTTTAATCAATGATTGCCTGATGTCGGGCTTGGAGGGGTGAGGGGGGGGGGGGGCGGTCAATACTCTGTGGGCTATGTTTTAAAGGCTACACGCATTCCTCCATGTCGAAATATTCAAGGTCAATATTAATTTGTTGATTTATTGATTTATTTTGTTGATTTATTTATTTATTGCCACTAAAGTTTTCAAATCTTATTTTGACATTAAAACAAACAACAATTAATGTAGTTTGTACATACAACGAAACCTCTAAATCGACCGACCTTGGGACCGACTCTAAGTTGTCCATTTAGGGAGTTGGTCGGTTTAGGGTGTTAGAATATGGTTACAATGGACTATTATTGGGACCCACATAAAGCGATCGATATAGGGGAGTGATTGATCTGCTGAGGTGGTCGGTTATGGAGGTTTTACTGTATATAGTTGGCTACAACAGAATACAGCAAATTAAACCCTGTGTGGTATTGAACTTGAGCCAGTCGGATATCAGTTTTATCCGACTATTCAGATGGATGGGTTATCGACATGGCGATGCACATCATCCATCTTTAAAGTTGCATAGTCCGATGGGTTTTGAGTTTTTGTCATTTTCTGAGATAAACATATTAAGCTGGTCGTTATAATCTACCCTACTTTCATTTGAAGTAACTTTTATTTTAAATGGCTAACTTTTGAGATATTTGAAGTGCAAACAAGCAAAATTAGTTTTGGCATGGTTGCCAAAACTCTGACACCATAGGTTTCTACAGTAATAGGTTCTATTAAATTGCCTCGGTATTTCTTTCTATGTGGTGACACATGTTTAACAAGTGCACCAGTATTTATGTTAGATATGTAGAATTAAATTGAGATACTTGTTTTGGTTTTGAAAATTTGATGCTTCATCGGACTATGCAGCTTTAAATACCACTGTCAGCAGTTTCATTTCGCCTTTTGGTGTGACCAATGGTAATGTAAATTTCGCAGTGCCACCTTGTGGTGGGTTTGATCAGCCCAGCTGCTGGTTGGTGTTTCACATGTAAACACATACAATTATATTATACATGAGATAGGTAAGTATGAATACACATCAATATGAAATTGCTATGAACAAATACACATCATCATCAGCATCGCCAGCATCACACATCTTTCACATTCATATATATATACATTTATACATATAATATAGCACCTGTTTAACCAAGAGAACAGCCAGTGCACCAAGTGGTGGGTTTGATCGTTTTGAGTACACAGTACAGGCTGAGTGAGCTGTCTTAGTATTATAGGGTCTTTGGTGTGACCCATTCTGTGACTGGATGCAGTGCGGAGTACAGTGTGTCATGCTTTAATCAAACGAAGCTTTTGCTGCTTTAGAAAAGCATTAGAAAATTTGGCCGTTTTGCACGTGGAATTGTTAGTCCATGGGCTCACGCGTCACGTGACCGACAATGGGACTGGACTGGACGCACACATTGTGTAAAACAATGGTCCTCTTTTCACAAGTCAGGATTTTGTTTGTTTATTTATTTGTGTCAGTTATTAAAAAAAATATGTCTATGCCTCTGGCTGAACCGGTCTCATAGACGTCAGCTCCAGGTGTGTGTGTGTGTGTGTGTTGCATTATTTTTGGACAAAAAAAAGTCAGATTTTTGCTTACATTTCTTATTCAAAACTTAACTTGAATGTCATGAATTCTTTGGAATGCTAATGAAATAAGTTACTTTATTCAGAATATATATTGTTAATTATCTGACAGCTTTGTTTTTTTCATATTTTAAGTAATTTGTGGGAAAATTAAGATTTTGGTTGCACAAAAGTTGGATTTTTATTTTTGCCTTGGTACAAACAATGGTGTGTGTGTGTGTGTGTAAATATGTTATGACCTTCATGTTGTACATGGGCCAATAAACGTTCCGTTCGCAATGTAATGTAATAAAAGTTGCATAATCTGGTTGTTTTTGAGTTTCCTCCATATATTTAAAGTAAATATATTGACTGATCGTAGTTAGTTTGAATTTTATTGTATTTTAAGGATTAATTTGATCCTTCACATTTGAAGCGAAAACCTGCGGATTAAAATTTTGTGTGCACACCGCAATGCTAATCGGCTTTGTCTACTTATTTTCGAATGTAGCCATATATCCAAAGGAATACTACCAAACTGCAATAACTGTTTAGTGATGGTTGGTTGGTTGTTGGAGTTTAATGTCCTGGCAACATCTAAGGTCGTGTCAGGATGGGTAGCGACTAGTGACAGTGCGTACACATGGCGACTTTATAGTGCTGCCCCACTGGGAAACCAGGCCACTGGCACCATGACCTGATATCCCACTCAGTCACATTATCCTGACACTGATCCAACCTGTCCCTGCCCTATCCTATTAATGCCGAGCACCTGGCTAGGAAGTGACAAGTATCAATTTTCGAGTCATTGTTTTGACTCGACCAGGGTTAGAACCCACGATCTACCAGCATGGGAGACAGGCGCGCTAACTCATTGGGCCATCCCGTCTGGTCTAGTGCTGGCCCACTGGGAAATCAGGCCGCCCATGCCATGACACTGAGCTATCCATTCCTTGCCCTACCCTATTAATGTTGAATGCCAGGCTAGGAAGCGGCAAGTATACAATTTATAAGTCATTGGTTTGACTCGACTGGGAACCGAACTCCCGATCTCCCGCACGCGGGGCCCGCGCTCTACCGATTCGGTAATGTTTAGTGAGTGCAGAAGTAGGTTATGTAGGATTAAATCTGGGCACATGTTTTGGTTTAGACAAGTTTATCCTTTCACTGGATTATGCAGTTTTAAGTAAACAGGTCTGGGCGTGAGCAGGCAAGATCATATTGAATAATTCGGAATAATGTCCTCCTCACGGGGATATTGCTGGCGGCATGGGGTGTTAACTGTAATACTAATAGCCCTGTCACATTATGATGCATCGCGCAAACGTTAACCGACGTAGCTGATTTTGGGCTAATATGTCGGTGGATGTCGATATGCGTTACTCGAACGTTGTGCGGTCAATATACGGCGGCGTTCGTTACAGGGTCGCGAAAGTTTTGTGCATGCATAAAACTTTCAACGTTCGACAACGTGTGGATTTTACGCCAGCTGTATGTTATGTATACATAAGGCATACATTAGACAAATGTTGTTCGCTGCGTTAACCTACATTAGGCGGACGGAAAGGCAGTGGAAACGTACAGTCCGTGTATTGAAAACGTATGGATAATGTACATCTAATGTACATTTTGCGTTTCTCCACCATGTCTTGACATATGTAACATATGAGGCGTAATCTGGCGATTGAATTACATATGTAACATTCACCGGAGTTCTGCGAATGTACCGTGAGCGTAATTCGAGCATTTTTCGCCAGGAGGCATGTTAGCCATTCGTTGGTCATACATTGGCCGTACGCTATGTGTGACTGCACAGTATATATGTATAGATATATGCCTGTATGCAGGGATTCACCTAGATAAAGGATTCACCCGGTACTCGCAGTCGCAGTACTACAAGTACCGGGTGAATCTTTTATCTAGGATTCACCCTGCCCCTATACATGTAATACAAATGTGTTACGCTTGAAATGACTAATTCCCTAAACATCTGCTCATCATACCCCAGTTGACGCGTGCACACACACACACGTACATGAATACATACATATACGTACATGTGTATATATACATTTTTGTTGTTGTTAATTGTAGATGAATTTTATTCTTATCTTCTGTCAGTGCCGTCGCACTGGTCTTCCGACCCTACGTGTTACAGGTTTCACTCCAAATATCTCCAAAATTAACACGTTAAAATAAAAGTGACTTTAATGTCATATTTCACGTCATTGTGAAAATGAATCAGTCCGAAAGTGGTGGTTTTGTTTGATAACAATATCAATTATGATAATATTGATACCGATATCAAGTACACGTCGATTGTCTCACGAACAGATAGGGCCTAACCCCCCCCTCTCCCACAACCACACACACACACCTCCCCGCCAAAAAAAAAAGGGGGTGGGGAGTTGTCTTTCCGGTTGCCGACCGACCCTGTAAAAAGTGCCTGGCCATTTTTTTTTTTTTTTTCTTTCTTGAAGATTTATACTGCCTATTATGGATAAGTCTGAATAGACTTGTTTTCACCATTAGACAGTTTGTCGAAAGAAAGCCCGAGCCTACACTTTTACCGACCCAAGGGATTTTTAACCTCCCATGCCACATAGACATGGTATGAGAGCAACTGGCCTTTGATGACGCTGTAAGTTATACACTGTGGTGGAAATCCATAATTTATTTTGCGTCAACGAAAATTTTCTGACAAATTGCATGGGTTGTTAAATCAAATTACATCAAAGTCAAAGGATTCATGTTCATTTTTTTTGTTTAAAGAACCCATCCCTAACTACCCATTTTTGTGTGCTTGCCTGCAACCGAAAACACAACCATCCCCCTTTCTCTCCCCCCGCCCCCTCCCCCATTTTCTTTTGCCTAGCTATTTGACCGGGGATGGGGGGGGGGGAGTAACGGCTGCGGTAGGCTCAAGACTTTGAGTGTGTAGTATTAGTTCCTCAGTCCAATATACTCGTGGTAAAATGTATATTTTATTTCGTACAGTTGTTTTTTTTGGGGGGGGGGGGGTTGTGGTTACGGAAAACTTGTACTCTTTGTACACCTACTGTCATATTCCGAGCTGTGCTGCTAGACATTTTCCTTTTGCGAGGCATTTTTTGTATTGCTCGAAAACTGTTAAGCTCGACAATTTCCACACTTGCAGTTTAGGTGTTTTTTTTTGTGCGGGGGGGGGGGGGGTGTAGGCAGTCGGATACCAAGTTTGTCTAGGCGTGGCCACCGTTATTCTGTTTGCTGGGAGTGCGTACTTTTTGTTTACTTGTTGTGTTTTTTTTTTTTAATTTGTGATTTGTTGGTGTGGGAAGTGTGCACTGCTTCGCACGAGGTGTTCTCAACCGCCGCCCCCTAACAAGGGGGGGGGGGGTTAGATTCATATAAATGCACATATATACTGTATATATGATGTATAGCGAATTATGCGAGTATAAAGATACATAAGGGAATTATTATCATTATTGTTATACTCTGTAAGACCCAACACTGTACCGGTGGTGCCACCTTCGGCCTCCTCGCTTCCACCGGATGTAGACCAGTGTCAGTCGCATTGTGTGTGTGTGTGTATACATAATAGAAATATATTTTTTTATTGCATTTTTTTTTATGAAGAATTGAGCTGTAGCAAAGTGGAATCTGTGGAATCAAAGCTTCCCTGTAGTTGAATATGTATATTATCTTTATTTATTTAATACGTGGCTGCTGTCTGTGATCATCGTCTGATCTCATGATGTGTTACATCACTGCCACACAGAGTGATATAACCTGAATGTCGGCCGGTGTTGCAGTTTCCGCCGCACACCAGTTTACGAGGGCACATCACTTCTGCGCATGCGTCAAAATCGAACAGCATCGTCACTAACCATATAAATTTAATATAATGTTTTTGGTAAAGATGTTTTCTATATGTGTACCAAGCGATTTGTTTCTAGGTGGTGTGGTTTTAGAGATATTTCACTTTTTCTGTATTTTCTGCATGAAGATTGCTCATGACCATTGACAATGCCTTGAGTTTGACGGTACGCGCATTGCAAAACATTAGTTTTATTCAAAATTAATAGAAGTGCAGAAGCCTAACCTTATGAATATAATCTATTCATTGAATATGTTTTCTATATGTGTTCCAAGTGGTTTGTTTCTAGGTGGTGTAATTTGATAGATATTTGACTTTTTCTGTATGAAGATTTGCTCACGGCCATTGACAATGCATTTGAATGTAAGTGTCCCTCGCAAACTGGTGTGCCCCGGAAACTGCAACACCGGTACTAACACTAGCACTAGTAGAAGTCCCAGGAACCAATGTTCTACTAAAACTGCTACCAAGTGTTGGTGTGTATATCATCATGGTCTTTTCTATTTGTTTTCCCGCCTATAAATTATATTTGCGTATAATTGCGATGTACATTGCAATGTTGTTGCTTTTGTTCAAGTTAAAATTTGATGTCACCTTTTATCTTTTAATTAAAAAAGATTTTGTTAAATTATTGCGGCCATAAATCTTCCTACTAACACTGCTAGGGGTTTGATCACTTCTATACAAAGTGTGCTGATGAATCCATGTCACTGCCCCTAATAAGGATGTGTAAGGTGAGTGTAATTGCACATGTAATTTCATATAGGGGCGGGCAGTTAAATGTAATAACAATGGGTATTGATTCTTGCTAGATTTGAGCTGGAAACAGAACTAAGGTAGGCAATCCAGTATAATCCCCAAACCCATTTTTATCAAAAGCACTCCACGATCCATCCACCTGTGAGGATGGAGTGCTTTTAAATAGGTCAAAGCCATGAGGTCCATTAAAAAGCACTTCACACACCCATGAGGACATACAACTCCAACAAACAACCAACCAACCATCCAACCAACCATCATATGGTACGAGTGTCATATGGTACTACTAGTGTGTCAATTTCAAAGTAACACGCGTGTAATAATATACAGTAAAACCTCTCTAACCGACCACCTCCACAGATCGACCACTCCCCTATATCGATCGCTTTATTTGGGTCCCAACAATACCATTGTAACCATATTCTAACTCTCTAAAACGACCACCTCCCTAAATGGACCACTTAAAGTCGGTCCCAACTTCGGTCGATTTAGAGAGGTTTTACTGTATTGTATAGAGGGAGTGCACGTGACGTCATCAGTCAGCGGTCAGTGGCCAGCCATCTTGGATTATGAGCACCCTCCCTCGCCATGTTGTGAATGCATGCAGATGCAGTCAAACGGAGTTTTCTTGAGTTCTGGGAGGTTCTGGGCAGTTTACATCCAATGTGTTTACTTACAGCACTTCAGCAACAACTTCTGAGGCCAAACTGCTCAAAACAGTGACAAATAAACCAACAAATCAGTAAATAAGCACAGTGTAGGCAGTTGCAAGCCTTCTGTATGTAATCCAATATGGCCACCGAAAGTTGTCTTGTGACGTCATTACACCCCTCTATAGCAGCGTCGCCCCCCCCCCCCCCACCTCCCATTCACCCGTTTGGGAGGCATCACGCATGCGCGGTGTTGTGATGGGGCCTTTGATATGCCATTTGTCGCTGTCATCACCAATACCTGCTTGCCAAGTCCATTTTATAAATCTGAATGAGGTGCATTATGGGAGCATAACCTGAATGCTGCTCTACTGCACGAATTAGTGTTTAAAAGTTGCATAGTCCAGTGGTTTTGAGTTTCTGTCATTTACTGAGATAAATATATTAGGTTGATCGTTATAATCTAGGTTGCTTTAGTTTGAAGTGACTTATTTTAAATGGCTACATTTTGAGATACTTGAAGTGCAAACGTATTAAATTAATAACACTGACACCATACGCTTCTGCAGTAACATGTTCAATTAAATTGCCTCAGTATTCCCTTCTATGATGCGACAAATGCATAATATAGGCTTCTGCAGTAACAGCTTTTTAAAAATTAAATTGGCTCGGTGTTCCATTCTATATGGTAACAAATGTTTGATAATACCCCAGTCACACGAGAGACAGCGTTCGCCGCCAACCACCCAGCGTTCCATTCGATATATTGATTCAAATACGTTTTAGGCGCCAGGTCGACGCCAGGTCGGAGGAGACCACACGGTGACTGCAGCATCGCATGTGTTGGTACCAACCCAGGGCGCCAACCATTTTGAATGGCGCCGCCGGAACAGGGCGCAAGGAGGTTGCACGTGCAGCAGCAGCAACCTCCTTGCGCCCAAAATTTCCGAAATGGGCGCCGGGAGGTTGGCGATTTCGCGGCGCCAGGACGTAAGGAGGGCGCAAGGAGGAGGTTTTGACGTCGCGAATCGATCATTAGCGAACGCAGGCCTCGTGTGACTGGGGTATTAGTGCACCAGTATCTAAGTTAGATATGTAGAGTCAAATCTAGATCACTGGTTTGGTTTTGAAAGTTTGATGTTTTCATCGGACTATGCAGTTTTACAGGTGTCATCAGTGCAGTAGGAATCGCAAGTCTGATAAAGTGATGAGTTGAGCTATTAAGTCATTATTCGCTGTTTTTGTCACAATTAACGACGCCATCGACGGAAATCGTCATTAGAGGCGTGCGCTGCAATTATGTACTGGTGATGAGGGTCTCTTAATTCATCTTAAGGATTACTTAATGATGATTTTGCCTCTCTCCCTCTCCCTCTCCCTCTCCCTCTCCCTCTCCTAGAGCGTCTGTCTTCCGTGTTGGTAGGTCGTGGGTTCGAACCCTGGTCAAGTCAAACCAATGACTTACAAATTGATACTTGTCACTTCCTAGTCAGGCGCTCGGTATTATTAGGGTATGGCAAGGACTGCTTTCGCTCAGTGTCAGGATAATGTGACTGAATGGGATATCAGGTCATGGTGCTGGTCTCCCAATGGGGCAGCACTATAAAGATGCCATGAGTGCACACTGTCGTAAGTCAGTACCGGCCTGATATGACCTTAGATGTTGCTAGGACGTAAAACAACAACAAAACAAATAAGAACAATGCTTTAAAATCTAATTTAAAGATGACTGCCTGCTTCCCCCTTCCCACAAGTCTAGATTGTGTTGTAGGAATTCTTTTTATCTTTCTTTAACAAAGATTGTTGTAAATATTTATTTATCTGAATATATAATTTGTCAACACTAGGCCACTAATCTCCCAGCCATTAACATTGATAGCCATTCACCAAATATTTGCTGATGAATGTAAAAAAATAACATACAGTAAAACCTCTAAATTGACCGACGACGGGACCAACTTTAAATGGTCCATTTAGGGACGTAGTCGGTTCAGGGAGTTTTTTTTTTAAATTATCGTTACAATGGTATTTATTGTATGGGCGATCGTTTGGGACCCCAATAAAGCCATCGATATAGGGGAGTGGGCGATCTGTGGATGTGGTTTTATTGTATAAGAGATATTTGAACCAGCTGGACTATTGAGACAATGGTGGCTAGACTAGTTAACATATTGTACATAAAAGGGTAGCTGTAGGCGACATAGCATTTCAGTCATATATTTGCAGACATGTGCATCAGGTTCCGGAAATAGAACTGGGTTGAACCTCGTGATGGTAGATAATATCACTACAATTACATGCAGTGTCAACAATATATTATTGTTCGCCATTGTGTTACAAGATGGGGGTCAAGGCTAAAAATATTCGCGAGCTCTCTGACCACTAACCTATACTCGCCCAGGAAGCTCGTTAATAATACTCTCAATCAAGTCCTGTTACATTGTTTTTTTAGATTGTCTATAATGAATACAGGGTCGGGACGGGGCCTGAAAAGTCTTGAATTTCAATTGCCTTGAAAAGCCTTGAAATTTAACCTATTTTGGGTAATTAGTCTTGAAAAGCTTTTGAATTTTATTCACTGGCCCCATTGATCTAAATTAGTCCGTAATCGCCAATCGGCAAAAGATAATCCGACATACCTTCGCACAATAAAACACTAATACTTGCCTGAATTCCTATCAAAAACCGCCTTGAAATAGCCTTGAATTCCATATCTTCACATGTGTAGGGACCCTATGTCGGTTTTGTTTTGTTTTAGTTTTTTTTGAAGATTGTGGGATTTTTGTGTGCTGATTTTGTTTGTTTGGTAGCAATTTAATCAGAATTCAATGAAGTAGAGGTATTTTTGTTGTTTATGAACATTTTATTTACTTTGTGGAGACTAGAAAAGCCTCTCCCTCTTTTGTTTGTTTATTTTGTTTACTTAATTATTGAGGCTATCCAAAATGTATGTCCTAAGCGCCACCTATCTTTCCCTCTGTTTTTAAATTTAAATATTTTCTTTGACGTGGGTAAGGTTTGCAAATTGTTTAGTACTACGGTTTTTTGTTTTAGTTTTTTTCTTTTCCACTGGGAAGAAACTCATCCAGGTGTGCTAAAGATTTATGCTTACACAAGCACATTCGGGATGGCCGAATGAGTTATAACGTCCGTCTCCCGTGTTGGTAGATCGTGGGTTCGAACCCTGGTCGCGTCAGACCAATGACATAAAAATTTATACTTGTCGCTTCCTAGCCAGGCGGTCAGCATTATTAGGATAGGGCAAGGACTGGTTGGCTCAGTGTCAGGATAATGTGACTGAGTGGGATATCAGGTCAGGGTGCTGGTGATCTGGTATCCCAGTAGGGCAGCACTATAAAGTCACCATGAGTGTGCACTGTCACAAGTCGGTACCCATCCTGATATGACATTAGATGTTGCTAGGATGTAAAACAACAACAAACAAACAAGCACATTTGAAACGACTGGCTCCTTTCCATCTGAAATGATCATTTTGCGACATGTCAGTGTTGGTTGGCGTTTCACGCCTCCGACGCTCTGTGTGCTTGTCAGTGCAGACTTCTGTGATGCCGGGTTGTGGGACTGTGTATTTCTGTGCGTGGCCATGGTGCGGGAATTACCTGGATATTACACACTGTGTGCACACGGGGCGTCTCGTTTCCCACAATGGTGTCGCCTGTACATCGCAGCAGGCCACAATGCCGTGCTTTAACTGTATCGACAACCCCAGACTTGCTCCCCCGGCCTTACACAAGCACATTTGAAACTGACTGACTTCTTTCCATCTGAAACAATCATTTTGCAACATGTGAAGCGTTGGTTGGCGTTTCACGGCCCCGACGCTCTGTGTCCTTGTCAGTGCAGACTTTAGTGATGCCGGGTTGTGGGACTGTATTTCTGTTTGCGGGAATTACCTAGATGTTACACACTGTGTGCACACTTGTTGCCCACAATGGTGTCGCCTGTACGTCGCAGCAGGTACGCAATGCTGGGTTCTAACTGCACCGACTGCCCCAGACTTGCTCCCCCGGGCCTTACCGTTGTGGGAGATACCTGTCGGTTAATGCTTTGGCTTATAACTAGGTTGATTGGTTGAATTTTACATCCTGGCAACATCTAAGGTCATATCAGGACGGGTACCGACTTGTGACAATGCACACTCATGGCAATTTAATAGTGTTGCCCCGCAGGGAGACCAGGCCGCTGTCACCATTACCTGATATCCCACATGGTCAAATTATCCTGACACTGAGCTAGCCAGTCTTTACCATATCCTAATAATGCAGAGCGCCTGGCTAGGAAGTGACAAGTATAAATTTGATAAGTTATTGGTTTGACTCGACTGGAAACCGAAATCCCGACCATCCACATGCCAGGCCCGCGCTCTACCGATTCGGCCATCGCGCCCAGTTTGTGGGAGATGCAAGCCGGTTGATGCTTTGGCGTATAACTAGGAATATGCATGCAACTTCGTATAGTTATCCATAGACAAATTGACAAGAGCGCCGGTTGGCTTCATGTGCTCGTGTGTTTGAATCTTGACAGAGTCAAACTAATGGCTTACAAAATTTAAACCGGTTGCTACCTAGTCCTGTGGTGCGCTCAACATTAATAGGATAGGGTGAGGACTGGTTTGCTCAGTATCAGGGTAATATGGCTGAGTGGGATATCGGGTCATAGTGCTGGCAATCCAGTCTTCAAGTAGGGCAGCACTATAAAGTCCCCATGACGATGCAGTCACAAGTCGGTACATGTCCTGATATGACATTTGATGTTGTTATGTTGGAGAGCCCCTAAAAAACTAAAAAACCTCTATATGCCCAATTTTTTAAAGTAGTTAAAGTGACAGTTCAAATCAGAAAAGAGAAAAAAAGATATTTCTCTTTAATGGCTATCTATGCTGCTCCTTAATTTCACTTAATTTCTTATAGTATTAAATTAGATATATACCAGTGTAGGACAGTAACTTCCGACCCCCCACTTGCTCAATCGGGCAAGTGACTGAATTTTATATTTGCCGGAGTAGCAAACCTACTTTCCCAAGCCCAAGTCAGCCAGTTGAAACTGAAATCTGCTACTGCAGATCAGAAAAATAATGACTTGCCTGGTCAGGCAGGTCACTGAGAACTTCATATGCCCGACTGATTAAACTAGGTGCCCCGGTTGCCCGGGCAGTCCTTATTGTCGTAACCTGCTGAGTGAGTGAATGATGCACACATACATGTACATGTAAAATTAGATAAAAGATTCACCCGGTACTTGTAGTACACGGGTGAACGACAACGTACTGTAAATACGTGCAAAAATAGCTTTAGTATGGAACAGCAAGTAGAATGCCTGCCTCCAGTGTCAAATGGTTACTTATATCGGCACAGACTTGGTGAAATGGGAGAGAATGCAAAAAGACAAGATGGCGGCTGCAGAGTGCCGTCGATTTCACTTTTAAATCTTGTTAAACTAGATATTATATTATATTTTTCAACTCAAAGATAGCGGGCTATCAATAGGACATATGTAAAGAATAATTGTTGCTTGTGAAATTAGGTTCTCAATTCATTAACCCGCCTTTTCGACTGTTTTTATATAGGGTTGGTTTTCACCCATGTACTGTGAGTACCGGGTGAATCCTTTATCTAATGTAAAATGTGCACAGATGTGTACACATTGTGTTCTGCCTGGACTGGGTAGCTGACTAGACAGAGCTCTAATTTCCCGCGTGGGAGGTCATAGGATCAATCCTAGGCCAAGTCAAACTAAAGAATTGCAACATTGATATTCACCGATACCTTGCATGGAGTGCGGCAATGCTAGGATAGTGCAATGACGGGTCAGCTCAGTGTCAGGATAATGAGACTGTGTGCGATATCGGGTCATCTAGGCAGCACTATAAAATCATCATGAGTACACGGTCGGTAACTGTCTTGCTATGTCGTAAATCCGCCAATAAACCAACTTATATCAAACCAGAGATGACCAATCAGATTGCCCCTCATAAAATCATCAAGGGAGAGTCCCGGGTGAGTTATCTCCTACCCTGCCTCTGGGGGCATAACCCATCAGCAGGGCTGAGTAAGCCTCTGTGCGATTGGCTAGAGCCATTGTTTCGCGTGCTCCCATTGGCTAGCCAAGTGCCTGTTGCTGCTGATGGCTTTGTAGCGTGTTCTCGTGCACACATTGTAGTTGATCAGTACAGTTCATGATTCCTCATGAAATTTTGGAAATTTCGCAATGCCTGCAACTTCCGGTCTGTATCATTCGACTTCTTCCGGTTTAAGTAATTGATGAGGACACAGATATAATTAGGAGAGACAACCCTCTGGCTGGTCCCAAATAGATCCAGCGTTTATTCATCAAATGTTAAAATTTCAGGCAGAATGGAGGCTGAACGTATGTATATCTTGCGCTCCCGTGTGAGCACTTTGAGATCTCATTTCCCTGCCTTCGTGCAAACCTGATGAACCCACACATCACTCGATCTTAACGCCATACACAATGTTCGCACTCCTGGTAGACGGTGTTTTTACATGGATAGTGCAGAATAATTACATCATTTATAATATAGCCTGGTGTTCTCTGTGGTGGAGTGGTTAGAGTGTCTGGCTTTTTTCCTAGGTCAGACTCATAATCTGAAGGTTGGTGGTTTGATTCCCCATGCCCCCATATCTGCCAATTTGCATTTCCACCACTGTGTATAACTTGCAGTGTCATCAAAGGCCAGTTGCTCTCATACCATGTCTATGTGGTGTGGAAGGTTAAAAATCCCTTGGGGCGGTAAAAGTGTAGGCTCGGGCTTTCTATCGACAAACTGTCCGATGGTGAAAACAAGTTTTTCACCCAGCAAGTGAAAGACGATTGGTGGGATTCACAACAAAATGTTGCTTTGAGCAGACTGCCCATGAGTGCGATTAATTCTCACGCTGTGCTGGAGGTGGTGTGTTAGTATGCTTGGGGACCTACTAATACTAGCCTCACCGGGCGCGGTAGGTGAATCGGTAGAGCATGGGCCTCGCGTGCGGGAGATCGGGAGTTTCGTTCCCGGTCGAGTCAAACCAATGACTATATTATAAAAGTGATACTTGTTTCTTCCTAGCCTGCGCTCGGCATTAATAAGATAAGACAATGACTGGTTAGCTCAGTGTCAGGATAATGTGACTGAGTGGGATATCGGGTCATGGTGCCAGCAGCCTGATTTCCCAGTGTAGAAGCACTATAATAAAGTAACCATCAGTGTGCACTGTTGCAAGTCGGTACCCGTCCTGATATGACCTTAGATGTTGCTGGTTCAAATCAAACCAATGACTTAAAAATTGATACTTGTCACTTCCTAGCTTGGTGCTCGGCATTATTAGGATAGGACAAGGACTGATTGGCTCAGTGTCAGGATAATGTGACTGAGTGGGATATCAGGTCATGGTGCTGGTGGCATGGTCTTCCAGTGGGGCAGCACTATAAAGTCGTCATGAGTGCGCACTGTCACAAGTCGGTACCCATCCTGATATGACCTTAGATGTTGCTATGACATAAAACCCACAACAAGCAAATGTTGCCAGGATGTAAAACTCCAACAACCAACCAACCAACCAGTACTCGTCACACGATGGTCGATGCGCGCGCACAGCAGGTCATCGATTGCCCTTTTCGAATTATAATTAATAACTGCCGTCCAATGCTGAACATCGAAAACAACGAACACTCATCCATGTAATGGTGCAGTCACACTACGACGCTTCTCGCCGGCGACACAGCAACGTGTAGTGATTTTGGGCGATAATAAGTGAAACGTCTGGACGCGCTGGTGGCGCGTTATGAGCGCGTCGGACGTTGATGGTCGGCGGACAACGTCGGCGCGCGTTGCCGGTCGCCCAAGGTTTTAAGCGTGTCAAAAAAAAACAACGACCGTCAACGCGTGGGTTCCAATATTATGGCGACGTCAGAAGGACGTCGCCATCGCTGGAATATCGTTATGGGAATGCTAGGCAGTCACCGCGTGCGCAGGACGGTCGTTCCCACACGTTGCGCCAAACTAGGCCATTGCTGTTTTACGCCCTAGCAACATCTAAGGCCATAGTGCTGGTAGATCGTGGGTTCGAGTCCCGGTCGAGTCAAACCAATGACTTTAAAATTGATACTTGTCGCTTCCTAGCCAGGCGCTCGGCATTATTAGGATAGGGCAAGGACTGGTGTGCTCAGTGTCAGGATAATGTGACTGCGTGGGATACCAGGTCATGGTGCCGGCGGCCTGGTTTCCCAGTGGGACAGCACTATAAAGTCGCCAAGAGTGCGCACTGTCACAAGTCGGTACCCGTCCTGATATGACCTTAGATGTTGCTAGGACGTAAAACAACAACAAAATCAAAAATCTAAGGCCATATGAAGACGTCACGCTAAACTTTTTTTTTTTTTTTTCCCTCACGCGTCGACACCCGTTGGCCGCGCGCGAATAACGCGCCGCACTGACGCCGAACTTTATCCCCAAACTGCCGAAAAGTTGGACGTTTCTCGATGCGCAAGATTTTATTTTCAACGCTGACGGGTCGCCGGGAGAAGCGTCGTAGTGTGACTGCACCATTATCTTAGCCACGCAGACTTGATAGGACGGTTTCAATGTTCATCTTGTTTACACGTGTCCATTGGTGTTACTGTTAGCGGTGTTGTTGCAGCTTTCGTCGTGTGAATTGTTAGCAGCGCGGAACCCATGGTGTTTACCAACACGAATGCCGCCCGGGCTGTAGCTAGGTCCCTGGGGGTCGTTGTGTTAAAAGGTTCGCCGGCCATTTCCCACGAAAGAGTAGATATTCGCCAACGCGTGTTGACTTAAATTAACTACATTTGCGAAAATCATTTAAATCTAAATGTGATGATGATATTTTTATAGCGGCAATTATTTTTGTTTGTTTTAAATGCATGTGCAGTAAAACGTCTCTAAGCGACCACCTCCACAGATCGACCATTCCCCTATATCGATCGCTTTATTTAGGTCCTAAATGATCTCCCCTACAATACCATTGTAACGAAATCGACTATTTAAAGTCGGTCCAATTTGTCGGTCGAATTAGAGAGGTTTTCCTGTACTTTCAACGATTTGGTTAAACACTGGTTAGCTAGTCACCCCACCCCACCCCTCATCCCCTCCCCCGCCGCCATCTTTCTTCTCCCTTGTGGATAATAATAACCTACCAGCACTCGGTAGCATCCGCCAGGGTCTACTCCAGGGGACTATGGTTTTTAGGAACGATGCCCCCCCCCCTCACCACACGCACTCATACACACAGACTCAATGAAAATCTGTGCGAAAATATTTCACAATAACACACACATTTTCAAAAAATTGTCCCGAGCAACTCGGCGATCGAACTGAAAATTCTAATTTTTAAAACTACTGTTGTTCAGGGATGACAGATCTCCGCGATTTTTTATATTTACATATTAAAGTTAAATAAAATGCTTAGGAATCATGATACTTGATATATGACAAAATTGGTTGGTTTGAATCCCCTTCTTATATGACCTGACATATTTCTAGAATATAGAGAACCCAAATAAGAACGAGTTAAGTATGGACGATAATATAGGCACATCAAGGATAGTTGATTCCTGACGGGGTGGGTGATGAAAATGGGAAATATTGCGCCTAGATCGGGAATCGAACCCACATCTTGCATTCCAGGCCAGTGTGCTAACCATTAAACCACCTAGGCTCCCTGATGTAACCACCGTATCCATGCTTACCTGTCTATGTGATTCCTTACTTGAGAGCTCAGTGCAGACTACTACAGTACAACCCCGTTAAACCAAACGATCGGTTAATCCAAACTTTGTTTCGTTGGCCCGGCAAAATACTACCATTTATCATATAAAAAAGTTGGTTAAACCAAAGTCGATTAATCCAAAGTATTGGTTAATCCAAACAAAATTGTCGGCCCCAGGCCACTTCCGGTACGGTTAAACCAAACTTCCATGTGGTTTTAAGGTCATCTGAGACTTTTTTTTATATGATAAATGGTAGTATTTTGATGGGTCGCCAAAAAAAGTTTGGATTAAATCCATCGTTTGATTTAACCGAGATTGGTTTAATGGGGTTAAACTGTATATGCATAAAAAACAATAATCATAGTGTCCACATACATTGTATATTACATTCATAATGCACCAAAGTTTTTGCCAAAGCCAAGTCAAAGTCAAAGCTTGGTTAAACCAATGATCGGTTAATCCAAACAAATTTCTATGGTCCCTTCTCGTTTGGTTTAACGGGGTTATACTGGAGTAATAAGGTATTTTCGCCCGTGTGTGGGGGCGGGGGGGGGGGGGGGGGTGAGGGCGGTGCGGTGCGGTCATTGGCCTCCAACCCAAATAAATGTTGTTTATATTGAGAAGACCTGATGGATGCTGGCATAGATCGATCGAGATGGCATAGAGCAGTATAATTTAGAGAGCTGGGGAAAAAAACAATCCCGATGCTAATTGATACCAGTGAAGTAGACTACTAATTATTAGTATTACCATCATTATAGGTCTGCCATGTTGTTTGTTTGTTTTGTTTGTTGTTGTTTTACGTCCTACCAACATCTAAGGTCATATCAGGACGGGTACCGACTTGTGACAGTGCACACTCATAGTGACTTTATAGTGCTGCCCCACTGAGAAATCAGGCCGCCAGCGCCTTGCTAGGAAGTGGCAAGTATCAATTTTTAAGTCATTGGTTTGACTCGACCAGGGTTCGAACCCACGATCTACCAACACGGGAGGCGGACGCTCTAACTCATTTGGCCATCCCGTCTGATGTGTACATCTATGTATAATGTATATAATGTATAATTTTACCTCGGTACTACGCCTCTGGCTACTCGTAGCCCAGGGAGAAGGAAGCGCATCCGGGTCCAGTAATTAGCATAATCTACTCAAAACGGAAGGACGTTTGTTGAGTAGCTCCGGCAGTTTTTTCTACATGTTATACTATACTATAATTCACCACGAGTCCCCAGATTCAGCCTTTTTTTTGGGGTGGGGGGGGGGTAGGCGGGTGAGTATGCATAGTTGTTACCATGGCGTATAATCCGCTACCGTGATTGTGTTTCTGTAATATTGCATTATACCACACTCTTTGTAAGGTTTTGTTTGTTTGATGGGGTTTTACACACTAGCAACATTAAAGGTCATTATGATAGGTATCCTGTTGTTACTGCACACTATAGTGAGTTTATAGACACTGGGAGACTGGGCCACCAGCAGCATGATCTGATATCCCGCTCCGTCACGTTATCCTGGTACTGAGCAAACCAGTCCTTGCCCTATCCTAGTGATGCCAAACATCAGGCTAGTAGCGACAAGTATTATCTTTGTAAGTCATCGGTTTGAGTCAGTCGTGGTTCGAAGCTGGCTCCTGGCACCGCTTTGACCGGACTGGATGTCCGAATGAATTGAGGGTCCGTCTCCCATTTTGATAGATTGTGGGGTTTGAACCCTGGTCGAGTCAAAAAAATGACTTAAAAATAGATACTTGTCGCTTCCTAGTCCGGCACTCAGAATTATTAGGACAGGGCAATGACTGGTTGACTCACTGTCAGGATAATGTGACTGAGTAGAATAAAAGGTTATGGTGTTGGTGGCCTGGTCTCACAGTGGGGCAGCACTATACTATAAAGTCACAGCCGTTCCAACCAGTGGTCTACAACTGGTTCATCAAAGGCTGTGGTATGTGCTGTCCTGTCGGTGGGAAGGTGCATATAAAAGACCCCTTGCTGCTTATCGGAATGAGTAGCCTATGTGGCGGCAGTGGGTCTCCTCTAAAGAAATATGTCAGAATGACCATATGTTTGATGTCCAATGGCCGATGCTAAAAATCAATGTGCTCCAGAGGCATCGTTAAATAAAACAAACTTCATAAAGCCATGATGAGTATGCACTGTCACAAGTTGGTACCCATCCTGATATGTCCTTCGATATACAACCAACCTGCCAGCACCCTTACCTATTCGGCCAGCGCATTTGGCCCTTCTTGGAGTTATGTGATTGACGCAGGAGGGAAGTCCCTTCTGTAACTACTAATCCAGCGCAGCTTTTTTTAAAGGGCGACTGTAAATTCTAAGCTTGAAAAATGAATCAACCATGGCTGATGTCTGACAATTGCCTGAGACTAGTGAGAGCAACAGTTTGTCCCAAGTTGTGTAGGTCCATCCCAATCAGCAGGTCAACCTCCATGGAAAATGCCACCAGTTCCCACTTCATTAGTTTGGAATAAAAGAAGGAATAGAGAAAGAAACCAAGAAATAAACTAACTAAGAAATAAAGAAAGAGGGATTGATAATTTGGCAGTGTAATTTACAGCAAGAGGACTTAAATCGAGTTAGGTCAACAACGACAACAAAATCAGGAAGAAAGGAAATAAACAAACAAACAAAGAAAGAAAGAAAGAAAGAAAGAAAGAAAGAAAAAAGGCAAAGCAAGAAAGAGAAAAGAAAGACAGAAAAAATAAAAGAATGAAAGGAATCTCTTTAGGTTAGACCAAATGTAGTTGAGGTCTTATTGAGGCCGGGCCTGATTTAGTTAAGTGGCTGCATTATTGACTCGGTCAAGACCTACTAGACTTTTGGGTGTCAAACAAGACCAAGCTGAATATTGGACACAGTGTGCACTGGTTATTCCACCTACTTGCTCAACTGCCATAATTCACAACTGGAATACCGTTCTCCTTGGCGATGTGCGACCTTTTCCAACTGACACTTACTTGATAGCTTTTGTATACAGCTGGGGCACCTTCAATGGCTCCACCGGACGCACTGGCCGAGTCGGTAGAGCGCAGGCTTGTTGTGCGGAAGGTCAGGAGTTTGTTTGAATCGCGGCCGAGTCAAATCAATGACTTACCAAATTGTCGCTACCTAGCCTGGTGCTCGGTATTTCTAGGATAGGGTAAGCTCAGTATCAGGATAATATGAGTGAGTGGAATATTGGGTCATGGTGCTGGTTGCCTGATCTCCCAGTGGGGTAGCACTATACATTCACTATGAGTGTGTACTGTCACAAGTCGGTACCTGTCCTGATATGCCCATAGATGTTGCTAGGTCGTAAAAGCCCAACAATTCAGCTTTAAGAACACACTGTGAAAAGGTATTGCCAAAGCTATATAACTTCGGTTTACTTACGTCTTTATTGGATGAAGGTCCCACTTAGTGCATGGCCCCTTCAAGCTAATTCTATGCTCCTTGCAAAATCATCCAACCAACTCTTTGTGTAAGTCACTGGTTTGACTCGACAAGCAAATTGAACCCCTGATCTCCCGCACGGGAGGCCTGCGCTCTACCAATTCAGCCACCACGCCTGGTGAATACGGATTGATGATGCTGGCCTATTCACCGACTGTATATATATATCAGGGATGAAAGATCTCCGCGATTTCGCGGATTTCCGGGATTTTTCCTGTAGCTATAAGTGTATACTAATAAGTTGCGGCTGTCCTGATATGACCTTAGATGTTGCAAGGATGTAAAACTCCACCAAACAACCAATATGTTGTTTCACGCTGCAGCACTAGCAGCGTGTACTACTAATGCCTTCACGGCGCAGCACTATCAGTGTATACTACTAATACGTGCTTCTAACATGGAAGCACTATCAGCATATACCGATATGTGATGCAAACGCCGCAGCACTAGCAGCGTATACTACTAATATGTGCTTCAAATGGCACAGCACTATCAGCGTATACCAATATGTATGAAACCCGACCTCTGGGAATTTTCAGCGATTCCCTAACAATGCTAAGCCTATGGGAGAATATCAGCATTTCCGCTTTTTTTCCCAGAGACCACTTTCATCGCTGATATATATATATATATATATATATATAATATATATATATATATATATATATATATATATATATATATATATATATATATATATCTATGATTGTGCATAAAGCCCCAGTCACACCTTACCGGACACCACCGGACAAAGAATTGTCTAGTCCGGTGGTGGTCGGTATCGAAATGTGGTGAACTGTTGCAACAGCCGCCAGACGAAACGGACCCTAAACGGACAAGGAACGTACATTAACGAATAGCCAACGGACGAGAACCGGACGGCAACCGAATGTCAAACGGACAGACCAAACACCAAACGGACACATACCGGACTGTTCACGGACGCGCTGAAAAAAACGACAGACCGAATTCCCCCAACACCATCAATGGACTATTCAGGAAGCAAACCGGAGATGTAACGGATATGAACCGGACTAAATGGACTTAAACTGGACACCAACCGTACACGTCAGTCCAGCGGTGTCCGGTACAAGTTTTGTGCATGTTCAAAACTTGTACCAGACACCGCCAGACACCACCGGACAGATAACGGACATGCCGGATGCCAACCATATATAAACCGTACATTGCTGTATTTCACCGGACAGTGTCCGGTTTCTGTCCGTTTCTCCAATCCGGTACGGTGTGACTGGAGCTTTAGGCATTACCATGTACAGTTGTTTAGAACAATAGACAACCTTAGGAGGAGTACTTTACACAATGTAAATTGTATGGACATTTCACCACCACATATATGGTCTGGTCCACGTGAGGCTAGGAAAGCATTGTGCTTAAGCATTGCATAGTCCGATGTTTTTGGGTTTGTGTCACATTCTTTTAGATGAATATGAGGTTGATCATTATAATGAACGCTACTTTAGTTTGAAGTAACTTTTATTTTAAATGGCTACTTCGGAGATATTTGAAGTGCAAACTTGGACAATTGATTTTGGTATGCACATTAACATTAACAAGTTCTATTAAATTGACCTGGTATTATAATTCCTTCTATGCAGCAACACATTCTCAAATGCACCAGTATATAAGTTAGATATGTAGAATGAAATCTTGATCAAGTGTTTTGGTTTTGAAAACTTGACCCTTTCATCAGACTATGCAGGTTTAGTGTTGGATAACTAAGTGGCCTAGTGGGATAGCGTCCACTTCGAGTGTGTGGGTCGTGGGTGCGATTCCCAAGCTGAGTTAAATAAACAAAACTATTTAAAAAATAAAAGATTGGTTCTTGTCATTAATGTACATGGGTTTGGTGCTTGGTATAGCTGGGATATGACATGGAATGGTTCACTCATTGCAAGGATAATTGACTGGTGGTGGCTTTGTGGTATATCGGTGGGGCAGCACTATACAGCCAACAGGAGTGTATTGGTGTATTGTAAGAAGTCAGGGATGTGCCCATATATGTTGGTAGGACATACACTCCCAATTAATTAATCAATTAAACATAGTTTAGTGTATACAGCTCTATATCCAGTGTACTTAGGGATGTTGTCATACATTCCTAGAGAAGCATTGATTGATGACAACAGGTTCCGTTTTGCCAACACTTCGCCTCATTATATAAACTTGGCTTAATAGTTAGCAGCATACTTACATTATCTCTATTTATAAATTGCTATGCCTATGTGCATTTTATACTAAGCAAAATACTGCTTCACTATATTACATACCATGGGAGTGGGACATAGCTCAGGCGGTAGTGTGTCTGCCTTTGAAGGTGCGACTTTACAAAATGGCGACCACGACGAGGTGATCCTGCTCAGTGGACTCATTTGCAGTTTGGGCTATTTTCCGTTCCAACCTGTGATAAACAACTGGTTCATCAAAGGATGTGGTATGTGCTGTCCTGTCTAGGAAAGTGCATATAAAATACCCCTTGCTGCTTAGTGGAAAGAGTAGCCTATGTGGCAGCAGTGGCTTTCCTCCAAAGAAATATGTCAGAATGACCATATGTTTGATGTCCAATAGCTGATGATAAAAATCAATGCGCTCCAGAGGCGTCGTTAAATAGAACAAGCTTTACTTTATATTACACCTAATTTATCCATTATGAAAGACCGGATGCGGTGGCCGAATCATTAAGAGCGCTGACTGGCTTCCTGCGCGGGAGGTTGTCAGTTTGAACCCAGGCCAGGTCAAACCAATGAATTGTGCACTATAACAAGTCAGTACCCGTCCTGATAGACACTTTAAATATTGCTAGGATGTAAAACCCCACCGAACAAATAATACCATATTATAAACGTGTATGAGTCAGCCTCACGAAAATGGGCCAATTGGTGGTTTATTTAAGATGTTGGCATCGCAATTCTTAAAGTGTAGTGCATTTCTTTGTTTTATATTAAATTATCCTAGAAACAAATAAGGTTGTTGTATTTTCTCTACCTTTACATTCAGGATAAATTTAAGGACTTTGCAACACCTCTGTCAATGCTAACCTATAAGTATGCCAATCGACGCCAACATCCAATGCCCGACGCCGACAACCATAACAGATGTCGGCATCGCAATTCTTAACGTGTAGTGCATTTCTTTGTTTTATATTAATTATCCTAGAAACAAATAAGGATATTGTGTTTTCTCTACCTTTACATTCAGGATAAATTTAAGGAATTTCCAATACCTCTGTCAATGCTAAACTATATTTATACTGTTCGACGCCGACATCCAATGATCGCCGACATCCAATGATCAACGCTGGCAACTTCCCCCAATTGGCCTCTTTTCGTGATCCTGACTCATACCCATGTTGGAATTGATAGCTTATGATGCTATGAATTGTAATCAAAGCTGGTCAGTGTCTAAATAATGATGGCTAATAATCCCTCTCTTCTAATGTTGCAATTGGTGATAAGTATTTCTATGTCATACAACCTGTTCCAATAAGCCACACACTGGAATACAACCTGTTCCAATAAGCCACACACCGGAATACAACCTGTTCCAATAAGCCATACACTGGAATACGACCTGTTCCAATAAGCCACACACTGGAATACAACCTGTTCCAATAAGCCACACACTGGAATACAACCTGTTCCAATAAGCCACACACTGGAATACAACCTGTTCCAATAAGCCACACACTGGAATACAACCTGTTCCAATAAGCCACACACCGGAATACAACCTGTTCCAATAAGCCACACACTGGAATACAACCTGTTCCAATAAGCCACCCACTGGAATACAACCTGTTCCAATAAGCCACACACTGGAATACAACCTGTTCCAATAAGCCACACACTGGAATACAACCTGTTCCAATAAGCCACACATGGAATAAACCTGTTCCAATAAGCCGCACACTGGAATACAACCTGTTCCAATAAGCCACACACTGGAATACAACCTGTTCCAATAAGCCACACACTGGAATACAACCTGTTCCAATAAGCCACACACTGGAATACAACCTGTTCCAATAAGCCACACACTGGAATACAACCTGTTCCAATAAGCCACACACTGGAATACAACCTGTTCCAATAAGCCACACACTGGAATACAACCTGTTCCAATAAGCCACACACTGGAATACAACCTGTTCCAATAAGCCGCACACTGGAATACAACCTGTTCCAATAAGCCACACACTGGAATACAACCTGTTCCAATAAGCCACACACTGGAATACAACCTGTTCCAATAAGCCACACACTGGAATACAACCTGTTCCAATAAGCCACACACTGGAATACAACCTGTTCCAATAAGCCACACACTGGAATACAACCTGTTCCAATAAGCCACACACTGGAATACAACCTGTTCCAATAAGCCACACACTGGAATACAACCTGTTCCAATAAGCCACACACTGGAATACAACCTGTTCCAATAAGCCACACACTGGAATACAACCTGTTCCAATAAGCCACACACTGGAATACAACCTGTTCCAATAAGCCACACACTGGAATACAACCTGTTCCAATAAGCCACACACTGGACGCGGTGACCGAATCGGTAGGGCGCAGACTTCTCATAGGGAAGGCCGGGAGTTCGATTCCAGGTCGAGTCAAACCACTGACGTACAAAATTGATACTCGTTGCTTCCTAGCTGGACACTCAGCATTATTAGGATAGGTCAAGGATTGATTAGCTCGGTGTCAGGATAATGTGACAGCGGGATATCAGGTCTTGATACCATGGCATGGCCTCTCACTCTCAATGGGGCAGCACTAGAAAGTCGCCATGAGTGCGCACTGTCATATGGCGACTTTTTAGTGCTGCTCCACTGGGAAACAAGGCCGCCGGAACTATGACCTGATATCTCACTCAGTCACATTATCCTGATACTAAGCATACTACCGAGCGTCAAGCTATGTAGTAATAAATATCAATGTTATACATAAGTCAACGGTTTGACTCAGCCGGAGTTCGAACTCATTACCTCCCACAAGGGGAAGTTAGCCACCTGCTGCCAGGCCCGTATGCATGACGCAGTGTTAGCTTACACTCGGTGTGTTTACATACTGAGTTTTCGCCGCTAACCTAGAAATCCCCACCAAAACCAGTTTTGGCTCGCTAACACCGCATCATGCATATGGGCCAGGGGCCATATGCAGGAGTCAGTGTTAGCGAGCCAAAACGCGTTTAGAGGGCATTTAAGGTCCGCGACACTAACCCCGTTTCATATGACGTTTAAGGGTGGTGTTAGCGTAAGGTTGTGGCCAAATCTATTCAATGCTATCATATTTAACTGAATTACATACGCAATAAGTGAAATTTCATTAAATTAACCCTAAATCCGAAGCAATATTAACGCTGCCGCCGCATTGGCGGCGATGTTAATATTGTCAAATCGAATCGACGAACGTAAAGTAAACAAATCGACGTCGCTTTCCATACTGGCGGCGGTGGCGGTTTGTTTACTGTACGTTCGTCGATTCGAAAATATAACTATTAATATCGCTGCCAATGCGGTGGTAGCCTTAATAACGCTTCGAATTTAGGGTTAAATTGATCAAATTTCACTTATTGCGTATGTAATTCTGTTAAATATGATCGCATTCAATAGATTTGAGCCTAATATATGGCTACAAATGCAGAGGGATTTCCCAAGTCTATAAATAAATTCACGTTTAGCTATAATGAAAGTGTTACGTGCTCCTGCATACGACTTGACACATTTCCCGACGTCGGTGATAGCTAAACGGTAACAGGCTCTAACACCAAACCCCGCTAACACTGACTCCTGCATATGTCCCCAGCGCTGTTAGGCTTAGTGATTGGGCTATCCCGCTCGGTGAGTTTTACTTTTAGGTGGAAGCCTATGAAAATGTGCCGAGATCTATGTAAATTGATCCATCCTTTCTCATCCCAACATCACAGAACTTGGCTATAATTATGACCTCCAACCAGGTATGGATTGTTCCTTTGCAGGGGCATAGATAGAACAGGTGCTGAGTGGCAGTTCTAAGCTTCATTATAGAACATAGTGGTTGATTGATTGGTTGGTTGGTTGTTGGCGTTTTTATGTCCTGGCAACATCTAAGGTCATATCAGGACGGGTATCGGCTTGTGACAGTGTGCACTCATGGCGACTTTATAGTGCTTCCCCACTGTGAAATCAGGCCGCTGCCACCATGACCCGATATCCCACTCAGTCGCATTATCCTGATACTGAGCTAACCAGTCCTTGCCCTATCCTATTAATGCCAAGCGCCAGGCTAGGAAGTGACAAGTATACATTTTATAAGTCATTGGTTTGACTCGACTGGGAACCGATCTCCTGATCTCCCACACGTGAGGCCCGCTCTCTACCGATTCGGCCACTGCACCCGGTGAACATAGAGGATGTTCGTCTAAGGATGCATGCAGGGATGCCAGTCTTCCACTAATTAATGGAATCCCAATAATTTCCAAATTTCTCCTTTTTTCATTTAACAATTTTTAATTAATGTTTTAGACTATTTGGGATGACTCAAATTTTTGAATTTTCCAATTTCCATGCATATCCATTACTATAGATAAAAGATTCACCCCATACTTCCAGTACAGGGGTGAACGACAACGTAGTCTAAATACGGGCGAAAATAGCTTTAGTATGGAATGGGAAGTAGAATGCCTGGCACCAGTGTCAAATGGTTACTTATATCAACACAGAGTTGGTGAAATGGGAGAGAATGCAAAAAGACAAGATGGCGGCCAGAGAACGCTGTCGATTTCACTTGTAAATTGCATTAAAGTATATGTTTTATTATATTTTCCAACTCAAAAGTAGCTGGTAAATATGAAGACGTACATAAAGAATATATTATGCCTCTTAAATTAAGAATTTACCAGCTCAGTTAATTAACCCAGCATGTCGAATTTCTTCGCCAGCTTTTCTAATGGGTTGGTTTTCACCCCTGTACTGTAAGTACGGGATGAATCTTTTATCTACTATTACTACTGATTTTTTAAATATTATTTTCAAATTCGAGTTTTCTATACGTTTTTAGATAATTTGGGATGTTTAAAATTTTAATTTGGGGGGGGGTCGGGTGGAGATTTTCCCTAATTTCACTCATTTCTAGTAGAGATTTCTACACAGACACAGTGGTCTAATGTGTGTTTTTAGGTGTACGCAACACTTTTTGTGTTTTCCACTCATTTCATCAACCCCAACTGGCATCCCTGTACATGCACAAGTTAAAACCACGTGACCTGACCTTTCATGAAGGTAGGCAGGGGCCAATTTTAACCCCAAGGCGTCGGCCATTGTTCTCTACAGTGTATAATATATATACTATCTGCCAAGGTTTCACTCATGTGGGTTGGGAGTGGGGGTTTGACGGGGGATGATGATTGAATCTCCTACCCCACCCAAACTCCCACTCTGAGGATCAACTGGAAGGGCACAGGACATGTTAGCCGAATCTGTAGAGCGTAGGCTTCCTGTAGGGAAGGTCGGGAGTTTGAATCCGAGCCAAGCCAAGTCAAACCAACTTGCTAAATTGATACTTGTTGGTATGTAGCCTGGCGCTCGGCAATACTAGGATAGCGCCAGGACTGGTTAGCTCAGTGTCAGGACAATGTGACTGAGTGGGTTATCGGGTCATGGTGCTGGTGGTTTGGTCTCCCAGTGAGGCAACACTATAAAGTCGCCATGAGTGCAAACTGTCATAAGTTGGTACCCGTCCTGATATTACCATAGATGTTGCTAGAAGATAAAACCCCAACAAACAACAACCTATTGGAGGGATGTCTACCACTCGCCTTCAATTACACAGTAAAACCTCTCTAAATCGACCGACCATGGGACCGACTTTAAATGGACCATTTAGGGAGGTTTTTTAAAAACCATTACAATAGTTGGTATTGTATGGGTGTTTGGAACAGCAAATAAAGCGATCGATATAGGGGAGTGGTCGATCTCTGGAGGTGGTTGGTTAGAGAGGTTTTACTGTAGTTTCAATGTACAGTACTGCCATATAATTTCACCCACACTCCCCTCTGACACCCAGGCGCGCACGCGCACGCGCACACACACTCACACTCACACTCACACTCACGCTCACGCACACTCTCACACACACTCTCACACACACTCTCACACACACACAGTCACACTCACAGTCACACTCTCGCACACGCACACTCACACTCACTCTCACACTCACACTCATACACTCTCACACACACTCTCACTCACACACTCTCACACACTCTCTCACACACACTCTCACACACACACACACACACACACACACACACACACACACACACACACACACACACACACACCCTTGTGGTTTGGGTGGCTGCATAATGCCACTGATCAATCTGCGTGCCGCTCCTACTGAAGAAAGAAAAATCCGCATCTGAAAATGCTGACTGGAAGCCTGCCTATGTACCTAGTAGTAGTAGCTTGGTGTGGAAACACATGTGTGCCACGAAGGTAATAACTAGCTAAACAATGAAAAGGGCTAACAGGGTGCCCTTTGTGCTGTCTAATTGAGGCCGGACAGCTGTCGGCAAAACACAATACAGTACAACCCAGTTAAACCAAGCTCGGTTAAACCAAGCGATCGGTTAATCCAAACTTTTTCAGCGGCCTGGCAAAATACTACCATTTATCATATACAAAAGTTGGTTAAACTAAAGCCGATTAATCCAAACTATCGGTTAATTCAAACAAAATTTTAGGGCCCCAGGTCACTTCTGGTACGGTTAAACCAAACTTTCATGTGGTTATAAGGTCATCTGAGACCCCACCAACTTTTTTATATGATAAATGGTAGTATTTTGCCATGCCGCCGAAAACAGTTTGGATTAACCGATGGTTTGGTTTAACCAAGCTTGGTTTAACAGGGTTATACTGTATACACATAAAAAAACAATAATCAAAGTGTCCACCTACATTGTATATTACATTCATAATGCACCTGAGTTTTTGCCAAGGCCAAGTCAAAGTTCAAGCCAAAGTTTGGCTAAACCAATGATCGGTTAATCCAAGCAAATCTCTAGGGTCCCTCCAAGTTTGGTTTAACGGGGTTATACTGTGCATGTAATTTGTTACATATGAGTGCCCTAACCAGCAGGATAAACTAGCATGCAATCTCATTGTGGGGTTATATAACATTAACAGACATACTACCGCGTGCAGAAATCTGAGTCATATTATATCGGACGCGGTGGCCGAATCGGTAGAGCGCAGGCTTCCTATGCGGAAGGTCTGAAGTTCGAATCCCAGCCGAGTCAAATTAATGACTTATAAAATTGATACTCATAGCTACTTAGCTTGGCGCACGGTGGTCGAATCGGTAGAGCGCGGTCCTCGCATGCGGGAGATAGAGAGTTTGGTTCCCGGTTGAGTCAAATCAATGACTTATAAAATTTATACTTGTCATTTCCTTGGCTGGTGCTCAGCATTAATAGGATAGGACAAGGACTGGTTAGCACAGTGTCAGGATAATGTGACTGTGTGGGGTATCGGGCCATGGTGCCAGCAGCCTGGTCTCTGAGTGGGACAGCACTATAAAGTCACCATGAGTGTGCACTGTAACAAGTCGGTACTTGTCCTGATATGATCTTAGATGTTGCTAGGATGTAAAGAAAAAAACTGAAATAAACATATGTACTATTAAATAAATTGAATAGGTTAGCTAGGTATAGTGAGTGCACTCTTGTGGAAGTTGCCTAAAACTGACAGATTCTTTGGTTGGTACCCATATCTATGAATAGTAATCGATATGTGGAAGCATACATCTCAATGATGAGTAAGTCAAACCCTCAAGGCTAAGTATTCTCTGCATTTATGTCTCCTGAGTCATCAGGTTCATGGTGATCAATTTTACTTTTAGATGGCTATTTTTAACAGGTTAATGATAGTCAGTTTTAAATGGTTATTTTGCATCTGTTCTTTTACAATATCGGCTCTGCGGTATTGATGATTGGAGTGATTGATTAATTGATTAATGGTTTATATCCTGCAAACATCTGAAGGCATGTCAAGACAAGTACCAACTTGTGATGGTGCATACTTTTGGTGGCTTCACACTGCTACGCACAGGTTAAAGCAAGGCTCTACATCAATCCATGTGTTAACTAGCAGTATTTTACACGCTAGAATCTTTGTAGGAAATAGAACCCTAACTTCTGTGTGTGGAGGTGGAAAGCACTAATGTATATTACTCAAGCGATGATCCACTTACTATATCTGCTTACTATATATGCTTACTATATATGCTTTCTATATATGCTTACTATATATGCTTACCATATATGCTTACTATATATGCTTACTATATCAATTCCAAGAAATAGTAACCCAACAGAAATTAAGCGCGCTAAAGTCTAGTAGGGAGGGGTGTCTGGCTCCTCATGCTGGGCTGTCTCCAGGTCATCTCCCTACCACACCCCCTGCCCAGCTCTTTTATTCAGATGGAAAACATTTAAAATACAGGTACACAGTTGCTGGGAGTCTCCTCAGGCAGAGACAGTAACATGGCATTTCATTGGCTGAACTCCTCCAGTCAGCATTGTCACCTGTGTGTTAACACTCCCTCAGATACTGGCATCTGTTAGTCATACCATAACAGGCACACAGAACTCAGTTTCTTAACTTAATTAATGTACCCATTCTGTGGCATTCTTCACAGACTATGTGTCTGGGTGAAAAAAACACAGTCTGCAGCAACTGTATATGCTGTCCTTAGTTTCAGCATTTACCTCCCTTTATACAATATATAATACCAACTCAGTAATACATGTAAATATATACCAATACAGTAATAATTTTACAGAGTTCTTATCCCCAGTGGTTATATTTGATGTGGAACCTTAGAATAATCTGATATTAATTATCACTTCACTTAATATACATAATCTACCATGGTTTCACAACTTGGTTTGAATATTATGCATATGTATTTACCAACATGATAGAATGAATTAGATATTATTAGAGCGGTTTAATAGGACTAATTATATACTTGGAATATTATATAATGCCTTTATAGAAATAACTGGATGGTTTAAATATGATTAAAACAGTTTTCTTAATGCTTCACATATGAGTTTCATGAAAAGAAATATTTTAGAATTTATTTAAACTATTATTTATTTATGAACCAGACCTAAAAAGTCTGAATATTTTACACATCGACCAATATTGTGTTGACCTGTCATTATATATATATATATATATTAGTCTCTGACTATGTTCAGAGACCGTATATATATCTACATTCTCTGCTATATTTCAGACCCATGCATGCTCCCATTTCAATATATTGCCGCTATATGGTGGAATCTATCTGTACCATTATGCGGTAAACCATATCAGTGGCGCTATCTAATGACGGGGTTAACAACACTTGTGGTTATGTGGCTCAAAATAGATGCCACTCTGTTCGAAGTGACCAAAGTTAGTCAAAACCATGAAAATTAATATGAAATGTGTACGGTAGGCACACAACAAATCATGCTATTAACACCACATACATGGCAAAGCATCAGTGGAGTACGATGATGTGCGTTGGCAGCGCCAATTAACAGAGGAGTAGTGATCAGAACAACCCTAAAACTTAACCACCATTTGGTATTATATATCGATATATATGTTGCACAGATTGGCTTCCATTCTGTACAGAGCTTCTTGGTTCGGGGCAGGAAGAAGCAAGAAAGGCCAATTTTGTTACCGCGTCTCTTCTGACAGGGGTCCGTTAAATATTGAATTAGCAGTAGTTTCGAGCTCACTCCTTATTACCACAGCATTTTGTATACCATATGCTACCAACCTTATTCGCGTATTCTCCTATAATAGAATACAGTAAAACCTCTCTATACCGACCCCTCCACAGATCGACCACTCCCCTATATCGATCGCTTTATTTGGGTCCCAACAATACCATTGTAAGGATATTCTAACTCTAAACCGACCACCTCCCTAAATGGACCACTTAAACTTAAAGTCGGTCCCATTATCGGTCGATTTAGAGAGGTTTTACTGTATACTTTTATGGTGTATTATCATTTTACCTGTCGCAAATATATACATTATCATTTTTAAAATTTCCATTCCCGCCCATAATAAGAGATGCCCATCATGCCCCCCCCCCCACCCACCCGCACCTCTGCAGAAGGCTGAGCACACAACACATTGGGAAGCTTTTCCCTAAATTTATTTTTGCTGTTTACAAAAATAAAGTAATTAAAAAAGAAATTATTCATCTAACGGGTATTAAAGGTGCATAGTCTGATGAAAACATCGAATTTTCAAAAACAAGACGGTTAGCTCGATTTTATTCTACGTATCTATCTATCTTAGATACTGGTGCACTTAATAAACATTTGTCACCACACAGTAGGGAACACTGGGGTAATTTAATTCAATCGATTACTGCAGAAGCCTATGGTGTCAAGAGTTGTTGTGTGCTTGCCAAGATTAATTTAGGATGTTTTCAAATATCTCAAACGGTAGCCATTTAAAATAAAAGTCATTTCAAACTAAAGTTAGGCAGATTATAACGATCAATCCAATATATTTATCTCAGAAAAAAACCTGAAACTCAAAACCATCGGACTATGCAACTTTTAACTTGCGAAATTATCTATTTGGCTATGGTTTTATGGAGCATTTGTGTGTGTGTGTGTGTTGGTTATTTGTGTGTTTTTAGGTGTGTGTGTTTTGTTAGTACAGTTACCCCCCTTTATGACCTCAATGATGCAGGCCTGGATCTGTTGGAACATATGGCACGTGTGCAAATTCACCGGTGAGACTAGTGTGGGTGTGGGTGTGGGTGTGGGTGTGAGCACTGTATTCATAAACACTTGAATAGGGAAGGTGTGTGTGTGGTGGGGGGGCTCCATTATGTAGGTGGTAGGGAGGAGGTCCACCGTCCTACTCTAAGTATAGATGTTATTTACACGCTTGTGGTTCCAGTTTCAAAACGCCCTTCAAAGATGGTCCTCGACAACAAGCCAACCCAGCACAGTCATATCATATAATATCACCTAGTTACCCGCCGTGCTGGTAGATCGTGGGGCCGTGGGTTCGAACCCTGGTCGAGTCAAGCCAATGACTTCAAAATTGATTCTTGTCGCTTCCGAGCCAGGCACTCGGCATTATCACGACATGGCAAGGACTGGTTGGCTCAGTGTCTGGATAATGTGACTGAGTGGGATACCAGGTCATGGTGCCGGCGGCCTGGTTTCCCAGTGGGACAGCACTATAAAGTCTCCATGAGTGTGCACTGTCACAAGTTGGTATCCATCCTCATATGACCTTAGATGTTGCTAGGATGTAAAACAACAACAAACAACAAACAAACCTAGTTAGCCGACTTGACTACCTTGTGTTTGTTGTTTTACGTCCTAGCAATATCTAAGGTCAGATAAGGACAAGTACCGACTTGTGACAGTGCGCAGCCATGGGGACTCTATAGTAACTCATTGGTTTGACGCGGCTGCGATTCGAACTCCCGGCCTTCCGCACGGGAAGTCTGCGCTCTACCGATTCGGCTACTGCTGTAGTTCCCATGTGGGGTCCAGCCAAAGACTGAACAAACATTAGCACCTGTCGTTGTATCACCTGTTACTAATAGTAATACTAGTGGGATAGCCTGTTGACTCACCGTATGCAGTAGCCGAGTCGCCAGAGCGTTAGTTCCCCATGCGGAAGGTCGGGGATTTGAATCATAACCGAGTCAAATCAATGACTTACCCTAAGTAATACCCCAGAGTCACACTGTCCGGATAAGTGATTTAACCAGCTGTTTGTTTGTCTGGGTTTCACGTTCTAGCAACATCTAAGGTTATATCAGGATAGATACCAACTTGTGACAGTGCACACTTATGGCAACATGTATAGTTCATAGTGGGAGTCAACGGCTGCTGGCACCATGATCCGATATCCCACTCGGTCACATTATCCCGATACTGAGCTAACCAGTCCTTTCCCTATCCCATCAATGCCGTGCGGTAGGCTATGAAGCGACAAGTATTAATTTGATATGTCATTGGTTTGACTCGGCTGGGATTCGAACTCCCGACCTTCCACACGGGAAGCCTGCGCTCTACCGATTAGGCCACCGCGTCCGGTACAACCGCGCAAGATATCAGTGGTAATTTATCATTTGCTTAGCAAATGTGTATCTGAATAATAATAACTATGGGATAGAACTGTATAACTAGAAGTCGGATACAAAACAGTATAGAACTGTATAACTAGAAGTCGGATACAAAACAGTATAGAACTGTATAACTAGAAGTCGGATACAAAACAGTGTATAACTGTATAACGAGAAGTCGGATACAAAACAGTATATAACTGTATAACTAGAAGTCGGATACAAAACAGTATAGAACTGTATAACTAGAAGTCGGATACAAAACAGTATAGAACTGTATAACTAGAAGTCGGATACAAAACAGTATATAATTGTATAACTAGAAGTCAGATACAAAACAGTATAGAACTGTATAACTAGAAGTCGGATACAAAACAGTATAGAACTGTATAACTAGAAGTCGGATACAAAACAGTATAGAACTGTATAACTAGAAGTCGGATACAAAACAGTATAGAACTGTATAACTAGAAGTCGGATACAAAACAGTATAGCATTGCATAACTAGAAGTCGGGTACAAAACAGTATAGAACTGTATAACTAGAAGTTGGATACAAAACAGTATAGAACTGTATAACTAGAAGTCGGATACAAAACAGTATAGCATTGCATAACTAGAAGTCGGATACAAAACAGTATAGAACTGTATAACTAGAAGTCGGATACAAAACAGTATAGAACTGTATAACTAGAAGTTGGATACAAAACAGTATAGAACTGTATAACTAGAAGTTGGATACAAAACAGTATAGAACTGTATAACTAGAAGTCGGATACAAAACAGTATAGCATTGCATAACTAGAAGTTGGATACAAACAGTATAGAACTGTATAACTAGAAGTTGGATACAAAACAGTATAGAACTGTATAACTAGAAGTTGGATACAAAACAGTATAGAACTGTATAACTAGAAGTCGGATACAAAACAGTATAGCATTGCATAACTAGAAGTTGGATACAAAACAGTATAGAACTGTATAACTAGAAGTTGGATACAAAACAGTATAGAACTGTATAACTAGAAGTTGGATACAAAACAGTATAGAACTGTATAACTAGAAGTCGGATACAAAACAGTATAGAACTGTATAACTAGAAGTTGGATACAAAACAGTATAGAACTGTATAACTAGAAGTTGGATACAAAACAGTATAGAACTGTATAACTAGAAGTTGGATACAAAACAGTATAGAACTGTATAACTAGAAGTCGGATACAAAACAGTATAGAACTGTATAACTAGAAGTCAGATACAAAACAGTATAGAACTGTATATCTAGAAGTTGGATACAAAACAGTATAGAACTGTATAACTAGAAGTCGGATACAAAACAGTATAGAACTGTATAACTAGAAGTTGGATACAAAACAGTATAGAACTGTATAACTAGAAGTTGGATACAAAACAGTATAGAACTGTATAACTAGAAGTCGGGTACAAAACAGTATAGAACTGTATAACTAGAAGTTGGATACAAAACAGTATAGAACTGTATAACTAGAAGTCGGGTACAAAACAGTATAGAACTGTATAACTAGAAGTCGGATACAAAACAGTATATAACTGTATAACTAGAAGTTGGATACAAAACAGTATAGAACTGTATAACTAGAAGTTGGATACAAAACAGTATAGAACTGTATAACTAGAAGTTGGATACAAAACAGTATAGAACTGTATAACTAGAAGTTGGATACAAAACAGTATAGAAATGTATAACTAGAAGTCGGATACAAAACAGTATAGAACTGTATAACTAGAAGTTGGATACAAAACAGTATAGAACTGTATAACTAGAAGTTGGATACAAAACAGTATAGAACTGTATAACTAGAAGTCGGGTACAAAACAGTATAGAACTGTATAACTAGAAGTTGGATACAAAACAGTATAGAACTGTATAACTAGAAGTCGGGTACAAAACAGTATAGAACTGTATAACTAGAAGTCGGATACAAAACAGTATATAACTGTATAACTAGAAGTTGGATACAAAACAGTATAGAACTGTATAACTAGAAGTTGGATACAAAACAGTATAGAACTGTATAACTAGAAGTTGGATACAAAACAGTATAGAACTGTATAACTAGAAGTTGGATACAAAACAGTATAGAATTGTCTAACTAGAAGTTGGATACAAAACAGTATAGAACTGTATAACTAGAAGTCAGGTACAAAACAGTATAGAACTGTATAACTAGAAGTTGGATACAAAACAGTATAGAACTGTATAACTAGAAGTCGGGTACAAAACAGTATAGAACTGTATAACTAGAAGTCGGATACAAAACAGTATATAACTGTATAACTAGAAGTTGGATACAAAACAGTATATAACTGTATAGCTAGAAGTTGGATACAAAACAGTATAGAACTGTATAACTAGAAGTTGGATACAAAACAGTATAGAACTGTATAACTAGAAGTTGGATACAAAACAGTATAGAACTGTATAACTAGAAGTTGGATACAAAACAGTATAGAACTGTATAACTAGAAGTCGGATACAAAACAGTATAGAACTGTATAACTAGAAGTCGGATACAAAACAGTATAGAATTGTATAACTAGAAGTCGGATACAAAACAGTATAGAATTGCATAACTAGAAGTCGGATACAAAACAGCTTGGTTTCTTTCTCTCTCGCCGTGAATATGGCCTATGTGTCGGCGTAAATCAACTATCAGTATCAATCTCTCTCTCTCTCTGTCTGTCTCTCTCTCTTTCTATCTCTTTCTATCTTTCTCTCTCTTTCTCTCTCTCTTTCTCTCTCTCTCTCTCTCTCTCTCTCTCTCTCTCTCTCTCTCTCTCTCTCTCTCTCTCTCTAGCCGCTCTTCCCGTTCTCACCCCCCTCTCTCGCTTCCTCCTTCCTCTCTACCCCCCTCCCCCCTTCCCCCCTTTCGTTCCCTTCTCTCGATCCCTCCCTCCCTCTCTTCCCTCTCCCCTCAGCCCTCCTCCCCCCGCCCCCTCCTTCCCATGAATATGTTAAGACGTGGCAATGCCATGAGTGAGTCACACCCCATGGGTTGCATATCAGCGAGGTCTAACCTGGTTGAGTCATATATATGTGGGACCGAGGTGGTGGCCTTTCATATTTTATGAATGTCCAATCCCGCGTCTGTCTTTAGTAGTTCTGAATAGAGGACAGGAGTGAGCGGCTCTAGTGGTGAGATGAGCCTCACGCTGAGCTCGGCCTGCTGTGTCATCTTGGAGGGTTACCGGACGCGGTGGCCGAATCGGTATATCGCAGGCCTCCCATGCAGAAGGTCGGGAGTGCAATTCCTGGTCGAGTCAAACCGATGACTTATCAAATTGATACGATTCGCTTCCTAGCCAGGCGCTCTGCATTATTATGATAGGGCAAATACTGGTTGGCTCAGTGTCAGAATAATGTGACTGAGTGGGATATCAGGTCATGGTGCTGGTGGCCTGGTCTCCCAGTGGGGCAGGACTATAAAGTCGCCATGAGTGCACATTGTGACAAGTCGGTACTCCTCCTTGTAAGATATGTAAGTATCCGAACGCCCCCCCCAATAACAGGACGTGACGTGATCGAAGTCGAGAACCAATAAAGTCAGTTACCTTACAGAATCCAGTGTGTCGATACATCATTACATGGTGTCAGATGTTAAGGTCGAATTATGGCGCTTCACGGGTTGAAACCACCAGGATATCTGAACCTGGACGAAAAGATGGCGGTCAATTGGCGATGCTGGCTACATGCATACGAAATATATGCTGTAGCAGCTGGAGTATCGACGAAAACAGAACGTATTCAATGCTGCGTATTTTTGCACATCGCGGGGGTGGAAGCCCAGAAAGTTCATAGGACGTTCACACTGGAAGGTACAGACAAAGACAAGATACAACCATTGGTAGACGCGTTTGCACGATATTGTGAAGGTAAAACGAATTTGACAGTCATTCGTTACGAGTTCAACTCGTTTAATCAGGCAGAACAAAGTATGGATTCGTTTATAAGGGAACTTAAACACCGTGTTCAATATTGCTGTTATGAACAATTGGAATCTTCGTTGCTATGTGACAGAATTGTGTGCGGTGTCACGGACGATATATTAAGAAACAAGTTGTTACAGTTGCCGGATCTCAAGTTAGAAGAATGCATACAACTATGTCGATTAAGCGAAATCAAATCTGCCCAAGTAAAACAGAGGGACGTACACCAAGTCGATGCGGTACATACGGGATATACGAACAGACAACGGCCGGCAGCAGGGACGTCTCCTTGGTTACGGCGATCAGCTGGTCGATATCAACAACAAGCGAGTCGACGAGCGGGTAACAAGTGTAGTCAATGCGGATATACACATGCAACAGGGACGTGCCCAGCTAGAGGCAAAGAATGTCTAGGATGTCGAAAAATTGGACATTTCGTGAAGATGTGCCGGTTGCAGCAAGACACAGGTAGGAATGCAACCGTATACGAGATTGATGTGACATCATCGCTCATCAGGAAAGAGACAGTCACAATGATGATGTGAATGGGGACTTGTTTGTAGGCACATTGTGTA
The DNA here is from genome assembly GCA_030323885.1 of Branchipolynoe longqiensis. Taxonomy (NCBI): domain Eukaryota; kingdom Metazoa; phylum Annelida; class Polychaeta; order Phyllodocida; family Polynoidae; genus Branchipolynoe; species Branchipolynoe longqiensis. The sequence continues at coordinate 96,361,918 of CM059190.1, read as the reverse complement.
CTAGTGACAATGAGAACAATGATTTGTGGTACACTGTATTTTGTGTCGGTGGCCTAGATATCCGCTTTAAATTGGATACTGGATCAGAAGCCAATATTTTACCGCTAAGAATGTACAATAAAATAAGTAAAGCATGTATGGTTCCATCATTATGTCATTTAGTAACATATGGTGGGCATAGGATTCGCCCGCATGGGGAGGTGTCCCTTAATGTCGAGGGCCACTGCATCAAATTTCAAGTTACGGACGCCGGGTGCACGATTCTAGGAAAACAATCGTGTGTCCAATTAGGCTTATTGGCGCGGCTAGATGTCTTGGGCGCCGTAGAGGGTGATGAGATCGCAAATCAACTGGTAAGGCAATACTCAAAGGTTTTTCAGGGTTTAGGCCTCATCAAAGTTAATGCTAAGATATACATATGCCCTGTAATCGACCCTCCACGTCGAGTGCCATTAGCAATTGTGGACGATGTCAAAATGGAACTAAGAAGGATGTTAGACCTAGGGGTTATCATAAAACAAGACGAGCCTACCTCTTGGGTGAGTTCTGTAACAATAGTCAGGTAACCAGGAAAATTACGAATATGCCTAGATCCTACACGGTTAAATACTGCTATCCTACGAGGTCCCTACCCCGTTAAAACTGTCGAAGAGGTGGTAGCGACGTTGCACGGTGCCAAATATTTTTCAGTGCTTGACGCAAATAGCGGATACTGGCAAATCGAACTCGACAATGAAAGTTCGAGATTATGCACGTTCAACACCCCGTGGGGCAGATTCAGGTTTACGAGACTTCCGTTCGGCATCAAAACAGCCGGAGATATATTCATACAAGAAATGAATCTCATTCTAATGGATCTGCCAGGGGTACATGTCATCACAGATGATATATTGGTACATGGGTCAACAATTGATGAGCATAACTCAAGATTAGAAGCTGTTCTGAAGCGAGCTATTCAAGTAAACCTGAAACTGAACCCGAAAAAGTCGAAGATATGTAGGACAAATGTCAATTATGTAGGACATGTTATAACATCCGAAGGTATACAACCCAATGCTGACAGAATACAAGCAATTGTCGACATGCCCAGCCCATCAGACAAACCCGCATTACAACGGTTCTTAGGAATGATGGGTTATGTACACAAATTTATCCCCAACATGGCGCATATAACAAAGCCGTTAAGACAAGTATTAAAAAAGGACATAGCTTGGCACTGGGAAGAGGTCCAAGCCTTAGCTTTAAAAAATTTGAAGTATCTATTGACTACCGCACCAGTGTTGAGATTCTTCAATAGCAGAGAACACATTGTTCTGCAAGTAGACGCATCCAAATTTGGATTGGGTGCCACCTTGTTTCAGAATAAATTACCGGTAGCTATGGCATCCAAAGCACTAAATAACACCCAAATCAGTTATGCGGTAATAGAAAAAGAGTTATTAGCCATTTGTTTCGGATGCAATAAATTTCACGATTATATTTATGGAAACGAAATCACAGTCATTACAGATCATAAACCCTTGGTAGCAATAATGTTGAAACCGGTGCATTCTCTATCAGCAAGAATGCAACGAATGCGTATGAGGCTGCAAAATTACAATATTGAAGTACAATATTTGAAGGGTACTGAATTATTCTTTGCAGATACCCTCTCAAGAGCCCATACATCAAGTGTGACCCCTGACGACCTATACGATCGGGACATATCAGTAGCTTCAATTGGGATTGATCCTGACGTGGTCCAAGCCGTTAAGCGGGAAACAGTGTTGGATCCGACACTGATAAAAATTAGTGACTTGTCGATACATGGTTGGCCTAAAGAGGGAAAAGCCCTCGACTCAGATGTTCAAATTTTTTTGGATTTAAGGACGAAATTACCATGTCTGAAGGGGTACTGTTAAGGGGTTCACAAATTATTATCCCTAGATCGATGCGAACAGACATGTTAAAAAAATTGCATGAAGCTGATTTAGGTATTATAAAAAGCAAACAATTGGCGAGGGACACTGTGTTCTGGCCAGGGATGATGGGAACGTTAGAAGAGACGGTATCCCGATGTACTATTTGCCAAGAGTGTCGAAAAATGCCAGCGAAAGAACCATTAATCAACCATGTGATAACCGATGTACCATATAATAAAGTTGGAGTTGACTTGTTTCATGTTGGGGATAAGGATTACATAGTAATTGTCGATTATTACTCAAAATTCCCCGAAGTTGTCGAATTGTTAGAAACTACAAGTAAGGCTGTTATTAATGTTATGAAGCAAATATTTAGTAGACATGGCGTTCCACGATATGTAGTATCGGACAATGGTCCACAATTTTCTAGCAGGGAATTTCATGACTTTGCTGTGTATTATGGGTTTGAGCCAATCTTTACTAATCCCATGCACCCGCAAAGTAATGGACAGGTTGAACGTTCTGTCCAGACCTTCAAGAACATGATAAAAAAAATGTCATAAGGATGAAACTGATGTTAACATAGCCATGCTCAACTACAGGAACACATCATTAGAAGGTATAAACGCATCGCCAGCTCAGATCCTGATGTCAAGACGTTTGAGATCTAGGTTACCAATATTGAATAATCTCCTAAAAGCTACAATAGAACCATCAATGGCAAGACAATTACAGCATAGGCAACTTATCCAAAAAAGAAATTTTGACAGACACGCAGGCAAGGAACATTCATTTTTACAAGTAGGAGACCGAATTAGATACAAAAATTATAATAATGAGTGGGAGCTGGGTCACATCGCAGAGACGGGTGGCATTAGAAAGAGGGATTACACAATTCGTAATAACAAAGGTAATATGTTAAGGAGAAACAGGAAATTTATTTTCAAATGTCCACAAACAAATGTAGATGAGAAAATAACAAAGAGGAGTCTAACACCCACAAATAACTCACCTTACACTACGAGATACGGTAGAATTAGTAAGCCTCCGACACGTTTTAACATGAATACAACGTAGCACTACGTAGAGTGGGTCAAACAAGGAAGGGTCGCATTATGAAATGTATAAGAAAAGGCAACGACGCACACAGACATAGGATGACGTCACACAGCGCCAATAGGTCATACAAAGAACGTAGACAATAGGAGACAGTTAAGAATAGACGATCTGAGCAGCACTCACGCATAAATGTTCATCGGAACGGACGTGTAATCTAGCATAAAACATCGTATTAAGTAAGTATAGAGACTAAGTAAGCAATACTGTTAGACAGACATCCGATTAAATATCACATTTATAGTATAACATTGCACGCGAGACATATCACATGTTTGATTTAAGTGTTGTGACGATAGGGTGTAAGAAATACTACATGAACAAATATTGCTTGGTGATAAAAGGGGAAGATGTAAGATATGTAAGTATCCGAACGCCCCCCCCCCAATAACAGGACGTGACGTGATCGAAGTCGAGAACCAATAAAGTCAGTTACCTTACAGAATACTATATGTAAATAATATGTATATAAATGTATAAATATATAAAAAAAAATATGTATATAAGTATGTATAAAATATGTATAAAATATGTATAAAATGTATAATATATGTATATCAATATAAAAAATATACAAAAATATAAGAAATATATAAAAATATAAGAAATATATAAAAAATATAGAAATATATAAAAATATAAGAAATATATAAAAATATAAGAAATAAAAAAAATATATAAGAAATATATAAAAATATATAAACTTATACAAATATATATAAATATATACAACTATATCTATACAGATGCATATATACCTAGATATTTATTTAAGAGACGTTGGAAGTGAAAATAATCTAAATTAATTCCAATATGCATTTTGAAATGCTGGATATAATTTGATTTAGCAGTGATAAGTTCTATCAAATTGATTTAGCATTCCTTCTATGCAGCAGTAAATGTATATTGAGTGCACCAGTATTTATGTTGGATCTGTAGGATCAAATCTAGCTAAGTGTTTTCATGTAGCAAGTGTTTTAGTGTAGCAAGTGTTTTGGTCTAGCAAATTTGATGCTTTCATCAGACTATGTGCAGTTTTAAATTATGGGGGGTTCTTCCGAATACTCTTCTGTTCTTGAAATTAGAAACATGAATACAAAAGAATCGGTGAGTAAGTAAGATTCACTTGAAGGTTCCATCCTGATGTGACCTCAGATGTTGTTGGGACATAAAACAATAAACCAATATAATGATAACCATGCTGCCCCAAGATTTGTTGTTAAAGTGTTTTTGTTTCTAGTTGACAGCTGTCTATTGTTCAGATCGAAGGTGTCACGCGTCAGCAAACAACGTGAGGAGTGTGTGGGTGTGGGTGTGTGTGTGGGGGGGGGGGGTGTTATGATGGGAAGTCATTTTAGTACACAACGCTATGTTGGTTGGTTTACATCCCGGAAACATCTAGGGTCATATCAGGTACCGACTTGTGACAGTGTGCACTCATGGCGACCTTATAGTGCTGCCCCACTGCGAGACCAGACTGCCAGGACCATGAACCATGACCTGATATCCCACTCAGTCACATTAGCTTGACACTAAGCTAACCATTCCTTGCCCTATCCTATTAATCCTGAGCGCCTGGCTAGGAAGCGACAAGTATAAATTTTGTAAGTCATTGGTTTGACTCGATCGGGAATCTAACTCGCAACCTTCCGCACGGGAAGCATACGCTCCACAGATGTGGCCACCGTGTCAGTTTTTAAACATTGAAGTACATTTCAAGACAATTATTGTGAGGGTTTAAAAAAAAATACAATTCCAACATTTTATAGTAATTTAAGAGTTAAGCATATAAAATCAGGCAATCAGATACGAGGAAAACGACCTTCAAGGAGCGTATATGCTTCAGGGATGAAAGATCTCTGCGACTCCGCGGATTTCCAGGATTGTTCAAACCCGCAGCACCATCAGCGTATACTACTATGTGGTGCAGACGCCGCAGCACTATCACTGTCAGCGTATACTACTAATAAATGCTCCAAACGGCGCTGCACTATCAGCATATACTACTAATACATGCTTCAAAGGGCGCAGCACTATCAGCATATACCAATACATTTGAAACCCGACTTCCGTAAAAATGTCTACGATTCCCTGACAATGCTAAACCGATGGAACAATATCAGCATTTCCGCTTTTTTTTCCCCGGAGACCACTTTCATCCCTGATGTTTGCCATGCTCACGATGGTAAAGCTGTTGTATTGTAACTTAGATGTTAGTCTGATGGTCAGAATAACCTGTGTTCAAGTTGATCCCCAGTATGTAGGTAGTTAATTACTCAGTGTGAAGTAATTTACCATGCCAGTGTGAAGTCATTAACATGTAATTTACATTATTTATGACATTTGATTTGTTGTTTCGATTTTTATTTGTTTAGTTTTATTTCCTTAACCATGGAGGTTAACTGAGATAATAAATGTAAGAACTGTGGACAAGTGAAAATTCATACGACAAGTGAAAATCCCACCAGACTTGTCCTATGGACAAGTGAACAATTTTGCTTATTTCTAGAGCTGCTTAGACAGTATGATAGGCTCTTTCCGTGAAATAGAACGGAAACTTGTGTAAACTGTCGGGTCGCTAATTATAGAGAAGGGCTATAGTGGTGTAGTAGTCTGTGCTGACCTCTCAGGCAAGGAGCTGCATAGACAGGTAGGCGTGGGTAGTTTGTTGATATTAGGGAGCCTAGGTGGTGTAATGGTTAGCACACTGGCCCGGAATGCAAAGAGATGTGGGTTCGAGTCCCACTCTAGGCCCAATATTTCCCATTTTCATCAACCCCCATGACACTGGTGCCTTGACCAGGATCCTGTACAAGCTACGTGCTGTATAGTTGTTGAACCTACCCTGTGTATGTATGAAAGTGTATTGCCTGTATGTATGTAATTGTAAGTATTAAAAGACTTACAATTCAGGGGGACGAGTGTAGTAGTCTGCACTGACCTCTCAGGCAAGGAGCTGCATAGACAGGTAGGCATGGGTAGTGTGTTGATATTAGGGAGCCTAGGTGGTGTAATGGTTAGCACACTGGCCGCGAATGCAAAGACATGTGGGTTCGAGTCCTGCTCTAGGCGCAATATTTCCCATTTTCATCAACCCCCACGACATTGGTATGAAGGAGCAACTCGATGCAATTGGGGTCACCAGGGAAGGTATCGGAAAAGTTTACTTTCACTAATAGGAATCTTGAAGCTCCCTGACTCTGCCTTGTCACCTATGTAATTCCGCCCGTCTGACGTCATAGAACACCGGGCGCAGTGGCCGAATCGGTAGAGCCTCCCTTGCGGGAGGCCGGGAGTTCAATTCCCAGGTCGAGTCAAACTAATGACTTACAAAATTGATACTTGTCGCTTCCTAACTTGGCGCTTAGCATCAATGGGATAGGGTTAGTTCAATGTCAGGATAATGTAGCTGAGTGGGATATCGGGTCATGGTGCTGGCGACCTGATTTCCCGGTGGGGCAGCACTATTTATTAAGTTGCCATGAGTGTGCACCGTCACAAGTTGGTACCCATCCTGATATGACCTTAGATGTTGCTAGGTCATAAAACAACAACAAACAAACTGAGAATGTCTATGCGATACTCAGTCTAATGGTGCTGGACAGGTCAGTCCTCACCTACTGGTTCAGAGCTCGATTAGCCCAAATTAAGTGCAGTGTAGGATTAGCCCATATTAAGTGCAGTGTAGTTTATCTTTCTAGAATATAAAACTATACTAACCAGATGCGATGGCCGAATGAGTTGAGCGTCCGCCTTCCGTTCTGGTAGGTCATGGGATTCGAACCCCTGGTCGAGTCAAACCAGTGACGTAAAAATTTATACTTGTCATTACCTAGCATGGCGCTTGGTAGATAAAAGATTCACCCGGTACTTGTAGCACGGGTGAACGACAACGTACTGTAAATACAGGCGAAAATAGCTTTAGTATGGAACAGGAAGTAGAAACTGTGGTTCCATGATCAAATGGCTACATATATTGCTACAGATTTGGTGAAATGGGAGAGAATGCAAAAATCCAAGATGGCGGCCATAGAACGCCGTTGATTTCAATTTTAAATCGTATTAAACAAGCTATTTTATTATATTTTTCAACTTAAAGGTAGCGGGTAAATATGAAGACATCTACAAAGAATAAATGTTGCTTCTTAGATTGTGAAATTAGGCTCTCATTTCATTAACCCGCTTTTTCGACCAGGGTTGGTATTCACCCATGTACTGCAAATACCGGGTAAATCCTTTATCTAGGCGCTTGGCAACACTAGGATAGGGCAAGGAGCAATGGAGCGAGGAAGAGCAATTGTCCGCGATTGAAATTTCCCCTGCTTAATCAGCTAATTTACAACAAAAGGATATTTTGTTAAGACCTAGCGAGTATGCATGTTAAGAATACATGTTAAAAGCAGGCAACTAGTTCTTTAATATAACGTTTTAGTTTTTAATTCTGTTGCACTGAGATTTAAAAAAATATTTAAAAAATTTATATAATTTTATTAGCGTTCCCAACTCGTGCTTGACGCCTCATGTGGAGGTGCAATGAAAGTGTGTGTTTGTGTGAGTCACGCTGTGCAAAACCTATTTTCCAATTACAAAATATAAAATAAACAATAGATGGTTTGTGGATCATGCAGACATTAACAAATACAGTAAAACCTCTCTAACCGACCACCTCCACAGATCGACCACTCCCCTATATTAATCGCATTTTTTTGTTTTGTTGTTGTTGTATATTAGTTGTTTAAGCATCGGAAATTTCAGTCGCAGACGACTGGTCTTCCTCATTCCACTGCTCCTTGCCCTATCCTAGTAATGCCGAGTGTCTGGCTAGGAAGCGACAAGTATCAATCCGGTCACAAGGACAGATGAAAGCTGACTTCCAGCATTTGTCTGCGATTCCGTGACAATGCTAATCCTATGGGGATGGGGGGGGGGGGGGGGGGGGGGGAAATCTGCGCTTTCGCAGAAATTCGGCATTGGTTCTGCTGGAACACACTAGGTGGCGCTATGGTTTCGGCATGATTTCCGCTGTTGTTTTTTTTTTGTCACAGACCACTTTCATCTCTGAGTTCATGAAGTAACTTTTATTTTAATAGGTTTACTTTGAAAATACTTGAAGTGAAAACATGCCAAATTAATTTTGGCATGCACACTGAAATGCTGTACGTGGGTTTTGTGGACTCATTCTGAGCATACCAAGATATTATAGGAACACAAAGCTGCAATAAATAGTTTAGTGAGTGCATCAATATCTAATTTAGATATTTTGTTCAATTTGGAATAGAATTATGCTTTTATCCGATTATGCAACTTTAATTTATACATAGTTATATGTAGCAAAACACCTTTTTTCAGACTTTTCCTAGAATGCTAGATCCAGATATGATTTCTTTCTTTTAACCCGCCCGACACCCAAAAACAAAAACAAAACAAAAAGACACCGCAGAATAAATGCTCACTCAATTATTAAGCACTTGCATAAACACAGGGCTTCCTCCTAAGCCCTTAGTCACCTTACTGTGTGTAGTACCGAATATTTTTAAAATGCTGGTTCTACTGTGCTTATGCTTAGAGCTTAGTCTGTGAGTCTGGCCCCGAGCTGACCCCTGACCTCGCCTGCTATTCTACTCACCGGTAGAGGTGCATGCCATGCATGTGGCGTACTTACGTATTAAAAAGTGTGATATGTACCCAGGGAGTTAAAGTTGCATAGTCCGATGGTTTTGAGTTTCCGAATTTTTTTAGATAAATACATTAGGTTGATCGTTATAATGTACCTCACTTTAGCTTGAAGTAACTTTTATTTTAAGTGGCTAACTTTTGAGATATTTGAAATGCAACCAGGAAAAATTAATTTTGGCAAGCTTGCCAAAACTCTGACACCATAGCATTCTGCAGTAACACGATTTATTCAATTGCCTCACTATTCCCTTCTGTGTGGCAACAAATGTTTAATAAGTGCATCAGTATCTAAGCTAGATATGTCGAATCAAATTTAGGTAATTGTTTTGGTTTTGAAAATTTGATCATTTCATCGGACTATGCGGCTTTAAATACTGCGTGCTTGTGGACTAGGTGTGGCGATACCATGCTGGAGGATGTTGTGCTAAGTAAAAGCCACCATAATCCCCAGCTGTCTGCGGTTTACTGATAATTTTATAATTTTAAATAAACCAAAGATAGGAATGCTGCTGGTAGTGGTACTGTGGTGGGCAAAGAGAGAAAGGTAGACCAAAGACCCAGTCTCCTGTGTTGTTCTGTTAAATCCGAGGACTACCGGGTTTTTATTTTTTTATTATAACAAAATAATATAAAAACAGATGTCACCTTTGTGGTTAGAAATTATTAAAAAATATATAATTAATGTCTATTTTTTGCATGATTATTTTTTGCCCAAGAATCGTATATGTTTGACATCCAATTGCCAATTATACAATACAAAAAAATCAATGTGCTCTAGAGGCGTCTTTAAATAAAACATGTATGTATGTATGTATGTATGTATGTATGTATGTATGTATGTATGTATGTATGTATGTATGTATTACAGTGTGTATTCCCCCTCCAACCAGATGGCCGAATGAGTTAGAGCGTCCGTCTCCCGTGCTGGTCGATTGTGGGGTTGTGAATTCGAACCCTGGTCGAGTGAAACCAATGACTTTAAAATTGATACTTGTCGCTTCCTAGCCAGGCGCTCGGCATTATTAGGACATGGCAAGGACTGGTGTGCTCAGTGTCAGGATAATGTGACTGATGGGGATATTAGGTCATGGTGCCAGTGGCCTGGTTTCCCAGTGGGACAGCACTATAAAGTCACCATGAGTGCGCACTGTCACAAGTTGGTGCCATCCTGATATGACCTTAGATGTTGCTAGGACGTAAAACAACAACAAACAAACTGTATTCCCCCAACCGTCCACCCTAGTGTTCTACAGGCCTGACATGGGCGAGCTAGACACCAACATTTATATCTTCGAAGTGACCTATTATCCCTGAGCCCCAATGAACACACCCACTTCCCCTGTGTGTGTGTTGGCGCTAAGTGAAAAGAGTATAGGAGAGAGATGCTTGTCACTTCACACCTCCCGTCCAATGCGCCTCGATCATGCTGGGGCCACTTTACTAACACATGAACGCTGGGTTTCTGGGTTATATTTTCAGGAGAGAACAAGAATGAATTGTTTAGAAAGCCATAATGGCTCGAGCGAAGAAGAAAGAAACCTTGATATTTAATTGTTGTTCTTTTTACCCCCATGCACTTTGTTTTTCATCTTACCTCCCCAACCCATGGACCAACACAGTCAGTTAATGTCAATTCTCATCAGTATCCAGAGATGACAGATCTCCGCGATTTCGCGGATTTCCGCGATTTCGCGGATTTCCGCGATTTCGCGGATTTCCGCGATTTCTTTTATATTGACCGAATAATGTTAAACAAAATGCCAAGGAATGAGTGGTATATGACAACAATTAGTTTGAATCCCATTCTTATATGACCTTAGATATTGCTAGAACATGAAACCCAAACAAGAAATAGTTATGTATGCGTGATAATATAACCACAAGAAGGATAGTTGAAACCTGACTTCCAGCATTTTTTCCTGCGATTCCCTGACAGTGCTAATCATATAGGGGGAAATCGACGTTATCGCGGAAATTTGCAGTCGGTGTATTAATGTTGGTTTGATTTCCAAGTTTTTTTGCTGGAGACCACTTTCATCCCTAACTTTAGCTAAGATTCCATATATGCGGTGTGTGAAGGCGTTCGCGGCATGCCATTTTCAGGCATTCTTGCTCCAAATTTGTGAAGGAAAGTCAAAGTTCCTGTTGTTTTGTATGGCAAATGAAGCAGCATTCGCATTCCCACCATGGAGCGATCCACCATTCGCATTCGCATTCGCATCCAGACATATCGAAGCACCACTGTGCACTTACATGCTTTTCTATTTTTGTCGCATTCACATTGGCGTACCACGTAAATGGAATCTTAGCTTGAGTATCCTGGCTATCAGTATCAGAGGTTGCTGCATGTTAAAGGTCGTATGCTCTCCAGAGTGGTTTTGGCTGTGGCTGTGGCTGTAGCTGTGACTGTGGCTGTGGCTGTGGCTGTGGCTGTGGCGATACTCATCCCACCCGATACTCATCCCACCCGCTGCCTTTCCTACCTACCTGGTGATCAGACATGCCCAGTCACCCTCCACAAAGGTTTTAGTCTCAGGGACTGTTCACAGTCCTACCTCCCCAAAGCGTGGGTGCGGTCGCTACTTGTGGTTTCCTCATGCACAAACCGCACTGAAGCAAGTAGCTTGCAGGGCGCAACTTCTATTGTCATCATCATCACCATCATCATCATCATCATTCCCTGAACTGCGAGGGTCATTGGGGCACCACAGATGACTTTGCAACCAGTAACAAGAAATTGTCGTGTCAACATCGATACTTTACATTCTCCATTTTACCCTGTTCTCCACTGCCCTCTGAGACTTGCCGAACTCCGGGCCTGTCCATTCCCTGATGTTGTCTTTTCGCCTCTTCCTTTGTCCATCTTGTCTTCTTCCCCATTTCAATGTGCCTTCCGAGATGGTTTTGGCCAGGCCTGATGAACAGGAAATAATTACTATACCGCTGCAGTTTGCATCTCTTTAAGATCTAGATGCGAACAGGTTGCTTCTATTGTGTGGTAGTTTACTTTTAACACCCGGTATTAGCAATTTAAGACCTTTAGGAATGATGCTGACTGATCGTTTGACCACTAATTACAATCTCTGTATTTTTCACATTTGAGCCCATCAGGTGACCTTTGAGATTGTTTCCACTGAATGACCTTTTGTGTAACCTTGTTCTTTCAGAAATCGAGGACCTTCCTCACCCCATCCAGAAACAGTTGTTTGATGAGTTACTCGACCGAGATGTACAAAAAGGTAAATCAAGTAAACTGTCATGCTTTAAAAAGGATAGTTACATGACCAGAGCACCGGGCGCGGTGGCCGAATCGGTAGAGCACAGGACTCGCATGCGGGAGATCGGGAGTTAGGTTCCTGGTCGAGTGAAACCAATGACTTATCAAACTGATACTTGTCGCTTCCTAGCCTAGCGCTCGGCATTATTAGGATAGGGCAAGGACTGATTAACTCAGTGTCAGGATAATGTGACTGAGTGGGATATCGGGTCATGGTGCCGGTGGCCTGATTTCCCAGTGGGGCAGCACTATAAAGTCGTCATGAGTGTGCACTTTCACAAGCAGGTACCGGTCCTGATGTAACCTTAGCTGTTGCTAGGACGTAACACTCCAACAAACAAAACAAATAACCCCCTGTGGCTGTTTCAGACTGGGCCCGTATGCATGAACAAGTTTTTATCGGCTCCGGTGTTAAGGACCGCCACTGGGGTAGCTAATGCTGGTGTTGGGAAATGGGTCATGGGGTATTACGGAGCCAGAGCTCGGCGGCGTTAGCAAACATGTCAGTTATTTATAGATTTGGGAAATCCCTCTGAGCCTGTTCCTGGCGAGCACTGCTATTTGACAATATCGCCGTCGATGGGGCGGCGGTCTTAATATCAATTTTTGCCATTAATCTTACTTTTATTTCAAAATTAGTGTTTATTTTTGTATATTTCATTATATTCATACATTTCGGATTGGTTTTGGGTTCATATCGGTCTGAGACCCAAATCAAAGTGATATTAATGCCACCGCGGCATCGGCGGCCATTTGTTTTGTTTACGTTCGACAGTATAAATATCGTCGCTGATGTAGCGGCGGTGTTAATATCGAACACCGCGAGTGTAGTCGATTTTGAGGTTAATTTGACCAAATTTCACTTTTTTACTATGTTATTCTGTTAAATATGATAGCATTGAATAAATTTGGGCCTAATCGGTACCTTACGCCGCCCTTAAACCTGCTACGGAGTGGTGTTAGCATAGCCGACCTTAAACTCGTGGTATTTCCGTAACACTGCTCCATACATAGCGACTTTTCGCCGCGAAACCAGAAATCCCGTCCAAAACCAGTTTTGGCTCGCTAACACCGCCCCATGCATATGGCCCCTGGACTGTACTCAAAATATTTCGGGCGTGCAGTCTGTGTTGATGATACTACAAACTTTAGTCGGCACAACTGAGACCAGACTATCGGCACGGGCACGGTGGCCGAATCGGTAGAGTAAAGGCCTCGCGTGTGGAAGATCGGGAGTTCACGAGTTCGGTTACCGGTCGAGTCAAACCAATGACTTAAAAATTTATACTTGTCGCTTTCTAGCCTGGTGCTCGGCATTATTAGGATAGGGCACAAGCTGGTTAGCTCGGTGTCAGGATAATGTGACTGAGTGGGATATGGGGTCATGGTGCCGGCGGCCTGATTTCTCCAGTGGGGCAGTACTATAAAATCGCCATGAGTGCGTGCTGTCACAAGTCGGTACCGGTCCTGATATGACCTTAGATGTCGCTAGGACGTAAAACAACAACCAACAAACAAACAAACCAGACTATCGGAGGTATACCAAATCAGGACTCGTTGGCCTGTGCATGTTTAGTTAAAGTTGCATAGTCCAATGGTTTTTAGTTTCCGCCATTTTGTGAGGTAGATATATTAAATTGATCGCTACGAAATAACTTTTAATTTTAAATGGCTGACTTTTGAGATATCTTAAGTGAAAATGTGCCAAACTAATTTTGGCAACCGTGTCAAAATTCTGACACCATAGGCTTCAACGTTCTATTAAATTGACTTAGCGTCCCGTTATATGCAACAAACAAATGTTTAACAGGTGCACCAGTATCTAAGCTGGATACATATGATCAAATCTAGGTCAGTATTTTTTTTTTTTTTAATTTGATGTTTCGTCGGACTATGCAGCTTTAAACCCATGCACTGGTTAGACAAGACTGACCCCTGATAAGGACTGTGGTGAGTTGTCGGCGTGTTGTTCTACTTTGTCGGACTATGCAGCTTTAAACCTGTGCACTGGTTAGACCAGACTGACCCCTGATAATGACTGTGGTGAGTTGTCGGCGTGTTGTTCTACTTTGTCGGACTATGCAGCTTTAAACCTGTGCACTGGTTAGAGCACACTGACCCCTGATAATGACTGTGGTGAGTTGTCGGGGTGTTGTTCTACTTTGTCGGACTATGCAGCTTTAAACCTGTGCACTGGTTAGACCACACTGACCCCTGATAATGACTGTGGTGAGTTGTCGGCATGTTGTTCTACTTCATCGGACTATGCAGCTTTAAACCTGTGCACTGGTTAGAGCACACTGACCCCTGATAATGACTGTGCTGAGTTGTCGGCGTGTTGTTCTACTTTGTCGGACTATGCAGCTTTAAACCTGTGCACTGGTTAGAGCACACTGACCCCTGATAATGACTGTGGTGAGTTGTCGGGGTGTTGTTCTACTTTGTCGGACTATGCAGCTTTAAACCTGTGCACTGGTTAGAGCACACTGACCCCTGATAATGACTGTGGTGAGTTGTCGGCGTGTTGTTCTACTTCATCGGACTATGCAGCTTTAAACCTGTGCACTGGTTAGACCACACTGACCCCTGATAATGACTGTGGTGAGTTGTCGGCGTGTTGTTCTACTTTGTCGGACTATGCAGCTTTAAACCTGTGCACTGGTTAGACCACACTGACCCCTGATAATGACTGTGGTGAGTTGTCGGCGTGTTGTTCTACTTTGTCGGACTATGCAGCTTTAAACCTGTGCACTGGTTAGACCACACTGACCCCTGATAATGACTGTGGTGAGTTGTCGGCGTGTTGTTCTACTTCATCGGACTATGCAGCTTTAAACCTGTGCACTGGTTAGAGCACACTGACCCCTGATAATGACTGTGCTGAGTTGTCGGCGTGTTGTTCTACTTTGTCGGACTATGCAGCTTTACACCTGTGCACTGGTTAGAGCACACTGACCCCTGATAATGACTGTGGTGAGTTGTCGGCGTGTTGTTCTACTTTGTCGGACTATGCAGCTTTAAACCTGTGCACTGGTTAGAGCACACTGACCCCTGATAATGACTGTGGTGAGTTGTCGGGGTGTTGTTCTACTTTGTCGGACTATGCAGCTTTAAACCTGTGCACTGGTTAGACCACACTGACCCCTGATAATGACTGTGGTGAGTTGTCGGCGTGTTGTTCTACTTTGTCGGACTATGCAGCTTTAAACCTGTGCACTGGTTAGAGCACACTGACCCCTGATAATGACTGTGCTGAGTTGTCGGGGTGTTGTTCTAGTCCTCTACTGAGCTGCTGGCTCAGCATATATCAGCCGGTAAACACCGTTGCATCTCGCGCATGCGCAGCCCACACAGTCTGGGTGCAGGCGACTCGTGCGTGAAGCAGGCAGGTGTGCGCCGCCTCGTTTTCGTTTGAACTCTTGAGTAGTTAGGTGAGCGCCTAGTGGCCGCCAGAGGGCAGGCTTGCCGGTAGTGTGATTAGAAATGGGCCGCGCATGACCCATGACCCAAAAGCACTCTACCTATTCACGCCTAATATAATTACTTAAAAATTGATACTTGTCGCTTCCTAGCCAGGCGCTCTGCATTATTAGGATAGGGCAAGGGGCAGTGGAATGCGGAAGACCAATCGTCCACGATTGAAATTCCCCTGCTTAATCAACTAATCTACCCCCCCCCCCGATATTTTTTTTACCCCTTCCTACTTGTATCTTTTGGGTGATTTTTGTGTGTGTGTGTTGGTTTTTTTTTGGTTTTTTTTACGTCCTGGAAACATGTATGGTCATATCAGGATGGGTACCGACTTGTGACAGTGTACACTCATGGCGACTTTATAGTGCTGCCCCATTGGGAGACCAGGCCACCATGGTCCGATATCCCACTCAGTCATATTATCCTGACACTGAGCAAACCAGCCCTTGCCCTATCCTAATAATGCAGAGCGCCAGGATAGGATTCCTAGTAGGAAGCGACAAGTATCAATTTTGAAGTCATTGGTTTGACTCGACCAGGGTTCGAACTCGTGGGTTCGAATCCCACGATCTACCAGCTATTAATGCAGAGCGCCTGGCTAGGAAGCGACAAGTATCAATTGTATAAGTCATTGGTTTGACTCGACCAGGAATTGAATTCCCGACCTTCCACATGGGAACTGGTTCATCAAAGTCTGTGGTATGTGATGTCCTGTCTATGGGAAAGTGCATATAAACACCTTGCTGCTTATCAGAAAGAGTAGCCTGTGTGGCAGCAGTGGGTTTCCTCCAAAGAAGTATGTCAGAATGATCATTTGTGTGGCATCCATTAGCCGATGATAAAAATCAATGTGCTCTAGAGGCGTTGTTAAATTAAACAAACTTTCCTTTTCCACACGGGAGATCTGCGCTCTACAGATTCGGCCACCATGTCCCATATCACTGCTGATCTCTGCAACATTGGTTCCAATAGGAATTAGGTCAAGCGAGCTCAGCACTGACAGGAGGGACTTAGCTCTGTACCATGCAATCATTGCTTCCGGCTCCAATGTTTTCATTAATTTCATAGAGAGCGGTGAGAATCAATTGCAGCCACTCCTACTGAGAGAGCGGTGCAAATCAATCGCTGCCAGTCCTACTGAGTTCTTTGGACCAGAAGGGATGGCCGAATGAGTTGAGCGTCCGTGTCCCGTTTAGGTAGATCGTGTGATTCGAACCCACAGGTTTGAACCCTGAGTCAAACCAATGACGTAAACATTGATATCTGTCACTTCCTAGCCATGCTCTTGGCATTATTAGGATAGGGCAAGGACTGGTTGGCTCAGTGTTAGGATAATGTGACTGAGTGGGATATCAGCTCATGGTGCTGGTGGTCTGGTCTCCCATTGGGACAGCACTATAAAGTTGCCATGACTGCACACTGTCACAACTCGGTACCTGTCCTGATATGACCTTAGATGTTACCAGGACATAAAACTCCAACAACCAACCCTGTTCTTTGACTTATGTTCTCAGATTTTGTTGTTCTGTGTTAAGATGTTTATTCAGTTAAACAGATATTTGTTTAGCGCCATAGCAACATCTATGGTCAGATCGATGGTGACTGTTTTATGCTGTCCGACTGGGAGACTATGTTGCCTGCCCGCACGCAGTCACATTATCCTGGTACTGAGCAAACCAGCTCTTGCCCTATCCTGGTAATGACGAGGGCCAGACTAGGTAGCTACAAGTATCAATTTTGTATGTCTTTGGCTCGTTTGGGATTCGAACCACACAAGCTAGCCCACGTCCCGATTCAGGTCCTGTCTCGCTTGAACAGACGTAGACCAACCAAACACATATACTTGTTCTTCGGGCATTCACCACCACCCCAAATATTCTTGAAACAACTACATCTTATATATATTTTTTATTGTTTAACCATGCGTATGCTGACTGACTAACTGACTGATTCGGTTGTTTGTAACCTGTTTGGTTACAGGCTGCAAATCTGCATTGGATCGGCACTGATAAGTCATCTGATCTTGATTGAAGTAGAAACTTCTAGGAGTCACGTATTCAAAGCACTTGAGTCTGGGCGCTGAAGGGTTGGAGAGGCAGGAAGGGAAAAAGATGGGATTCACAGTCGAAGAGCGAAAAAGGAAAAGGGCCCCACCCAAGCAAACAACTCCTTTTATCAGGAGAAGTAAGCACGGGAGAAAAGAAAGCAGTAATGGGTAGGATCAAAGACCCTATAATACTAAGACGGCTCACTCAGCCTGTACTGTGTAATCAAAATGATCAAACCCACCACGTGGTGCGCTGGCTGTTCTCTTGGTTAAACAGGTGCTATAGTAATGTGAAAGATGTGTGATCATGGCGATGCTGATGATGATGCTGATGATGATGGCTATTTGTTCATAGCAATTTCATATTGATGTGTATTCGTACTTACCTATCTCATGTATAATATAATTGTATGTGTTTTCATGTGAAACACCAACCAGCAGCCGGGCTGATCAAACCCACCACAAGGTGGCACTGCGAAATTTACATTACCATGGGAGAGATAGGGAGTGAGCCATCTTAGTATTATAGGGTCTTTGGTAGGATTGAGGAAAGACAAGTGAGGAGAGTTGAATCAAAGAGCTGTGCCTCCCTGCTCTGGGTTGATCAGACACTCAACCAGAGACTTGAAGAGATTAATGGCGGTAGAAAATGAAAAGCTGGCCGGCCTCCCCCTGCAATATTTTCTTAGATTAAACCAGGAGGAGACTGGCGGTTGAGGGAAGATAGAAGAGGTGTGGATGAAGTGGAGTCCGAACAGCAAGTGTGCATGCTGAGAAACAGCTATGTGTTTATGCTTGGCCTCACTCAATTTGTCCATTCTGTCTCTAGATTGAAAATCGACCTGATTGACAGCAGGCATTGTGCACGCGCTGCTGTTGGTTTTATGGCACGTCATGCTACTCTGGTGGTGCCAACTAGTGGCAGTACATAGTTGGTTGGTTGTTGGAGTTTTACGTCCTGGCAACATCTAAGGTCATATCAGGACGGGTACCAACTTGTGTCAGTGCACACTCATGGCGAGTTTGAAGTGCTCTCCCACTGGGAGGCCAGGCCGCTAGCACCGTGACCTGATATCCCACTCCGTCAAATTATCCTGACACTGAGCCAATCAGTTCTTGCCCTATCCTAATAATGCCGAGCGCCTGGCTAGGAAGTGACAAATATAAATTTTGTTGTCATTGGTTTGACTCGAGCAGGGTTCGAACCAGTGAGTTCGAATCCCACGATCTGCCGAAACGGGATACGGACGCCCCACTCATTCTGCCATCCCATCTGTATAACACAGTGGGGTGAGCTATGATAATCACTACGATTTAGTTGCATTGGATGGAAACCCTCACATAGGTCGCTGTTGCCCAAAGTTTACACACACTTCTTCTTCATCGTGTCCTTCCACCAGTTATCTCAAGGGATTTTCGAGCAGAGGTATGATCTTTATTCGTGGGACGTGCTCTTGGTGGTGGATGGTGGTAGCAGGATTTGCAATCAGATAGCTGATTCCCAGGGCCGCGATGTGGACGCTCCTGCTGTGGCCAGTTTGTCGATAGAAAGCCCGGGCCTACACTTTAACGACCCAAGGGATTTTTAACCTCCCACACCACATAGACATGGTATGAGAGCAACCGGCATTTGATGACGCTGTAAGTTATACACAGCGGTGGAAATCCAAATTGGCAGAGGTGGGGGGGGGGCACGGAGACTCGAACCACCGACCCTCAGATCAGGCATCCGACCTAGAAAAAAGTCAGACAGTCTAACCACTCCATCACAGAGAACACCACACTAATCGCCCGTCACATTATTTACATACACGGGGCGCGGTGGCCGAATCGGTAGAGCACAGGCCTCGAGTGTAGGAGATCGGGAGTTTGGTTCTCGGTCGAGTCAAACCAATGACCTATAAAATTGATACTTGTCGCTGCAGAGGCAGGGACTCGACATTAATAGGATAGGACAAGGACTGGTTAGCTCAGTGTCAGGATAATGTGACTGAGTGGGATATTGGGTCATGGTGCCGGCTGCCTGATTTCCCAGTGGGGCAGCACTATAAAGTCACCATGAGTGTGCACTGTCACAAGTTGTTACTCATCCTGATATAACCTTAGATGTTGCCAGGACGTAAAACTCCAACAATCAACCAACCAGCCTCATTTACACAGGCTTATTTATTCAAGAAAAAAGGCTGATATGCCGTTAAGCATTTATTCATTCATTCATTCATTCATTCATTCAAGAAAAAAGTGCCCTTTAGACTGAATTGCTTAAGGGGCTGTCACATTAGGTTTTTTTGCGGGAGCGTATGGCGGCGTAGGCGCGTTACGTCATATACGTCGGCATACGCCGTATACGCTACTCATACGCTACGCATACGCTACTCATACGCTACTCATATGCCTCCAGATGCCGGCTTATGTGAAGCGTATGAGGCGTACGCCGCCATACGCTTTCATAAATCCGTCCGTCCAAATTTTTTTGTGCATGCTAAAAAAAACTCAACCTATGAGGGCGTATGGCCCACACTGTCAAAAAATGTCACAGCACGCTCCCATACGCTCCTCATACGCTCCTCGTACGCTCCTCGTAGGTTCCACATACGCTCAAAACCACCCGAAAGGTCACCAAATGTCATCATAGGCCGGCACGCGCAGGACCTACGTAGGTTTTCAATACGCTCCCGCCATACGCCGTAATGTGACAGGGCCTTTAGCATGCCCCCGCGTCATTATGCGGACCGTTTTTAAAAGGTTGCATCATCGGATAAAAGCATCAAATTTTGGAAAGCAAAGCACTGATCTAGATTTGAACCTACATATCCAACTTAGATGCTGGTGCATTTATTAAGTATTTTGTTGTGGCATAGAAGGACATATTAAGTCAATTTAATTTAACCTGTCAGTGTTGAACTTGAAGCCTATGGGGTCAGAGTTTTGGCAAGCACGCCAAAATTAATTTAGCATGTCTACATTTCAAATATCTCCAAAGTTAGCTATTTTGAATTATGGTTACTTCAGGCTCATGTAACATATTTTAGCGATCACCCTAGTATATTTATTTTCAGAAAATTATAGAAACTCAAAACCGTCGGACTATGCAACTTTAATCAGATTTTGAATCACAATTTCCCTAATTTAAATGATCAAATCACACCAATATTTCTGGAGCTGCGTGTAATTGCATTCGATTAAAAAAAAACATTGTGAAACTGTATTCCTTAGGCTTAGTGCTGTGACGCATACACATATTTTTATATCGATGTGTATTATATTTTGTTGCTGAAAATGCTCGGTGACCCGTCAGTAAGACTGGCCTGATTGCGCATTGATGTGTTTGACCTGAGTTTTGGTTACAGTGGCTGTCATTAATGCGTGTTCATTCATTGTCTCATCATGGTCGTTGTCTGTGTATGTATGTGTATGTGCCTATGTGTGCCTATGTGTGTGAAAGAAGCATATATCTTTACTATATATAAATAAGTTTGTTTTATTTAATGACGCCTTTAGAGCACATTGATTTTTACCATCGGCTATTGAACTTCCAACATATGGTCATTCTGACATATTTCTTTGGAGGAAACCTGCTGCTGCCACATAGGCTACTCTTTCCAATAAGCAGCAAGGGGTCTTTTATATGCAATTTCCCACAGACAGGACAACACATACCACAGCTTTTGATGAACTAGTTGTGGACCACTGGTTGGAAAGGAAAATAGCTCAAACTGCAAATGTGTCCATTGAGTAGGATTCGATCGGTTGACCCAAACCTTCACAGGTGGACACTCTACGCCTGATCTACGTCCCGTTCCCTTTACTATATATACACGCGTATATCAGAACGAGTATGTATGTAGGTATGTATGCATGTATGTATGCATGTAGGTATACATGTATGTATACATGATGTATGTATATATACATGATGTATGTATGTACATATATACATCATCTATATATGTACATATGTACATATCCATACATGTATTACATGTATGGATATGTACATACATGCATGCATGTGTGTATACATACATGTGTGTATGTACATGTATGTATGTACATACACACATGTACATACATGTATGTACATGTATGTATGTACATGTAGGTAGGTATCTGTGTATCTATGTATTTATTTATACTGGACGCAGTGGCTGAATTGGTAAGAGTGCTGGTTTCCTGTGCGGCAGGTCGGGCGTTTGAAACCAGACCGAGTCAAGCCAATGGCAATGGCTTACAAAATTGATACTTTTTGCTACCTAGCCTGGCACTTGGCATGAATAGGAATTGGCAAGGACTGGTTAGTTTATGATAATGTGACTCGAGTGGGATATCAGACCATGACGCCAGCAGTCTGGTCTCCCAGTGGGGCAGCCCAATAAAGTCACCATAAGTGCACCGTCACAGGTCGGAACCCATCCTGATATGACCTTAGATGTTGTTAGGACGTAAAACTCAAACAAACGATGTATGGATGTGTACATACATACATACATAATACATACATACATTCATACATACATACATAAATACATACATACATACATACATACATACATAAATACATACATAAATACATACAATTCAATTCAATTCAATTCTTTATTTCAGACTCAGAATTATGGTATTTACATAATTTGGTCCATAGTAGGTAGATATATATATACATACATATATATGTATGGATACATACACACTTCCATACATAATACATACATAATACATACATAATACATACGTACATACATACTTACATACATACATACATACATACATACATACATACATACATACATACATACATACATACATACATACATACATACATACATACATGCATACATGCATGCATGCATGCATGCATGCATGCATGCATGCATACATGCATACCGGTACATAAATGCACAGACATACACGTGTGTGTACTATACTTTGTTTATTGGAGATTTACGTCATACCAGAACAGAACAGTGTATTAATATTATACACCAGAAATAGTGCGTATCGGGTAGGATGTGCATTATACATCAAATATAGTGCGTATGTGGTAGGTAGGGAGGTGTAATAATATGCACCAGATATAGTGCATATCAGCACTGTCACAGAAACAGATATGTGGGACAAACATACACCACACATTATCAGCATACTGGGAAAATCAGGCCACAGGCACCCTGACCTGATATCCCACTTAGTCACATTATCCTGACACTGAGCTAACCAGGCCCTTGCCCTATCCTATTAATGCAGAGTGCCAGGCTAGGAAGCGACAAGTATCAATTTTGTAAGTCATTGCTTTGACTCGACTGGGAACCAAAGTCCCGAACTCCCACACGCGAGGCCCGCCCTCTGCCGATTCGGCCACCGCGCCCGTGACAATAAGTGCCATCCCCCCGGGCCCCTGTTTGTAAGTTGTAGCGCCATGTTGGCAGCCATTGTTGGTAACATGGACAGGTCAGTGTCACCCAGCGTCACATGGCAATGATGACACACAGCTCAGGGTGCTATGTAGCACCCTCTACCTAACATTGAACAACCTTTGGTGGCTGCAGTCGCTGCACTGTCATTTCATTGCTGCAGACCTTTGTTTATCTAAGGTTTCAGTATCTATATATACAGTAAAACCTCTCTAAATAGACCGACCATGGAACTGACTTAAATTTAAAATTAAACTTTAAATGATCCATTTGGGGAGGTTGTCGGTTTAGGGAAGTTTTTTTTATTGTTACAATGGTATTGTAATTTGTATGTGTGATCATTTGGGACCCAAATAAAGCGATCGATATAGGGGAGTGGTCGATCTGTGGAGGTGGTCGATTAGAGGTTTTACTGTGTTTATATATATGATGTATAATAATTATGCGAGTATAAAGGCACATATGGGATGTTCCTTATATTATCTTATTATAGTTAGCCACTGCGACACTGTATACTACTTTATGGGTGGCCTACCCCTGGGATCGGTGGCGCCACCACTGACCCAAAGTTTCACCAGTGGCGCGAATATTGTATGTAGACCCGCTAAGGCATAAGGAAGAGTAGTTGTGGGAAATACAGTTTATTGACACAAGATAGTACTGTACCTGGCTGGCCACAAACCACCGAATCATAATAATAATTTTAAAAGATTTCCTCTCGCCTGAACGGTGAGTTAGTTTGGCGCGCAAGCCGGGTGTCGTATCACGAAGGCGCCGGGCCGATCGAGTGCCGTGGTTATATAGCTGCTGGTGGCGCCAACTAGCGATTAGCGGGCGCATAATGCTTTAGTCGAACCCGCCCGGCGCTAGTGGCGCCGACTAGCGTAAATGCCAGAACCACTGCACAGGCGGCTCGTTTGAAATGCTGATCGTGAAACCTGTTAGCAGGGGAGGAGCAACGCCCCGCAGGTGCCTACACCGGTATATACGCGTATATACAATCTAATATGTGTGTGTGAATACTTGCAACATAATATGGCCTGAACACTAGTGCCCCAGTGCTGAAGAAACAACCTATCCCATTTTATTCCGCTTTTTTGTTATTGTACATTAGTTGATTAAAGTTGCCTAGTCCGATGGTCTTGAATTTCTGTATTTTTTCTGAGATAAATATATTAGATCGATCACTAGTGTAGTGGTCTGCATTGACCTCTCGGGCAAGGAACCACATCGACAGGTAGGCGTGGGTAGTGTGTTGATATCACTATCAGGGAGCCTAGGTGGTGTAATGGTTAGCACACTGGCACGGAATCCAAAGAGATGTGGGTTCGAGTCCCGCTCTAGGCGCAATATTTCCCATTTTCATCACCCCTACAACACTGGTTGCCATGACCATGTTTCTGTACAAGCTATGCGCTGTATAGTTGTTAAACCTACCCTGTGTATGTATATGTAAGCCCACTGCCTGTGTGTATGTAATTGTAAGCATTAAAAGACTTACAATTCCAGGGGGACGAGTGTAGTGGTCTGCACTGACCTCTCGGGCAAGGAACCACATAGACAGGTAGGCGTGGGTAGTGTGTTGATATCAGGGAGCCTAGCTGGTGTAATGGTTAGCACACTGGCCCAGAATGCAAAGAGATGTGGGTTCGAGTCCCGCTTTAGGTGCAGTATTTCCCATTTTCATCCACCCCATGACACTAGTATCTACTTTACATTAGTTCAAAGTTACTTTTATTTTAAATGGTAAACTTTTTAGATATTTTGAGTGCAAACATGGAAAATTAGCTTTGGCAAGCTTGCCAAAACTCTGACACCATAGACTTTTGCAGTAACAGGTAGTGTTATATTGACTCAGTATTGCCTTCTACGCAGAAACAAATGCTTAATAAGTGCACCAGTATCTAAGTTAGATATGTCAAATCAAATCTAGATAATTGGTTTGGTTTTGAAAATTTGATATTTCATCGGACTATGCAGCTTTAAGCAGGGGTAAATTTCAATCGCGGACAATTGGTCTTCTGCTCCTTTCCCGGTCCTATTAATGCTGAACGCCAGGCTAGGTAACGACAACAAAGTATCAATTTGTAAAAAAAAAAAAGTCATTGGTTTGACTCGGCCATGGTTTGCATCAATAGGACGAAGCAGGGACTTGTGTTTTTTTTTTCAGTTTCAGGATAATGTGACTGAGTGGGATATCGGGCGATGGTCCCGGCATGGCTGATCTCCCAGTGGGGCTGCACTATTAAGTCGCCCTGAGTGGGCACTGTCACAAATTGGTACCCGTCCCCTTAGATGTTGCTAGGAGGTAAAGCCCCCCCACCCACCCACCCACCAAAGTAACAAGCACTTGTGGATGAGTTGATGACATGGCAGTTCTTTGTAGAGGTGTTTTGCGCAGGTATTACGTAGAAAGGTGTAACTATACACTTGCACCGTCATATCACGTATGCCTTGGTGTGTTGCAACTCTGACCTTTGACCTCCGACCTCTGACCTTACTCGGAGATACATCCCCTGACCTTTACTCTACATGTAAACTAGACATGCTACCTACGAATGCTTGCTGTGAAAGCTGATGTAGCCTTAGCAACTTTCACTAATCTTACTACAGTAAAGCCTCTCTAAATCGACCCACCATGGGACCGACTTTAAATGGTTCATTTAGGGAGGTGGTCGGTTTAGGGAACGTTTTTTATCGTTACAATGGTATTATTGTATGGGCGATCGTTTGGGACCAAAATAAAGCGATCGATATAGGGGAGTGGTTCATCTGTGGAAGTGGTCGGTTAGAGAGGTTTTACTGTATATATCTATTCTGGGCTGGATGGTCCAGCGGTAAAGTACCTACTTCCCAGGCGGAAGATCGTGGATTCGAACTCGGGCACATCACTTAGAACTCACATTGAACCCATACAGGGTTGCCAACATTGGAAAATGAAAAACCGGAAGATCTTAAGGGATATTATACTGATGTGTCTGGGGGGGGGTAGTCCCCAGAATTTTTGTTAAAATCTTGGATGATCTGTGGCGCATTTTGGACATAATAATCTGTAAGATTTATATAATTTTGGGAAATAAAAAAACAGAAGATCGGCGAACGGTGATGATGGGGACATAAAATATCATATACCTTATACCCCTGTCACACTACGACGTAACGAGCAAGCGTAAGCCTGACGTGATCACGTTTCGTCATTACGTTGACGTACGTTGGGTGACGTCATGATGACATCAGAATGACGTTAGACTGACGTCGAGCTACGTCACGTTACGTCGTGTTACGTCAGCGCGTGTCAAAGTTTTGAACCTGTTCAAAAATTTCGACGTAGCTCGAACGTAAGGGTTTACGTTCGCTGTACGTTCTGTTCACGTTCAGTGAACGTCAATGACGTTAAACGGACGTTATTCCAACGCTGCTCACTACGTTGACCCACATTAAACCGAGTGCAAATGCCCATGGGGTGTAATGGGAACATCAGGAGAAGGTCAGGAAAACGTGCATTCAACGTACGTTCAACGTCTCATGACGTATGTAATGTCACGTAACGTTCTTCTGGCGATGGAATAACATCCATAACGTTCCGTTAGCGTAATGACGTTGTCCTCTCTCATTGAATGACGGTATCACTACGCTTTACCGACGTTACGCTCTCGCCCACTACGCTGCATCCACGTTCAACTTGTGCCCAAATTTGCATACTACGCCGAAAAGTTCAACATTCTTCACGTTCTCTCTACGTTGACGTCGTTACGTCGTAGTGTGACACGGCCTTTACGGCAAAACCATAAGGGTTGGCAACCCTACCCATATACACATGATTCGTGATGATCAAGCTTGGTACAGTTCTTGCTTTACATTTGTCTCTGAATTGAATTGCAGTGAAATTGTGCTACCAAATATCCTACAATGCCACTTCCTGTGTGGACCAGACGGGATGACCGAATGAGTTAGAGCGTCCGTCTCCCGGGTTGGTAGACCGTGGGATCGTGGGTTCGAACCCTGGTCGAGTCAAATCAATGACTTGAAAATTTATACTTGTCGCTTCCTAGCCAGGCGCTCTGCATTATTAGGAGAGGTCAAGGACTGGTTAGCTCAGTGCCAGGATATTGTGACTGAGTGGGATATCAGGTCACGGTGCTGGCAGCCTGGTCTCCCAGTGTGGCAGCACTATAAAATCGCCATAAGTGTGTATTGTCACAAGTCGATACCCGTCCTGATATGACATTAGATATAGCTAGGACGTAAAACAACAACAAACAAACAAACTTCCTGTGTGTATTCATTAGCAGTGTGCAAAGCTACAGTGTGCTTCACCTCCCAGTCTGCCGGGCGCGATGACCGAATCAGTAGAGCGGGGGCCTCACGTGCGTCAAATCGGGAGTTTGGTTCCCGGTTGAGTCAAACCAATGACTTATAAAATTGATACTTGTCGCTTCCTATCCAAGCGCTCGGCATTATTAGGATAGGGCAAGGACTGGTTTAGCTCAGTGTCAGGATAATATGACTGAGTGGGATATCAGGTCATGGTGCTGGCAGCACTATATAGTCATCATGAGTGCGCATTGTCACAAGTGAGTACCCGTCCTGATATGACTTTAGAGTTGTAAGGACGTAAAACTCCCAACAACCAACCAACCAACCAACCAACCAACCAACCAACCTCCCAGCCTAGCATGGCCAGGGGCCTGATTATGGACTTTGTAAGGCAATTTGGATATTTCAGAATTAACATGTACACAGGGTGGGAGAGGGCGTAGGGGCAGTAATGGTGATGTGACATGATCGAGTGCAATCCCTAATTGCACCATTCTAGTCAACATCCGGCATTTAGCACGCACCGCCAAATTGTAGTATGTTTATTTTCCGAGATGCACCTCATTCTCAGAAAGGCCCTATGTCGGAGAAGTTGTAAATTGCGAATTTGTCAACATTAGATACATGTTTGCTGTAGATCCAACCAGTGGTTCACAACTGGTTCATCAAAGGTTGTGGTATGTGTTGTCCTGTTTGTGGGAAAGTGCATATAAAAGACCCCTTGCTGCTTATCGGAAAGAGTAGCCTATGTGGCGGCACCGGGTTTCCTCCAAAGAAATGTCAGAATGACCATACGTTTGATGTCCAATATTCAATGATGAAAATCAATATGCTGTAGAGGCATCGTGAAATAAAACACTTTATTTCACAAAGGTTTACTTTGTTTCCTGTAGATTAAAAAATATATATATTATTCACACATATAAAGAGATATACAGTGGAAGATTATAAATAAATAGATCGTAGACTAAAAACTGACATTCGAAGACTATAAAACACACCATAACACCTATCTTCCATCAGCCATGCCTTGTATAGAGAAATGATTACAATGTCGTTAATAAATCAGACCTTTTCTCTTGTTTTTGTTTAAACGGAGTGCATCTTAGAGCAGAGGTTTTATAGTCGGTAGATGGAAGGTTGAGAGTTTGATTCCCGGTCGAGTCAAAACAATGATGCTTGTCACTACCTAGCCTGGCACTCGGCATTGGTATGACTGGTTAGCTCAGCGTCAGGATAGTATGACTTGAATAGGATATCAGGTCATGATGTCAGCGGCCTGGTCTCACAGTGGGGCAGCACTATAACGTCACCATGAGTGTGCACTGTCACAAGTTGGTACCCATCCTGATATGACCTTAGATGTTGCCAAGATGTAAAACTCAAACAAACAAATGTAATTGACAAAGTGCCTAAACCATTATTGCAACTGTTGTGACAGTCGGGAAGTGTTGACAGCTGGCCAAGTGACTCACAGTAGTCAATGGTTCACGTGGAGGCTTGACAATCGGGTGCGCTGAGGTGTATATTGACTAGATGGTTGGTTGTCCTGGCAACATCTAAGGTCATATCAGGGCAGGTACCGACTTGTGAGTGTGCACTCATGGTGACTTTATAGTGCTGCCCTATTGGGAAATCAGGCCGTCAGCACCCTGACCCGATATCCCACTCAGTCACATTATCCTGACACTGAGCTAACCAGTCCTTGCCCTATCCTATTAATGCCGAGTGCCAGGCTAGGAAGCGACAAGTATAAATTTTATAAGTCATTGGTTTGACTCGACCGGGAACCGAACTCGCGATCTCCCGCACGCGAGGCCCGCACTCTCCCGATTCGGCCACTGCGCCCGGTCATATATCGACTACATCACCGCACAAGCGGTGGACGCCCACTAAGTCGACCACCCCACCCTCCATGCCTGTTTTTGGTTTCACTTTGGATATAGTGTGCATTTATGTATGACTTTAATGTTAAATTATTGCTTTCTGCGAAACTAGCCAAACTGGGTCATTACCATTTTGACTGGATATGGAGATGGATATATATTTGTTTTAAAATGTGTCTTTGGGTGATGGCGGTGGTGTGGGGTGCTGGTGGGGTGGGGGATGGGGGATGGGGGGAGATATGGTGGGGGGGGGGGGCTTCCCCACTCTCGGTTATTTGCTGTCTTATCATCACCAGTATCTTATCTGATTGACTCGCTGCAGTCGCCTCAAATTATTTATGAATTGTGACATCGTCTACTGCAATGAAATGTCGTCTGCTGTTGCTACAGGAGGCCGCATACGACATTTAGCTTCCGGTGCTTATACCTCAGATTGTAACAAACGTCATTCAGTGAAAAGCTGAACACTAGAGCAACATCTACTCGTGTTGGGAGACATTTTTAGTTTCTGCAGACGACCTGCATTAATTAATTATATATTTTTTAATGTTTATGTGTGTGGTTTTTTTGTGTGTTTTCTTTGTTAATTCTCCGGACATTTTAAATCACATGTGATTTACACATTGTTTTATGAATACTGTCAAGAAAATAAGTAACGAGAATTGAGAGGCATGGTTTTGTTGAGTAAGTTAAAGTTGCATAGTCCGATGGTTTTGAATTTCTGTCATTTTCTGAGATAAATATATTAGGTTGATCGCTATAATCTACCTTACTTTAGTTTGAAGTAACTTTTATTTTAAATGGCTAACTTTTTAGATGTCTGAAGTGCAATCATGGTAAATTAATTTTGGCAAGCTTGCCAAAAGTCTGAAACCATAGGCTTCTGCAGTAAGAGGTTCTATTAAATTGCCTCAGTATTCTCTTCTATGTGGCGACAAATGTTATATAAGTGCACCAGTATCTAAGTTAGATATGAAGAATCAAATCTGGATAGTTGCTTTGGTTTTGAAAATTTGATGTTTTCATCGGACTATGCAGCTTTAAAAGTTGCCGCTTAAATATTAATTCTGTTGAATACAGACCGAGACGGATTCGATGGATGTCCGAATCGGTCAGAGCGCTGGGTTTGAAATGCGGAAGGTTGTTGGTTCGAATCCCGACCAAGTCAAATGAATGACTTACAAAATTTATACTTGTCACTACCTAACCTGGCACTTGGCATTAACAGGATAAGGCAAAGATTCGCTTGCTCAGTATTCGTATAGTGGTTGGTTGTTGGAGTTTTATGTCCTGGCAACACATAAGGTCATATCAGGACGGGTACCGACTTGTGACAATGACAGTGCACACTCATGACGAATTTATAGTGTTGCCACACTGGAAAACCAGGCCACCAGCACCATGACCCGATATCCCACTAAGTCACATTATCCTGACACTGAGCCAACCAGTCCTTCCCCTGTCCTAATGATGCTGAACGCCTGGCTGGGAGGCGACAAGTATCAGTCATTGGTTTGACTCAACCAGGGTTCGAACCCATGGGTTTGAATACCACGATCTACCAAAACGGGAGACAGACGCTCAACTAATTCGGTCATCAGGTCTGGTTTGTGAATAAGATCTGGGGGGGGAAATCTATCTCAGTTATTAATATTATGATTGGAAAACAATTTGAAAGCGTTTGAAGCGAAATGTTTTGACTCTATCCTAGCCACGTACCTGGTTGGCGTAAACAGATCCGAAAGATAGAAATGGTTGAAAATTAATTAAGTTTGTACTTAATTAAGTGTTGATTGCCTGTGTGGCAAAGCCCATTCTTTCCTAACCTCATTAATGTATGCCACTGTGGGTTTTTTGTTTATTTTATTTTGTTACTGTATTAAAGTCACGAGGACAAATACAGTCATTAAAACTAATTACCTATTTCCATTAATTACAGCCATTAAATGAATTCCCTGGACTTAAAGTTGCATAGTCCGATAACAGCATCAACTTTGCGAAAGCAAATCACTTATCTAGATTTGAATCTTCGTATCCAACTTAGATACTGGTGCACGTATTCAGTATGTATTCCTGTATAGAAGAGCATACTATGTCAATTTAATAGAACCTGTTACTGTTGAAGCCTATGGGATCAGAGTTTTTACAAGCACGTCAAATTTAATTTTGCATGTTTACAGTTCAAATATCTCTGAAGAAGTCATTTAAAATCATTGTTACTTCAAACTAAAGTGTTGTAGGTTATAATCAACCTAATATATTTATTTATCTCAGAAAATGACAAATGACAGAAACTCAACACCATTGGACTATGCAACTTTAAAATTGGGTCTGTGAGGTCAAAGGTGTTGAACCATCATCACGCACAATAAGTTAAGATTTGTAATTTTTGTGATTTGTTTTGGTAAAAATTGTTTTATTTGCATATCGCAATAAGTCACACAGCCTTTTTGCTTTCATTGCTAAGCAATGTTGGTCTAATGACAAGGTATGATGTAGAACTACACTAATTTGATATAGCTGGGTAATCTGCTGACTGACCTATGAAGATAGTTCACAGTGGGATTCCTCCAAATGGATCTTCTTTCCCGGAAACTAAAAAATGGAGATGCAACAGCTGTTACCTAATTGAGTTACCAGAGACCAGAAAGCAATGATCATGGGACGATGTTTGCAATGAATGAATATCAGTTTGCTAAAGGTTTGCAAACTGGAAAAACTAACGAGTTCAGTTTGTTTGGATCTTTTGCACACGTGCTTCCCCCCCCCCCCCCCCCCCACCCCCACCACCACCAACCCCTTTCTCATGCTGGAGGTTTTACGGTACATTGATTGATACCTATGTTGACCGTAGGTGCAGCCCTAGAGCTGGGGGTAGAGGAACCAACAAGGCACAGCATGCCATGTAGGTTTTAGTGTCTTGATTGCTGTCTGGATGGTGGAAGAGCTGGATGTGGAAGAGCCGATAAGGCATGGCTTGTGGTGTCGGTTTTATGACGTGTTGATTGATGTCTATGTTGACTGGTTGCAGAGCTACAGGTGGAAAAGCCAATATGGCATGGCTTGTGGTGTCGGTTTTATGGCGTGTTGATTCATGTCTATACTGACTGGTTACAGAGCTGGATGTGGAAGAGCCGATAAGGCATGGCTTGTGGTGTCAGTTTTATGGCGTATTGATTGGTGTCTATACTGACTGGTTGCAGAGCTGGATGTGGAAGAGATGATAAGGCATGGTTTGTGTCTGTTTTATGGCATGTTGATTGGTGTCTATACTGACTGGTTGCAGAGCTAGAGGTGGAAGAGCCGATAAGGCATGGCTTGTTTTTTTTGGTTCAAGTATTTATTCATCGAATATAATATCTCTTGTCAGTGCCAGAGCACTGGTCTTCCGGCCGTACAGTACAATTCCTTAATACATAAATGAAACTACTATCTATTGTAATAGTGACTATATGCACATCCTGTTTGTTACCAAAAGTATTATACATTTTTATAAATTAAGTATCAGCTGTAGTAGTAACTGTGTACAAATCCAGTACAATAAAAGTATCATGCATTCAGTGAATATGTATTGCATGGGTTTAGAATTGTCTTTAAACACTTTTTTTGCTTTTTCCCTTTTGTAAAAAAATATATATACCTATTTTCGATTACATGCTCAGTATGCCATACAGTACAATTCCTTAATACATAAATGAAACTATCTATTGTAATAGTGACTGCATGCACATCCTGTTTGTTATTAAAAGTATTATACATTTTCTTGGTGTTGGCTTTATTGCATGTTGATTGATGTCTATGTTGACTTATTGTGGAGACGGAAGAGCCGATTAGGCATAGCCTGGGGTGTCAGGTTTTTTTGCATCTTGATTGATGTCTATATAATGACTGGTTTCAGGGCTGGAGATGTGGAAGAGCCGACAACGCATGGCTTGTGCTGTTACCTTTTGCGCTGCCTTGATTGATGTTTGTTTTCGCTTTGGTTGCAGAGCTGGAGGTGGAAGAGCCGATAAGGCATCTCTTGTGGTGCCGGCTTTATAGGGTGTTGATTGATGTCTATGTTGACTTATTGTAGAGATGTGGAAGAGCCGATAACGCATGGCTTGTGGTGTTGCTTTTTGTGCTGCATTGATTGATGTCTGTTTTCACTTTGGTTGCAGAGCTGGAGGTGGAGGAGCCTATCATTAACTGGAGTGGGGAGATCACCACCCGGCTGGGCAGCCGGATGTACGCGCTGTGGAACCGCACTGCCGGAGACTGCCTGCTCGACTCGGCCTTCCAGGCCACGTGGGGCGTGTTCGACCGGGACAACTCCCTGAGGCGGGCACTCGCAGACAGCCTCGTAGAGGGAGCCACCAGGTCAGTGGCATCTTTATTTGGACTTTTTTTACTCCTTAAATTTTTAATTAAAATCTTGTTATTTCTTCTTTTTTTTAATGATTTTTCAAAATAATTGTTGATTTAAATTTTTTATTTTGTATTAGTGATGGTTTGTTTATTCTGCTCATAACGGTTAAGTGCATGCACCTTTTTATCGCCGCTGTGGAGTAGTTGTCATAATCCATACCAATTGATTTCCTTTTCCAATTTCTTTTGGTTTTCGTATTATATTTGTGTACATAGTTACCATTTGTAATACCTTGTACC
This sequence comes from Branchipolynoe longqiensis, assembly GCA_030323885.1. Taxonomy (NCBI): domain Eukaryota; kingdom Metazoa; phylum Annelida; class Polychaeta; order Phyllodocida; family Polynoidae; genus Branchipolynoe; species Branchipolynoe longqiensis. The sequence continues at coordinate 96,328,169 of CM059190.1, read as the reverse complement.
CATGCAATTAGTGTTTTAATATAGATATACTATGTTTCTTTTGGGGTTTTTTTTGTCACACCTTTGAAGGTTAGATTTGTAGATAATTGTTATGGGATTCAGGTACTCCATTTTCTTTGTTGTTGTTTTTCAACTCATTTTGCTTTGAAGACACTAAATAATAAAGATACTAAATAGTACTAAATAATCACCATACACCTGCTACTGTGTGAGAAACAAAAAAATCTTATCACCTCCGACTGTGTGATAAGATTAAACAACTACTACAACTGGCCAGCATTGAAAACAAGCCCGAGCACTCAAGCTTACATGCTATTGACAGTATAAACACAGTATCAAAAACAAAACAAAAACAAAAAACTGCATATTTGAAACAATTTTTGTTTCTTCCTTTTTCCAACCCCCTTTTTTCTCTCTTTTTTGGAGGTCATTTAAAAGAGAATGTTAATGTTTGTTCGACTAAGTTCCTGATCTTCCGGTCATTAGAAGTTGCACGCACAATTTATTTACCCTGTTATTTGATGCACTGGTACAAACCTATATATAATCTCATTGAGTGCCAGTGACATGCGATAGTGAATTAATTTAATCCTGATGAATCCAGCCTCCCAAGTGGAAAATGCATATTTTGATTTGTCTTTTCTCTTCCTTCCCTCTATCCGTCTCCAACCGCTTTTAAAAAAAAATTCTTTTTGTGGTTGGCCTAAGGTATGGGGGTTTGGAGGGCCAGTCTATTCCCATTTTTATAAACAAATGTTAAGGTAATTCAGAAAAAGAAAATACATGAAAGCAAAAAGAAAAGTGTTCAGCACTATTGAAGTAGCAGTTTATGACAGTGGTTTAAGGTGTGTTCGCTGAATCAGAAAAGTCACTAGACTACCGTCTAAATCCCAGGAGAACAATATAAAGTATTGGGGGTGAGGGGGTCATGTCATGTACAATTTTGATAGTTGAATATGAAAAATATTGATATCACATAAATCTGCAATAAAATGTTGACATGTACTATTTTGTGGAGATGGGCGGGGAGGGTCTGGAAAAGTACTTACTCTTTGTGCCACTGTGAACATGTTGAAAACTCTGGATGGCCCCCTAAGGTAAGGTTGATTGATTGATTGGTGGTTGCTTTGCGCCGTGTTGGCAGCATAGGCCATATTCACGGCCAGTACCTTTTCTTCTTTTTTTTAATCAAACCATCGCTTTTACATGTAAAAGATCATGCAATCAATTTTGTGTCAATAGACACTCATTTAATTTAAAAGCTCACAATTATATAGTGCGGTAACAAAGTGCCCTTGTTGTTCAGCTTCTACCCGCGGTGGAAGGAGACGGAGACGATCGCTGCTCACTCGCTCAGCTTCAGTCTGGATGAGGCACAGTGGCAGCAGGACTGGGCCATTCTCCTCAGCCTAGCCTCACAACCAGGTAGGTGGCACTCTGCGTGTATTTAGGACACGGTGGGAGGCAGGCTCAGCCTAGCCTTACAACCAGGTAGGTGGTGCTCTGCGTGTATGTAGGACACAGTGGGAGGCAGGCTCAGCCTAGCCTTACAACCTGGTAGGTGGCGCTCTGCATGTATGCAGGACACAGTGGGAGACAGGCTCAGGCTAGCCTTACAACCATGTAGGTGGCGCTCTGCATGTATGTAGGACACGGTGGGAGGCAGGCTCATCCTAGCCTCACAACCAGGTAGGTGGCACTCTGCGTGTATGTAGGACATGCTGGGAAGCAGGCTCAGCCTAGCCTTACAACCAGGTAGATGGCGCTCTGCATGTATGTAGGACACGGTGGGAGGCAGGCTTAGCGTAGCCTCACAACCAGGTAGGTGGTGCTCTGCGTGTATGTAGGACACAGTGGGAGGTAGGCTCAGCCTAGCCTTACAACCATGATGGGGGCGCTCTGCATGTCTGTAGGACATGGTGGGAGGCAGGCTCAGCCTAGCCTTACAACCAGGTAGGTGGCGCTCTGCGTGTATGTAGGACACAGTGGGAGGCAGGCTCAGCCTGGCCTCACAACCAGGTAGGTGGTGCTCTGCGTGTATGTAGGACAGGGTGGGAGGCAGGCTCAGCCTAGCCTCACAACCAGGTAGGTGGCGCTCTGCGTGTATGTAGGACATGGTGGGAGGCAGGCTCAGCCTAGCCTTACAACCAGGTAGGTGGCGCTCTGCGTGTATGTAGGACATGGTGGGAGGCAGGCTCAGCCTAGCCTTACAACCAGGTAGGTGGCGCTCTGCGTGTATGTAGGACACGGTGGGAGGTAGGCTCAGCCTAGCCTAACAACCAGGTAGGTGGCGCTCTGCGTGTATGTAGGACACGGTGGGAGGCAGGCTCAGCCTAGCCCCACAACCAGGTAGGTGGCGCTCTGCGTGTATGTAGGACATGGTGGGAGGCAGGCTCAGCCTAGCCTTACAACCAGGTAGGTGGCGCTCTGCGTGTATGTAGGACATGGTGGGAGGTAGGCTCAGCCTAGCCTTACAACCAGGTAGGTGGCGCTCTGCGTGTATGTAGGACATGGTGGGAGGTAGGCTCAGCCTAGCCTAACAACCAGGTAGGTGGCCTTAATTATTTATCTACTTCCTCCATGCTGTACCATCATTGTCGACTCTTTTTCATGTCTCCTGGCGGTTGGAAATCTTAAAAGTAGACCACCCAATCATGAGAAAGATGATTCTGAAAATAAATTCCTTGGCAATGGCAGGGTACAAACATCCACTTGTGTTGGGTATCTGGACATACTGGTATCTAAGGAAATGAACAAGCTGATCAAGCTGCGAAAATGGTTCTGATCCGTGTTGCACCATGGCGGGCCCCTCACTCTAATCTGAGTACACTTATTCTCAAATATATCAAATCAAGATGGCAACATAAATGAGACAAGAACCCAAACAATTTGTTGCATCACCCCATGTATTGAAGAACATCTACAACATTAAGCTGGGTGTTGAGTAGTCCTCACTCGATGCTGCATTGGCCACTCTTGGCTGACTCATGCAATTTTACTCAAGTGAATGAATTTATAGTGCTGCCCCACTGGGGGCAAGGTTAGCTCAGTGTCAGGATAATGTGACTGAGTGGGATATCGGGTCATGGTGCTGGTGGCCTGATTTCCCAGTGGGGCAGCACTATAAAGTCGCCATGAGTGCGCACTGTCACAAGTCAGTACCCATCCTGATATGATCTTAGATGTTGCCAGGACGTAAAGCTCCAACAACCAACCAAATTTTGCAAGCACAGTTTACTAAAGTCAGTGTTCTCTAGGGATGTGAGCCTTGCGACTGAATAACTTTTTTCTTTTTTTCTTGAAGATTTTTACTGCCTATCATGGATAAGCCTGAATAGACTTGTTTTCACCATTAGACAGTTTGTCGATAGAAAGCCTGAGTTTACACTTTTACCGACCCAAGGAATTTTTAACCTCCCACACCACATAGACATGGTATGAGAGCAACTGGCCTTTGATGACGCTGTAAGTTATACACATCGGTGGAAATCCAAATTGGCAGAGATGGGGGGGGGGGCATGGGGAATCGAACCACCGACCTTCAGATTAGGATAGGAGTCCGACCTGAAAAAAAGTCAGACACTCTAACCACTCCGCCACAGAGAACTACCTCCACATGATGGATTGGATTGTATCACTGGGAGAAAGCGACACACACACACACACACACGCACGCACGCACGCACGCACGCACGCACACACACACACACACACACACACACATACTTCATACCTATAACCCAGTGTTGGGTGGTGGACACTGTGGTCATAGGTCATAGGTCATAGGTCACATGTGTCAGTGTGTGCCAGGCCTAGGGTTACTATAGTTTTAACATACAGCATCCAGATGTTGTACTGAGGATGCTGAACCTTTGGAATATTACAATGTACCCACTGCCATTCCACTAGTGACCTTTAGCTAAGCTAAAGGGAAATAAGTAAATAAATATGTCAAAAGAATCTGAACATAAAAATACAACAGCAACAAAAGAAGTTTATTCTAGATAGGTTCATAGAGGTCGAAGCATATATCCTGGACGCTCAAGATATGCTGTTTCAGCAGACTCAACCGAGACTGCCACTTTGGTACTGGGACAACCTAATATGGAAGTGAAATGAGTGGATGTAATATTTAATAGACTTTAACACTTTTGAGTTGTGCGTTAGTTACTCAATTTATCCTAAATTAGTTGAGCTGGTCATATTCTTTTTTATTTTTTATTTTTATTTTATGGTGGGTGGGGGGTTAAAAACAGGATCGCTGCCATCGACTCAATAACTGAACTCCGTCTACTGTGATACCGGAATCGAACCTTCCCGTTCAAGGATGGCCGAATGAGCTAGAGCGTCCGTCTCCCGTGCTGGTAGATCATGGGGTTGTGGGTTCGAACCCGGGTCGAGTCAAACCAATGACTTAAAAATTTATACTTGTCGATTCCTAGCCAGGCACTTGACATTATTAGGACAGGGCAAGGACTGGTGTGCTCAGTGTCAGGATAATGTGACTGAGTGGGATATCAGGTCACGGTGCTGGCGGCCTGGTTTCCCAGTGGGACAGCACTATAAAGTCGCCATGAGTGCGCACTGTCACAAGTCAGTACCCGTCCTGATATGACCTTAGATGTTGCTAGGACTTAAAACAACAACAAAACAAACAAACAAACGTTCAAGGAATCCACGTGATCTTAGTCATTGTCCTTAAATGTGTACAATAGTGATAACTGGTAATAAACCGAGCCAAAAACAGATCATATGAGAGGAGTGCCGAGTACCTGAAGGCAAGGGAATGGAATACACTTGGGAGTAGAAGAAAGAAGCACAGGGACAATAGAAACATATAAAACATTAATCAAAATTTTAAACTTAAAACCAACAACTAATGACCACTAACGCAACATGGTGAAGGCAGTCGGAAGATAACTATATGTAGCCAGAGAACTAACCAATCGTAGAACTAACAGACTCACAGAGGGTAGGGAGATGTGGAAGAATACTTACAGACAGAGAAAGAACGCACGCAGTATATAGCTACACAACTGAAAGTAACAAAACAAGGGGAACCACAAGACTATTACTGTCTAGCAGTGAAAACAAGTCATTAGACTTAACCATTATGGGCAGCATAAATATACCATCACCAAAAACAAACAAAAACAACATAGATATATGGGACCAGAACTACTCTCCAGTCTAGTCTTGCATGACTTCCCTGTCTATAAAATGGGACCAGAATTACTCTCCAGTCTATTTTTACGTGACTTCCCGGTCTATATAACCAAATATGTGTCTGGGGAGTGGCTTCCAATCTGGTTTGTTGGTTGTTGGAGCTTTGCTCTACAATCTCAGTAACTGTACTGTTACATAGCACAGTGCCACCCAAGAGTTACTAGCTTGGTTGGTTGTTGGAGTTTTATGTCCTTGCAACATCTAAGCTCATATCAGGATGGGTACCAACTTGTGACACTGACAGTACGCACTCATGTCGACTTTATAGTGCTTCCCCACTGGGAAATCAGGCCGCCAGCACCATGACCGGAGGTCCAACTCAGTCACATTATCCTGACACTGAGCTAACCAGTCCTTGCCTTATCCTATTAATGCCAAGCGCCAGGCTAGGAAGTGACAAGTATCAATTTTATAAGTGGATTTGTTTTACTCGACCAGGAACCCAAACTCCCGATCTCCAGCGCATGAGACCTGTGCTCTACCGATTTGGCCACCGTGCCCGGTCAAGAATTACTGAGTTGTAATTGAGCACTTTTTCAAATCAGAATTAGTCCAGTTTTTTTGTGTGATTTTTAGGGGGAGTGGTGGCGGGTCAGGGAAATTCCAGTTGCGGAAAATTGGGTTTTCCCTCATTCCACTGCTCCATGCCATATCCTAGTAATGCCAAGCACCAGCCAATAAGTATAATATTTTAAGTCATTGGTTTGACAGAGCCAGATTTGAATTCAAGTAATTTGGTTTCACTCAGCTAGATTTGAACGCCGCGGGTTCCAATCCAGTGACCTGCCATACGAGAAGGGGCCGCTTAACTCATTGTTAAATAAGAAATGTACAGTTTAACTGCAGGATGCTACCGGGGCGGTCACTCTCCATGCACATATCTGGTTATAAACAAAGGACTGGGGCAAAGCTATGCTGAAGAGCATTCATCAAGATACAGTGTTTGTTCTGCTACTGTAATCCGTATACGCCACGCACTACCCTGCCACCTAGCGGAACTTGGGTGAACTAGTCTGCGGTGGAGGTTTATATTATTAGGAGGCTTTTTACCAGCGAAGCATAGAGAAGTGCGTCCCTGGCTCTCGGTGCATGCATGCTCATGGGTGCGGTAGCCATCACTCTGTTTGGTAGATAAGGTATTCACCTCCACATGGGGTGAACGACAGGAGTGGGACATAGCTCAGGCGGTATAGTATCCACCTGTGATGGTGTGGGTCATCCGATCAATCCTGCTCAGAGGACCCATTTGCAGTTGGGGCTATTTTCCGTTCCAACCAGTGGTCCACAACTGGTTCATCAAAGGTTGTGGTATGTGTTGTCCTGTCTGTGGGAAAGTGTATATAAAAGAGCCCCTCTTGCTTATCGGAAAGAGCAGCAGGTTTCCTCCAAGAAATATGTCAGAATGACCATATGTTTGACGTCCAATACCCGATGATAAAAATCAATGTGCTCTAGAGATGTCGTTAAATAAAATAAACTTTCCTTTTCGGGGTGAACGACGAGTCCCTATTTGAAAGCCAAACAAAAACTGTTGGTAGTAGTCTACTGTAAACAACATGTTACAGTACTAGTTTCAGGGAGCAGTGTAGATAATAGATTCACCCCGTACTTGCAGTAGGGGTGAATGACAACGTAGTCTAAATAAGGGCGGAAATTGCCTTTGTTTGGAACAGGAATTGGAATTCCTGGTTCCAGTATCCAATGGCTACTTAGAATGCGGTCGATTTGACTTTTAAAGTCCATCAAACTACATGTTTTATTATAGTTTTCAAATAGAAAATTAAGAATTTATCTGCTCATTTCATTTACCCAGTCCCACTTTTTCTAATGGGTTGTACAGAACAGTGTGGGGTGAATCTTTTATCTAGGAGCCGGGTTGATCTATTTTGTTGTAGAGTTGCTGAACTGGACGAGAATGCCACCATACCAAAATGGATTATCTCCATTGAACTTTTATAATCTATTTATCTGCTCTACCCCAAAAGAAGCATGCTCTGAAAAATAAATTTCTAAACAATGTATTTAACTACATATATTGGGGATTACCATGACTCAGCAATCCAACACTTTATACATGGTTTAGCAGAGCAGGCCTGTTCATGGAACAGTAACTACATTTTTGGTAGACATTGTCTTGGCAATGATATAGGAAAAGTTGCCTCAATATTTTTGTGGATTTCATTTTACAGGGTTCGTACGGGTCCTTAAAAACCTGGAAAGTCCTGGAATTTGATAATTCAGGATTCCAGGCCTTGAAAGTTCCGGAATTTGTCTAATGATCCTTGAAAGTCCTTGAAAGTGGAAAATCATGACCAGATTTGTTGTAAGCCTATTTCGCCGAAGTACCCAAACTTCAATCGGCGATGTTTTTTACTAAAAGTGATTTTTGTAGGTTTGTTATCATGCCTCTTGATTTTTATATCAAAACCATACATATCGTCATTGTTATTTCTCATGTTTATTCACAATTCACATCTTTCCCAGTGAATCAACTATAAATACAGCTGTGTTTCGGGGCACTTTAATTTAACAAACCTCTTTAAAAAGTCCTGGAATTTTGCGCTGAAAGGTCCTGGAATGACCTGGAATTTGATGTCAAAATGGATAGGAACCCTGATTTAATTAATACAAAATATTGTTGAGTACCTACATTGTTCTATCAGCAGAGGCTGTTTATGTTCTATCAGCAATACTGTGGTATGTGTGTGTTGCTTATTGAATTGCTCTGTCATTGCTGTGACTGATTGATTGACTGACAGGCTGACTGACCGCCCTTCCGCTTTGTTGTCACTTCCAGGTGCTTCTTTGGAACAGATCCACGTGTTCGCACTTGCTCACATCCTCAGGCGTCCCATCATCGTCTATGGCATCAAGTTTGTCAAGAGCTTCCGCGGAGAGAACATCGGCCTCGCAAAGTTCCAAGGCAAGTAACCAGATGCGTTGACCAAATGAGTTGAGCGTCTGCCTCACGTGTTGGTAGGTCGTGCGATTCAAGTATCCAGTTTGGAACCCTGGCCGAGTCAGACGAATGACTTAAAAATTGATACTTGTCACTACTTAGCCTGGTGGTCGGCATTACCACGATAAGGCAAGGGGCAGGGGAATGAGGAAGATCAATTGTACATGATTGAAATTTACCATGCTTAATCAACTAATGCATGTTGGTGTAATCACACTTCTTCTGTGGAAGATGAGACTTCCCCCACTCCCAAACCGCCTATATTTCAAACAAATCCCCCAAATCTTGTAGCTGTTCGCTAGCAAGTCTTCGTGAAGCTGCTCCCTCAGTTAGGCAAGCCGACCAGGCCTCACTCATAATCCCAAACCCAGTCCAACTGTGTCACGCACTGTTTTACAAAGTTGTGTAATATCTATTAAAAACACCTATTAATAACATCTATGAATAACATCTATGAATAACATATATGAATAACATCTATGAATAACATCTATGAATAACATCTATGAATAACATCTATTAAAAACATCTATTAAAAACATATTAATAACATTTATTAATAATATATATTAATAATATATATTAATAACATTCATTAATACATCTATTAATAACATCTATTAATAACATCTATTAATAACATCTATTAATAACAGCTATTAATATCTAGTAATTCTGAGTTCACAACCGCATATCGCTAGCAATTAGTCAATTATAGAAATTATCCTGAAAACTTTAATTATTTCCACTATTACGTGGGAATTTGCACACACCACACCCAGTGACACACGCACACACACACATACAATGACATATACACACAGTGACACACACACCCAGTGACACACGCACGCACACACAGATACAATGACACATACACACACACACAGACACACACACACACCTGCCCTTCTACTGACTCCCTGCTCTCAATGAGAACCAAACCCCCGGATTTCAGAATAAATGTAGTAACCAAACATTAAAACTGCAGTAAAAACATATGAATACTAAAGCTAGGTGCGATAAATAAAGACTACAGATACTATTGGAATGTATTTATGCAGTACTATGCTGATAAATGAAATAATGGAATAATTATAGACCCAAAAAACTTTAGTACATTTTAATACCAACAAAAACATTTGCTAAAACATAAGCTTCAAATGAACTGTAATCAAACAGTCATTCAGTGCACATCAAACACATTGGTATTTCTCCCGACAAACATATGACTTCGTATTAAGTGGGATAAATAAAGAATATAAATATCATTACAGATTATTTTTAAGCTGTACTAAAAAGCTTTTCGGATTTCATAAGGGATTGCGGACCTGTATCACTTTTCTGTATGGTGCAATGCAGCTTTATGTAAATCATTTCAACAACTAATCATGTCATTTCTGACCACCAAGTGTATATATTATGAATACACTTGGTTGAATGATGAAATGTACGAGGCCGTATTCATGACGCCGTGTTAGCGAGCCAAAACTGGTTTTGGCCGGGATTTCTGGGTTAGCGGCGAAAACTCAGTACGCAAGGAGTGGTGTTAGCGCAAACACACCGAGTGTAAGCTAACACCGCGTCGTGAATATGGGCCCCACCTGGTGTCTTATTACAACTACACTTTTTCCGCATGTAACAATGCAGCTTTAAGTAAGTAAGTCATTTTGACGACAGCTAATGCCATCTCTGACCACCAGGTGTCTTATTACAACTACACTTTCCCGCATGTAACAATGCAGCTTTAAGTAAGTAAGTAAGTCATTTTGTCGACAGCTAATGCCATCTCTGACCACCAGGTGTCTATTACAACTACACTTTTCCCGCATGGTGCAATGCAGCTTTAAGTTAAGTCATTTTGTCGACAGCTAATGCCATCTCTGACCACTAGGTGTCTATTATGACTACACTTTCCCCACACGGAGCAATGAGGCTTTAAGTCAGTCATTTTGACAACAGCTAATGCTGTCTCTGACCACTAGGTGTCTATTACGACTACACTTTTCCCGCATGTAACAATGCAGCTTTAAGTAAGTCAGTCATTTTGACGACAGATAATGCCATCTCTGACCACCAGGTGTCTATTACAACTACACTTTTCCGCATGTAAAAATGTAGCTTTAAATAAGTAAGTCATTTTGACGACAGCTAATGCCATCTCTGACCACCAGGTGTCTACTTACCGCTACTCTGGGAGCGGTCATTCTGCTGGAAGACTCCGATCGCACTAGGCTACACGCGTGGTCACTTCTCGGCACTTGTTCCGATGGAGATTGACACGGAGGAGAACATGGGCGCAGGGGCGAACATAGAGAACACAGAAGAGAACCAGATCGTGTACCTGCCACTCATGGACAGCGAGGGCAAGATCCTGCCCATCCACTTCCTTAATGCTGCTGAGGTGAATGGCTCAAACAGAATTATGGAACCCTTAGATGGTCATCACTTTAATATTGAAAGTTAATAAAATAGTTTTGCTCTTAATTAAAAGTTGCATAGTCCAACGGGTTTTGAGTTTCAGTCATTTTCTGATATTAACATATTAGGGTGATCGTTATGATCTACCTTACTTTATTTTGAAGTAACTTTTATTTTAAATGGCTAACTTTTGAGGTATTTGAAATGCAAATATGCAAAATTAGTTTTGGCAAGCTTGCCAGAATTCTGACACCATAGGTTTCTGAAGTAATAGGTTCTATTAAATTGCCTCAGGATTCCTTTCTATGTGGTGACAAATGTTTAATAAGTGCACCAGTATCTAAGTTAGATATGTAGAATCAAATCAAGATACTTGTTTTGGTTTTGAAAATTTGATGTTTTTATCGGACTATGCAGCTTTAATTCAAATAGATGCAACCACACCTATTCAGCCGTGACTTTCCTAGGCAGCAAATGTATTTAAAGATAAATTATTCACAGAAATAATAATCTCAGAAAGTAGGTTTTCCATTAACTATTTACATTATTGTGGGAGCATTAAATATAACGTTGTGATAGTTCTAGCTTATTTAGACTTCTATTAGAATCAATTCAATTTTGTTGCTTAATTGACCGCTTCACAGTGCATAAAATAGAATTTAAAAAATGCAAACTCAAGTGCAGAATATTACCATACCCAGGCACTCTCCAAGGTCACTTAACCAATAAACAACCTTGAATTATGTCTGCGTGAGCAACAAAGCAACATGGTAGCTGTTTGAATAGTTTGGTGAATATAAAGCATAGTTTAGGAATTATGTTCTAGTTTGGTGAATGTGGTGTTTAGTTTAGTGAATATGGTGTTAGTGACTATGGTGTGTAGTGTGGTGAATATGGTGTGTATTGTGGTGTTAGTGAGTATGGTATGGTGTGTGGTGTGTAGTATGTGAGTGCGGTGACTGTAGACTTTAGTAACCACGCTGTCTGTAGACACTCTCCCCCTGTCAGTGTGATGTTCGTGAGTATGGTGTGTGGTGTGGTGACTGTAGACTTTAGTAACCAGGCTGTAGACACTGTCCCACTGTCAGTGTGGTGTTTGTGAGTATGGTGTGTAGTGTGGTGACTGTAGACTTTAGTGACCACGCTGTAGACACTGTCCCCATGTCAGTATGGTGTGTAGTATGGTGAGTACAGTGACTGTACACTTTAGTAACCACACTGTAGACACTGTCCCCATGTCAGTATGGTGTGTCGTGTGGTGTGTGTGGTGACTGGAGACTTCAGTAACCACGCTGTAGACACGGTCCCCCTGTCAGTGTGGTGTTAGTGAGTATGGTGTGTAGTGTGGTGACTAGACTTCAGAAACCACGCTGTAGACACTGTCCCCTTGTCAGTGTGGTGTTAGTGAGTATGGTGTGTAGTGTGGTGACAGTATACTTTAGTAACCACGCTGTAGACACTGTCCCCTTGTCAGTGTGGTGTGTCATGTGGTGAGTGTGGTGACTGTAGACTTTAGTAACCATGCTGTAGACACTGTCCCCCTGTCAGTATGGTGTGTCATGTGGTGAGTGTGGTCACTATAGACTTTAGTAACCATGCTGTAGACACTGTCCCCCTGTCAGTGTGGCGTTAGTGAGTATGGTGTGTAGTGGTGAATGTAGACTTCAGTAACCACACTGTAGACACTGTCCCCTTGTCAGCGTGGTGTGTCATGTGGTGAGTGTGGTGACTGTAGACTTTAGTAACAATGCTGTAGACACTGTCCCCTTGTCAGTGTGGTGTGTCATGTGGTGAGTGTGGTGACAGTAGACTTTAGTAACCACGCTGTAGACACTGTCCCCTTGTCAGTGTGGTGTGTCATGTGGTGAGTGCGGTGACTGTAGACTTTAGTAACCATGCTGTAGACACTGTCCCCCTGTCAGTGTGGTGTTAGTGAGTATGGTGTGTGGTGGGGTGAATGTAGACTTTAGTAACCACGCTGTAGGCACTGTCCCCCTGTCAGTGTGATGTGTAGTGTGGTGAATGTAGACTTTAGTAACCATGCTATAGACACTGTCCCCCTGTCAGTGTGATGTGTAGTGTGGTGACTGTAGACTTTAGTAACCACGCTGTAGACACTGTCCCCCTGTCAGTATGGTGTGTTGTGTGGTGAGTGCGGTGACTGTAGACTTTAGTAACCACGCTGTAGACACTGTCCCCCTGTCAGTGTGATGTGTAGTGTGGTGACTGTAGACTTTAGTAACCACGCTGTAGACATTGTCCCCCCGTCAGTATGATGTGTAGTGCGGTGACTGTAGACTTTAGTAACCACGCTGTAGACACTGTCCCCCTGTTCCCCTGTTCACAGACGGGCCGGGAGGAGACGGTGCTGCGTGAGTGGATGGAGTGCTGCGTGACGGAGAGCGGGCTGCTCGTCGCCCAGCAGCGCCTAACCAAGCGGCCGCTGCTCGTGCGGCAGATGGTGGACGAGTGGCTCGACCGTTACCGGCGACTGTCGCACCTGGTGCAGCAGACGGGCTGCTCGACGCATCGCTCGGCGCTGTCACCCGCCCCGCTCCGCCCCGACACGGACAGCGAGGGCGAGACGGACGACGAGTAGCGGCCTCCCGGGGCACAGACGGGGGTCGGCCCGGGGCAGCCACTGGCGGGACCGGCCGGGGGTCGGCCCGGGGCACAGCGCGGCTGTGGGTGGTGGGGTGTGCGTGTATCATACAGTATGTGTACAATTGTTTAGAAAACGGTATTAACTCTTCCCAAATAATTACAAACGACTACATATATATTAGATAAAGGATTCACCCAGTACTCGCAGTACACGGGTGAATACCAACCCTATATAAAAACGGTAGAAAAAGCGGGTTAATGAAATGAGAGCCTAATTTCACAATCTAAGAAGCAACATTTATTCTTTGTAGATGTCTTCATATTTACCCGCTCCCTCTGAGTTGAAAAATATAATAAAACATCTGGTTTAATAAGATTTTAAACTGAAATCGACGGCATTCTGTGGCCGCCATCTTGTCTTTTTGCATTCTCTCCCATTTCACCATCTCTGGGCCTATATATGTAGCCATTTGATCCTGGAATCACAGTTTCTAGTTCATGTCCCATACTAAAGCTATTTTCGCCCGTATTTAGACTATGTTGTCCTTCACCCGTGTACTACACAAGTACCAGGTGAATCTTTTATCTACATATATATATATATATATCCATATATATCCATATACGTGCATGTATATAGAACTATATGTTTGTATATAGTTTGGGTGTATATATAGTGCATAGATATTGCTAATTATGTATATTATATAATTCATAGATATCATTACACATAAATATATATGTATGTTATATATATTATATATATAATATATTATATATAATATATGTTTAAATATATTTGTATATCCATATTATATATATATTATATTTAAATATATTTATTATATTAAAAAATATATATATATATATTAGTTCTTGCTAATTATTTGGGAAAATTCAATATCGTTTTCCTGGTAATTCTCATGTGCAGTATACATATGCTCACACATGTGCAAATATGCATATGAAGACTGCTTTTAATTCAATTTGTATGCATATATATATGTGTGTGTATATATACACACAGACTGAGGGTGACATCAGGCTCCTCTTTGATGTGGAACTGTGGATCTCTGGATCTGTGACAAGCCACACAAGACGAGGTGCCCAGGGCCCTAGTACTACCACCTGCTTCAACTACTTGAACCAACATGAATCAGCCAAAATCTGCCATGACCGCCACTCAGAGAACACCTTATAAGGGCACCTTATTAGACGACAGCTTATTAGACGACACAAATTGCTCATCAAGCAGCTACAACCTACGGAAATACTCCTGGTATCACAGTGTAGGAATTCATTGACTATTGTTGTGACTATGGTGACATTGGTAATTGGTTTTCTCCGTCTGACTAATATAATAATCCGCTTACAGGAACAGATCGAGGAATTTAAGGATGGATGTGTTGGTTTTAATATAGAATTTTCCTTAAAGCTGCATAGTCCGATGAAATATCAAATTTTCAAAACCAAACCAATTATCTAGATTTGATTTGACATATCTAACTTAGATACTGATGCACTTATTAAGCATTTGTTTCTGCGTAGAAGGCAATACTGAGTCAATTTAACCGAACCTGTTACTGTAGAAGTCTATGGTGTCAGAGTTTTGGCAAGCTTGCCAAAACTAATTTTCCATGTTTGCACTCAAAATATCTCAAAAGTTTACCATTTAAAATAAAAGTAACTTTGAACTAATGTAAAGTAGATACTAGTGGTCGATCTTAATATATTTATCTCAGACAAAAATACAGAAATTCAAAACCATCGGACTATGCAACTTTAAATGAATGTAGTTATTTATAATTGCAAGCGTCATTTACTAGATTTAAATTCGTTCGATTTACATTGGTCTTTTCGCAAGTCAGTCATTCAGTGCACATGAAACATTCAATGAATGGGGAAGTGAACATAACTTTAATTACTTCTCTGATCAAAACCGGTGTCGGTGTCACTGATCCCACCTTTATTTTACACGCGAATATTAATTGTTGCGATAAGCTGTGTTTTAGTAGAACTTGTCTGCGAACCATTGACACAACGGCGGCCCTTCATTCTGTGTGTATAACACGGCTGTGGTGGAGAGTGTCTACAAGAGTGGAGAGCGTGTAGCCATTGTCAGTGGTAACCTGTTATCACATGTGTATATATTGCGTAACGCTACTTCTCTCTTTATTTCAAGTTGCATAGTCCGATAAAAGCATCAAATTTTCAAAACCAAAATTATCTAGATTTGATCCCACATATCTAACTTAGATACTGGTGCACTTTTTAAGCATTTGTTGCAAAATAGAAGGGAATACTGAGTCAATTTATTAGAACCTGTTACTGCTGAAGTCAAGAGTTTTGGCATGCTTGCCAAAATTAATTTGGCATGTTTGCACCTCAAATATCTCGTGTTGCTAGGAGGTGAACCAAAAACAACACACACTCAAATATCTCCAAAGTTAGCAATTTAAAAAAAAAAGCTCAAACTAAAGTAATGTAGATTATAACAATCAACCTAATATATTTATCTCAGAAAATGACACAAACTCAAAATCATCGGACTGTGTAACTTTAAACAAAAAATTATACTAATAATTATATTTTTTGTTCAATTGTAATTCAAATTTAAATTCCTTTCTTACAAAAAAAATAGCATGTTCCCTGTTTTGCTTGTACTGCGACACACCTAGTATTTACCTTCTTGACTCGATTACGCTAGGTAACTTCTGGTTACTTAAGTCCCGTGACTAACAGACCTAGTTCATATGACTTCAGCATAGGTATCTAGGTCAGTGCGCGCACCTTTTGGCTGCAGGATGACACACTGTCACACTGCAAACTCAATGGCTATGAGCAAAACAGAAAAAGTGAAATATCTCTAAAAACACACCACCTAGAGACAAACCGCCTGGTTAGTTTTGAATAAAATAGACGTTTTGCACTGCGCGTACCGGCAAACTCTGCATTGTCAATGGCCGTGAGCAATCTTGAATTATCTTCACACAGAAAAGTGAAATATCTCTAAAACCACACCACCTAGAGACAAACCGCCTGGTACACATATAGTAAACACATTCAACGAACAGATTATATTAAATTTATATGGTTAGAGTTCTGCATTTCTATTCATTTTGAATAAAGTAGATGTTTTGCACTGCGCGTACCGGCAAACTCAATGCATTACCAATGGCCGTGAGCAATCTTCATACAGAAAAAGTGAAATATCTCTAAAACCACACCACCTAGACACAAACCGATTGGAACACGTATAGTAAACATATTCAACGAACAGATTATATTAAATTTATAAGGTTAGGGTTCTGCATTTCTATTAATTTTGAATAAAATAGACGTTTTCCACTGCACATACTGGCAAACTCAATGCATTGTCAATGGCCGTGAGCAATCTTCATACAGAAAAAGTGCAATAGCTCTAAAACCACACCACCTAGACAAACCGATTGGAACACATATAGTAAACATTCAACAAACAGATTATATTAAATTTATACGGTTAGGGTTCTGCATTTCTATTAATTTTGAATAAAATAGACGTTTTGCACTGCGCGTAGCAGCAAATTCAATGCATTGTCAATGGCCGTGAGCAATCTTGAATTATCTTCACACAGAAAATGTGAAATATCTCTAAAACCACACCACCTAGAGACAAACCGCTTGGAACGCATTTAGAAAACATATTCAATTAATAGATTATATTAAATTTATACGGTTAGGGTTCTGCATTTCTATTAGTTTTGAATAAAATAGACGTTTTGCACTGCGAGTACCGGCAAACTCAATGGCAGTGTGCCTTCGTTCTGCAGCCAAGCTACGTGCGCATACACAATGTTTATAAACATTGAAAGGGGTCTATAGCATAATCGCTTGTGGGGGGGGGGGGGGGGGGGTGGAGGGAGTACAGGTGAATGGTGCTGAACAAGTGGAGGGATACTTTTCTTCTTTTTAAAAGTAACTTAATGCTAATTATATTTAATATAATGTGTTTGTACCTTGAGAGCTTAAATAAAGATAATTCTGTAGACGGTCGTAACATCCTTTAAAATCCTAGAATTGTGTTCAAACTTACTCTAATTATTAAGTTAAATTTTAGTCACGTGTTCCGGGGGAGGTGTTAACCCTTATACGAGGCTCAGCCCACAGTCAAGTCAGACGTGGATTATAAGATTAGCATAATCTTGCTATTAATGTAATTTATTTTAAAATGCCTAGGTGAAGGGGTTAGTCCGCTGTGTAATGAAACATACTTGAATGCCAGAACTTGGAAGGAAATGTGATTGTATAGCCATTTAATAGAAGCACAAATAAATTTTAATGTATTTTTAAATTGTTGGTTATAAATGTAAAAGAAGTAATTGTATATATATATATAATTAAAATTAAAGGTGATGATATGGTTGACTATTAAACAATAGACTGTTAAATCTGTGACGTTAGAATATTAGTGTTTACAGGGAGTTATGAGGTGGGTTTTTTTCTTCTCGTCTTTTTGTGTGTGGTTCCTTTTTAAGCCAAAGGACCACAGCTTAGCTCTGGTTTTGTGGAAATTAAACAGGTTTGGTAGGAACACTAGAATCAATAAATGGTGCATGGTTGTATTTGCTACTGATATGGTTGTAGCAGCCTGCAACCATGTTGAGCGATAATTATGTTCTACAGCTACTAGGAGGTTGGTTTTGTGCGTACTTATAAATTGCAGATCTGTTTAGTGATGTAAATTACCGTTAGTTAGCCGTGTTTTATGTGTACCGTATATATGCGAATATAAGTCGACTTCGAGTATAAGTCGAGGGTGTCTTTAAAGGAAATATCTGGAATTAGGCCTAACTCGAATGTAGGTCGAGCTTCATTTTATTTACTGACAAATTAAACTTCATTCATATATATGCACAAATATTCAACAAGATGACAACACCACTGGTCATGCAAAAAGCCTTCAAAGTCAGACTTGTCATCAGACTGCTCCAGTAACCTGCAGTACCTGCTCATGACTAAGAGCATCACTGTAATATTCATGACCAGCATCACTGTCAGCGTCCTTAGAGTCATCATCACTGACTGAGTCAGACTCATCTTGCCACAAGATGTCATCCTAGGTACCATCCATGCTCCCTCAGGGGGTGGGGCGTTATCGTGAGTATTACTATAAGAAGACATCAGAATAGGAGATTTTTTGGTGGTCAATTTCCTCGACTTATATTCGAGTATATACGGTAATTAGTATTGCACAAAATTTTATCTAAGGTGCCGTCAACCCAGGACGAGATTACTCTATATTCTATATCAGTGTGTGAATACGTGGTTATGTCAATATACACAACATGTGATGACACAGTTACGTGAGTATGCGGCATGTAACTACATGGTTATTTAGATCCGCGACAGTGAGTGTGGTTATGTGAATACACGACATGTGACTACACAGTTATATGAATATGCGGCATGTAACTACATGGTTATTTGGATGCGCCACAGTGACTGTGGTTATGTGAATACACGACATGTGACTACACAGTTATATGAATATGTGGCATGTAACTAGATGGTTATTTGGATGCGTGACAGTGACTGGTTACGTGAATACATGACATGTGACTACACAGTTATATGAATATGCAGCATGTAACTACATGGTTATTTGGATGCGCCACAGTGACTATAGTTATGTGAATACATGACATGTGACTACACAGTTATATGAATATGCGGCATGTGACTGGTTATGTCAATACATGACTACGCAATTACGTCACAGCTGTCATGTGGTTCTGTGACATGTTATGTGAATATGCTACTTGTGAATACATGTTAAAAATTTAGAAGCAAGACAACTGTGTCTTCGCTTTACAAAAAGAAGAAAACCAATCAAACATAAAAACGCATCCGAGCCGAGTAAAAAAAAAAAACACATGTAGAAATGAGGGGTTTCATTCAGATTTGAAGTGATATGCAATGAATCGATTGTTTTTCACTGATTTAACATATTACATTTGGTTCTTCTGTCACATGCTCAAAGTGCAACCAACACTACATCATCCATTGAGTCTGTCCAAAAACTTGGATTGCTGATGTATAATCGCCAAGGAGACGACCTAAAACAACAAACTGTGGCACTGAAACGAATACCACACATTTGCTCATATCACGTACATAGAACTAGAAGTGTCGCTAATTGTTATCATTATGTTTCTTTTCCATTAATTTATATTAAATAACTTCAATGAGTATTCAATGCATTATAACTAGATTTGTACTACAGTAAGACCTCTCTAACTGACCACCTCCACTGATCGACCACTCCCCTATATCAATCCCTTTATTTGGATCCCAAATGATCACCCATGCAATACCATTGTAACGATTTTGTTTAAACTCCCTGAACTGACAACCTCCCTAAATGGACCATTTAAAGTCGGTCCCATGGTCAGTCGATTTAGAGAGGTTTTACTGTATCTGGTTGTGAACAGAGCTTGTGGGGCCCAATGGTCCTATGCTGAGATGCCGGCAACAAGCCTACAGTTATAATGGCGTCTGATGTTAATTGATACACAGTTTAACCCCCACCCACACCCCCCACTCCCGTCCCTCAATGTTCATCGAGTTTACCATTACTAACATATGTAGTAAGTGTTAACCAATGCCCATATAGTTAGTGCAGGCCAGTGAGGTATCTTCTAGCTTTTATATACACACGTGACCACTGGCGTCCCCTCAGGTGGACTTCCGGGGAAATGTAGACATTTTTCTCATAGGCTTAGTACTATCAGGGAATTGCAGAAAATAACCGGAAACGTCCTCAGCAATAACACCCACTCCCTAGATAAAGGATTCACCCCGTACTTACAGTAGGGGTGAAAAAAGCAACCCATTAGAAAAAGTGACGAAAAGTTGGGTACGGCTTGGTAAATGAAATGAGCAGATCAATTCTTAATTTAAGAAGCAAAATATATTCGTCTTCATATTTACCTGCTACTTTTGAGTTGAAATTGACAGCATTCTATTGTCACCATCTTGTCTTTTTGCATTCTCTCCCATTTTACCAACTCTGTGCCGATATAAGTAGCCATTTGATACTGGAACCAGGAATTCCACTTCCTGTTCCATACTCAAGCAATTTTCGCCCTTATTTAGACAACGTTGTCATTCACCCCTACTACACGTAAGGGGTGAATCTTTTATCTACCCACTCCCCACCTCCCGCACACTCAATTGATGCGTAGTTCGCCACCTGGCGGCTTATTTTGTTGTGCTCAATTACAAGTAGAACTGGGAAGTCGAAGTGGTTGGTAGTTGTTGGAAAGCCTGTTTGCATTCATTACACGGGGTTTGAGTTGTTGTCAAGATGCCTCAGTAATGGGATTGATTGTAATATTACAGACCACTTCTGACAGGTTTATTACCCAGCTGGGTCTGAGTGTACATAGTCTACAGTGAGGAAGAGGTGAGCATCGTGGTGGGAAGGACACTCCCCTGGCGCACTCACTGAACCCCCACCCAATTTAAACCCTTTTAGGGTTCTTGTCTTTTCTTTATTCATTTAACAAAATATATAAATATATATATTTCCTTTTTTATATCCGGTCAATCGGATATTGTCGGTCACAACTGATAAAAGGAGTGTTCAGAGTTGATCTATTTATTATTGCGTGTACAGTGTGTACCTGCTTGTATGAACGGTGACAGTTAATTAATATTATGACAATATTATCACAGACAGCTTGTGCTCTGTTTACGGTTCTGTGTTTAGAGGTTTTTTTGTTTTTTTTCCTGGCCGACATCAAGGCAGGCCCACCTTCTGTTGAATATTTAATAAATGTTCTAGCTTGTTATCAACGACTACCAGTCCCATGCATACAGCGCGTGATGTAGATTATTTCATGTTCTCTTGTTATTTCAACCAAGATTTTCTTTCACGTTGCCAGTTCCCAATACATTGACGAGCTACAAATAAACTAAGCTTACGCGGTATAATAATTACCCGTTCACATACATTTACCGTTATTTTTATTTTAACCCCAATTTAAGCTGGAAACACATTGATATTGTGTTTAATTTGGTTGTTCCACACCCTCAGAATTTGTTCATGAAGACTCAACGATAGAACACTGTCCATTTTTGTCGTTTTATTTTTTTTTAACCTACTATAATTTTTAAATAGAATTTAGTTTTGTGCAGCTATGAATTCAAATGTGAACCAATGCACTTGTTTAGCTTTATCTATGCATGTATGGGGAAGTAAGATGTATGGTGAGTATCCAGGTGTGTAAATTAGCGAAATAACGTCAGGTACAGTATAACCCCGTTAAACCAAGCTCGGTTAAACCAAACTTTTTTCAGCAGCCTGGCAAAATACTACCATTTATCATAGAAAAAAGTTGGTTAAACCAAAGTCAGTTAATCCAAATTATCGGTTAATCCAAACAAAATTGTCGGACCCCAGGCCACTTCCGGTACGGTTAAATCAAACTTTCATGTGGTTATAAGGTCATCTGAAACCCCACCAACTTTTTTCTATGATAAATGGTAGTATTTTGCCGGGCCGCCGAAAAAGGTTTGGATTAACCGATCGTTACATATAAACAATAAATATATACCTCAAAAACAATAATCAAAGTGTTCACATACATTGTATATTACATTCATAATGCAGCCACGTTTTTGACAAAGCCAAGTCAAAGTTGAATCCAAAGCTCGGTTAAACCAATGATCGGTTAATCCAAACAAATTTCTAGGGTCCCTTCAAGTTTGGTTTATCGGGGTTATACTGTATCAAATTGACCCCGCCCCCCCCCCCCGCTCCTCCTTATTACTATATTAGGTCTGAGTTTAAACACAAACTGGTGGCTTACTTTCAGTTCTGATCAAGCGCTGCTAACACCAATCGTGAGAGCACTGTCATTTGCAATTAATGATATCTTGACTGGCACACTTTGTTCGAATAATAACAATTGCGATAATTATCTACACCCACATAACACGGACCCATTTACGGTATTCCACAAACCAAAAATGCAAATGCCGTCTGGCGTGGTTAATTGAATTAACACCAGGGCCACGTTCAAGGTACACCTTGGAGATATTCCAGATGTCGTGCTCGATTGAATGACTAGCTGTCAGGTGCCTCGAAAATGCCGGCCCCCCATAGGGTGCAGCCATTTACAATTGAAAAGAACCGCTCTGATTGGCTGAAACCCATGGCTATTTTTTAGTCGTTTTTGCCTCCTACTTGAAATGTGCGACATCTCAAGAGTTGACTCTAAAGCTAAGATTCCATGTATGCGGCATGTGAATGTGGCAAAAAATGGAAAAGCATATAAATATACATGGGTGCTTCCATATGTCCAAATGCAAATGCGAATGCGGCAAATGGATCGACCCATGGACCGATCGGTGCGAATGCGAATGCTGCTGCGTTTGCCATAAAAAAAACTAAACAATAGTAACTGACTTTCCTTCACAAATTTAGAGCAAAAAAATCCAAAAATGGGATGGGTATCTTTTTCTTCTTTTTTTTGTTTGTTTGTTTAACGACCCCCCAACACAAAAAGTAGACATCGGCTATGGGAGGTCAGCATGGGTATCTATACCGCATTCGCGCGCCGCATGCCGCGTATATGGAATCTTAGCTTGAGGCATACCCTGAACGAATATATGCAAAGGAAAACATCCCGTAGCCGTTTCGGAGACGTACCCTGAACGCGGCCCAGGTGGCAGCACCCACTGACCGCAGCATTACCCAGAATGCACAGGCTCTCGTCATCAGGACCTCTGCTCAGAACGAGGCCAGACGTGCTGGATAATCACATTGTTTTTGTCGTCGTGCATTATTACCATCGTTGTTGCGGCTAGGTATTCCGGTATACCAATTGCATAAATTCACATTGCAATCTAGAAAAAAAAGATTCACCCCGTACTGCAGTAGACTGAGTAGGGATGAACAACAACCCTATTTAGGTATCCCGGTATATATACCCCTACCAGGTGCATAAATTCACATTGCAACCAGGCACCGCCCTGGATAGGTCTACCCTGGCATAACTACTTAGAAGTGAAGTAGGCATTTTATAAATAGTGTCTTTATTAGGCCTACTCAGATGATGTTCTGCCACCAGAGATTTTGTTTCTTTTCGGACCAAAGCATCGAATGCTTCCACGTGCTTTTACGGCGGCGCGATAGGGTGACTCAGTCGGGCAGCACTCACTAGAACTGAACTGTAAGAACGCATTAAAAGAAGCCGTAATGGTGGATACAATGTTTATTGAATCAGTGTAAAGTATAATATATAAATCACAAAGTATCTGGCTGGGCTGAAAACGCCCTACCGAATCACATAAAAAATAAAAAGGCAGTAGTAGTATGCCGATGTGTAGAATGCCGCAATCGGCGCGGCTCAGCAGTGTATATGTCGCAGCAGCGCCGACTAGCGGAGTAACCGGCAACCCCCCGCCGAGGAAGCAAAAGCCGGGGGGGGGGGGGGCAGCACATTACGGCGTATGGCGTTAGCGTATGCCGGCGTATGCGGTTTTCGACCCATACACCGTCATACGCTACACACGAGGTCCCAGCGGAATCTGAAGTGTATGACTAACCTATGCCTAACCTACCCCTAGCCTATGGCGGCGTATTCAAAGCGTATCCCGACCTATGCATGGCGTACTGTGATGAGGTTTGACAGTTGTGATTGACAAGTTCAGCGTATGCCCAACCTATGCGTAACCTATGTCGGCGTACACATAGCATACGTCGAGCGTATGAGCAGCATATATGAGCCATATGCTGCCATACGGCGAAAATTTTGAGCATGCTCAGAAAAATTTGGACGGACGCGTGTATGACGGCGTATGATGGCATATGCCAGTGTATGTATAGCATATGCATAGCGTATGCGAAGCGTATGCGAAGCGTATGCGAAGCGTATGACGGCGTATGGGTCGAAAATCCATACGCTAATGCCATACGCCGTAGTGTGACACCACTTTTACAGAATGTTGGAGGTACGCAAGAGACACCCGGCAGGTGTCAATCCAGCATACGCCCAACCTATACCGACGTACCCCTAACCTATGCATGACCTATGCCGGCGTATGCATAGCGTACGCCTAGCGTATGAGCAGCATATGATCCATACGCTGAAAATTTTGAGCAAGGAAACAGGCTTGTTGGAGGATTGGCGTATGGCGGCGTATACCGACGTATATGACGTAACGCACTTACGCCGCCGTAAGCTCCTGCAAAAAAAACCTAATGTGACAGCCCCTTTACATCGGCATATAGGAGTATATACTCGGGTATATAAGCACATTAGTCTGTCAGGAAATGTTATCTGCATCTTGTGCGTCAGGGGAGAGTACATGCTTGTGGTAATGACTACGGGTTGTAAAGACTTATGTCTCCAGCTGTTGAAAACAAAACAAAAATTCCGCGTTAATTTCTGCTGTCCCCTTAAACAGTAAACGGATTGCCATTATTATTAGGTTTAGAAGTTCGTTGCCATATGTCTAGCAGTCATAAGGACCCTATTTGTTAAGCTTTGTTGGGTTTTATTATGTGACTTCACAGTTCTGTCCGAGTTTGGGGAATATTTGTCCCCTTAAATCTTTTTTTTTTTTTACACGAACGTCATTTATTCAAGGACCATAGCATTCAAATGTTAGCCAGTTTCCTTAGTTGGAACATAGAGCCAGCCATATATATAGAAACAAACAAAATATGATGGAATTGGCATTGCAGTGCATATCACAATAAATAATGCATTATCCTAGATCAACGCCACTTAGGCATTTAATTTAAAACAAAAAGCTCGATGTTCAATTTATTTCTATATGCATATTATGTGTGAGTTAGATATAACGTGTAAGTTAAGCACTTATTTCTTTTTATATATCCATTGTTTTATTTTTTATATATTGAGTCCCCAAAATGTTATATTGGATTTCTTATCGGATGTTTAGTCATCTTTTCCCCACAATACCTCAGTTCATTCAAAGACAATGAACTAATTAACTGCTATGTACGATCGTTTATGTCAACAAAACTCGCATATCATCTCTGGTAACTCTCGTGTCTGATTTAATCAACTGACTGCTGTTGTAACTGATAGAAATGGGGTCTGGCAGACCTTTCAAGATGGAAGTGGTTATTCGTACGGGACCGTATGAATAGCCAGAGCACTTATTAGTACGGCACTCCTTTATCACGTCATATCCTGTCGTATAGAGGGAGTGCACGTGACGTCATCACTCAGCGGCCATCCATCTTGGATTATGAGCACCCTCCCTAGCCATGTTGTGAATGCATGCAAATGCAGTATAACTGAGTTTTCTTGTATTCTGGGAGGTTCTGGGCAGTTTACATCCAATGTGTTTACTTACAACACTTTAGGAACAACTTCTGAGGCCAAACTGTTCAAAACAGTTACAAAACAGTTGTGGTGGCTGTGTATAACTTACAGCGTCATCAAAGGCCGGTTGCTCTCATACCATGTCTATGTGGTGTGGGAGGTTAAAAATCCCTTGGGTCAGTAAAAGTGTAGGCTCAGGCTTTCTATTGACCAGCTGTGGAATGAGGAAGAGCAGTCGTCTATGACTGAAATTTCCCCTGCTTAAACAACTAATGGACCCCCCCCCCAAAAAAACAACAACAAATCAATAAATATGCACAGTGTCATCAGTTGCAAGCCTTCTGTATGTAATCCAATATGGCTACCGAAAGTTGTTTTGTGAGGTCATTACACCCCCTCTATTCCCGTCCCGTCGCCGGAGGTTAGGGTTAGGGCTAGATAAAAGATTCACCCGGTACTTGTAGTACACGGGTGAAGGACAACGTAGTGTAAATACGGGCGAAAATAGGGTTAGTATGGAATATGAACTAGAAACTGTGGCTCCAGTATCAAAAGGCTACCCATATAGGCACAGAGTTGGTGAAATGGGAGAGAATGCAAAGAGACAAGATGGCGGTGCTAGAACGCCGTCGATTTCAATTTAAAATCTTATTAAACTAGATATTATATTATATTTTTCAACTCAAAGGTAGCGCGGGCTATCAATAAGACATATGTAAAGAATAATTGTTGCTTCTTAGATTGTGAAATTAGGCTCTCATTTCCTTAAAGTCGCCAGCTATCCGCCGCGTGGAAAACAAACGAACTCGATTTGAAATTCTGATGCGACTGAAAACTCCCCAAAACACCAGCGGCCTGTCGTGGCTTCTGCGCATGCGCGGATTTTCGCACATTGCGGCGATCACTGCTATTTGTTTTGTTTACACTCGGCGATTCGACGCTGATCGAGCTGCTACGTTAATATCGCTTGGAATTTAAGGTTAATTTAATTAAATTTCATTATTTTAGTATGTAATTCTGTTAAATATGATCGCATTCAATAGATTTCGGCGTAATCGGTCCCTAACACTGCCGGGCACCAGCTGAGCTTGTAGCCGGCGAGGCTTCGGGTGTTTTGCGCCTCGGTTGCGGCGATTTGTTTACATTACATTCGTTGATTCGAAAATATAACTATTAATATCGCCGCAAATGCGGCGGTAGCCTTAATAACGCTTCGAATTTAGGGTTAATTTAATGAAATTTCACGATTTGAGTATGTAATTCTGTTAAATATGATCGCATTCAATAGATTTCGGCATAATCGGTCTGAAATTTATTGCCGCCCATACTGGGAACCAGCAAATCTTGTTACTGTGTGAGCCTGTTGCCGGCACAATTTCAGCCAATCACAGTGCAGCTTTTGCATTGCAAATGGCCGCCGCCTATGGGGGTGGCCATTTTTAAGACAACAAACTGCCTTTGCAGTTCAGACTAGCAGTGCCCTGGTCCCATACTCTCCCCACACATACTTGGTTCATTTAAACATAAAAACTAAACAAGATTGTGCTTGGAGAGCATTTGTCGGAGTACGCTCAGTGTCCCAGCGAGCTATAGCTGGTCCCTTTAACCCGCTTTTTCGACTGTTTTAATATAGGGTTGGTATTGACCCGTGTACTGCGAGTACCGGGTGAATGCTTTATCTAGGTTAGGGTTAGCTGTCTTTTCCCCCCTCGGAGGTGAGGCTTCTTCACATTTAGGGCCAGTTCCTAGATTATTGTAATTTAGTTATGCCTAGGTCACAAATGCTTTGTTGCATGTTTGCGGCGGCCGTAAGTCGCCGCATCGGCCAGACGTACGGCGGCCGCAAGGTGGGTGTGGGCGCCGTATGGTGACCGGATGGTTTTTTTGCTCGCCGCAAGGGGTTGTGTTTTTTTAAAGTTGAAGTTCGGAAAATCGCAACGAAGACATCAAATTTTCAAAAGCGGAACAATTACTGACTTGTGACAGTGCGCACTCATGGCGACTCTTGCGCGTAATATAACTTTAAATATGTAGCGTAACAAAAGTATTAAAAGTGGGGCTGGGCTGTCAGTGAAACTGTAAAAAAATAAACGTATGGTGATCACTAACCAAAGGTATGTGACAGGGAACACTATAGTTTGGTTCCAGTGGGTCTCCGCTAGGTGGCAGAGGGCCAAGAAGCTGCCAAGACCCTGTGACGTCCGCATCACTGGTCATAAGAGACAAGCGAAATTATCTTTGTGGTGGATGGAGAGTGTGTATGATAATATCTCAGTTCAAACCTCCTGATAGAGACTGAAGAGAAGTAGGGTGGGGTGAGGGGGCGGGGCGAATTCACCAACCCTGTGCGAACCCTTTCATTCATCATTCCATTCATGGGTTTTTTAAAGCTTAAAAAAAAAATCTGTTAATTAAAAAATGTGCTGTTAAAGAAGCAAGTCCTGCCAATTTGCATATGTTTCAGGTACGGCTTTCCGATTGGCTGCAGTACACTCGGTAGCGTGCAGAAAGCAGGGGGGGGGGGTGGTGCAGAGGGTGCGACCACCCCGGTGATGCGGATTCCGAGGGACACCAGTTTGCCAGGGACACTTCCATTCAAATGCATTGTTAACGGCCGTGAGCAAATCTTCATACAGAAGAAGTCAAATATCTCCCAAATTACACCATCTAGAAACAAATCGCTTGGTACACATATAGAAAACATCTTTACTATGAAGACTATATTAAATTTATAAGGTTAGGGTTCTTGAATTCTATTAATTTTGAATAAAACTAACGTTTTGCACTGCGTGTACCATCAAACTCAAGGCATTGTCAATGGTCGTGAGCAATGTTCATACAGAAAATACAGAAGAAGTCAAATATCTCTCAAATTATACCATCTAGAAACAAATCGTTTGGTACACATATAGAAAACATCTTTACCAAAAATATTATATTAAATTTATAAGGTTAGTGACGATGCTGTTCGATTTTGACGCATCTGCAGAAGCGATGTGTCCCTCGCAAACTGGTGTCCCTGGGAAACCGCAACACCTGTCTGAGGAGATATACCATGGTGGTCAGCCAAAATCGAGGTATTCGAGTTGTTGTTGGTCATGGTAGCCGGCGAGATAGTGCCCCCACTTGTTTATTATTAGCCCTGAGGGGACGGGTACTCGGGCGACCAGGTGGTTGGGTAGGCCAGTAACCCTGATTTTGATGACTCTTGATGAGAGTGAGTTGATAGGATGCCGGGGTATGGGGAGGGTTGTAAGTAGTGACCGGTGTCATTAAGTCGTTGTTGGTTATGGCGTCTACGTCTTCGTCTGCACGTCGTCGTATGTGAGGACCTCATCCGTCTCTTCCGACGCCTCCTCAACTCGTGAGTAACCACCGACGACCGTGGGTAGAACTGTACCACTATGGGTGTTGAGTTGTGGCTGGGTTGGGAGGGCGGGCGCGGGCTGTGTAAGGATTGAGTGAGAGAGGGGTTGGGGTGTGGGCGTGTCCGGTTTGTTTACACCGCCACAGGAGGGGGCGTGGCCGCCGTGGTTGCGTGGCGGCAGCAGGATGAGAGGGTGTCGGAGGGGGGGGGGGGGGGGGTTGAGTTTTGGTTGGCGGGCAAGGGAGTAGGAGAGGGTGTGAGGAAGGAGCGGGTGGTGCGCTGGTCGGCGCCCCTGTCGGTTCTATTCCGGGGTCGGGAGCCTCCCGAGAGCATGTGGTGTTATGTGGGTCAGCGGAGGCGTGGGTACGGTTGTGCGCATGGCGGGCGCTGAGGGGGGGGGGGTGACCCACTTCCCAGGCCGGTGTGAGCAGCTGCCTCTGGGTGGGTGACCCACTTAGTCGCGGGGGTGCACTGGAGGTGAGGGCTGAGCACGTGGCGTTAAGTGGGTCAGGCGTGGCATGGGTAGGTGGCCTCGCAGGGTGGGATGCGCGGGGTGGAGAGGCGGTAGGGGGCATGAGGGGGGGGCGGTCGTGGGTGGAAGACTCAGGCTGGTTTGAAGAAACTCGGATTTAAGAGTTGTTCGCTCACCGTTTGTGTTGTCTATGTTATTGTCTTCGGACGGAGGCTCGGTACCGACAGAGGGTACTCGCAGTGGTGCCTCCGGCCGAGTTACTGAAAACCCGACCATGCTGCATCATTGTTGCTCGGGGTTACCGATTCGGCTGCTTGTTTTTTCTCCAGGGCTCGTTTTTTGTTATTGCATTCGTTTTCACGGTGGAGGTTGCTTTTCCGGTACTTATTTGCACACCGAGCGCAGAGATGGCAGTAACGGTTGGGTAGTGTACCGTGTGTTGATTAATGGCCGCAATCGTTACACCAGTTCCATTGATGGCAGGGGCGGCCGTCTGTCCCCGTGGAGAACTTGGTGCGGTTGCCGTAGTCCTCTGGTGGCAAGTCGTGTACCAACGGCTTGGGCGTCCCGCTGTACGTCCTTGATCGCATAGGTGTCGTCCCAGCCCCTTGGTAGTCTCTTGTCGTCTATCATGCTAAAAACGCGTTCGGACCATAGTATACAGGTGTCCCAATCCCAGTCCAGTGCCATGGTGCTGAGTTGCTCTTGGTGCTCGCGTAGGGGATCAATCCATGACCTGGGAACGCTAGAGTCTTTACACATTCGGAATAGCGCGCTAAAATACTCCATGCAGGTGCTCTCGCCGAGGCCCACCTTGCCTTTCCTGTCCCCTCGGATACCGAAGGTGTGGGGCATTAATGAGATCC
Source organism: Branchipolynoe longqiensis (assembly GCA_030323885.1). Lineage (NCBI taxonomy): Eukaryota > Metazoa > Annelida > Polychaeta > Phyllodocida > Polynoidae > Branchipolynoe > Branchipolynoe longqiensis. The sequence goes on along the minus strand of CM059190.1, from coordinate 96,297,907 downwards.
TACCTCTTTTGTTTGAGTGCGATCCTTTGTCTTTGAACAGGTCCTCGATTGATCCTCTGTGGTCCGACTCGGAATCAGTGTATGATGGGGATCTTTTCCGATTGTTCCTCTTGTGGGTTTGTATGCTGTCATCTCGGCGGTCGTAATAGCTCCGTCTATCTGGTGATCGAGTGGAGGTCCTGGTGCATGAGCGGCTCCTGCTGCATCGGTGGCGTCTCGGGGAGACGCTGTGGCGGCCATTACGGAAGCCACGTGGGTCCGAGGAGGTGGTTGCCGCATTTTTCGTCGCTGTCATTAACACTCGTTCCTTAGCGGATTCGAGGGCATTAATCCTGGTCATGATGGCGCTCGTAACCGTGTCTAGTTTGTCAGTTAGTGTCTTCTCTATCCTGCTGAGTCTGAGGGTCGGAGAAAGCTGTTGGTTAGTCGGTTGGTTCGCCCATTGAGGAGCACCCCTGTCCGACTCACTGTTGGAGGGTGTGCATGCAGAAGATCCCGATGGTCGCGTTCCTTTAGGGGTTGTGACGAAAAGTTTCATCACTATGGAGCTAGGACGTCGCCTAGCTCTGCTTGTTCTTTTCAGCATCTTTTCTTCTTTTGGAGCTCACGTGTCGATCTTGTCATGACGGATCCTTGGCTGAATCAGTCTGGTTGTAGTGGGCGGTTTCGTATCCAAGCGGCGACTGATGGTTGGTCATGTGCGGGCGGCCAGGGTGGTTTTGTATGATGCGAAATCAATGCGGCGGCAGGGTCGGCGCTGGGGTAGTGGTGGGGTCGCCCTAAGCGGGGTTAGTCAGTCCGTAAATCGGCAGGTGGCAGTTCCGTCGTTGTGAAGCTTGAGTCTACCACCCCACGTCCCGCTGCGAATTACCCATGTTAGGGCTAACATGGACAATGTTAACTCCATCAAGCAGTCCCTTTTCCCCCTAATCATTTTCACATTTGAAAGTCTAATAATTTGCTTGGGATGAAGTTATTACTGGTTTAGAGAAAAAAAAAGGAAAAGGCTTATGTGTTTTTTTTGCTGTCTTTTACGTCTGGTAAATTAGCGCGTGCTATTACAAGTGTAATAGGGGGTTTACTGCCACCAAAAACTAGAAAGTATTACCTGGATATTTTGCTCATACTGGGAGAAGAGTTAGTAAAAACAAGTCTGGACATGAGGATTGTGTTTAAAGTTTAAATAAATATTTTTTATCAAGGTATTTTCTTTCACAAGTTGATTGATTGGTGGTTGCTTTATGCCGTGTCGGAAGCATAGGCCATATTAACAGCGAGAAATGTTTGTTTTTGTTCAAACCATCGCTTTTGCATGTAAAAGCATACAATTAATGTTGTGTCAATGGACACTCATGAATTCTTTTAACTCACAATCAATTCTTTTAACTCACAATCATATCGTTTCTGGTCAAGCTAAATAAAATTCTAGATGACCTAAGTTGTGCAGTTTGGTGTACTGTTGGTATCCCGTTAGCCATTTAATAGTATTATAATGATTCTGTGAAATGAGGTTTGATATCGCACTTATTACCGATTAATATTCATTGACTTGTGTAAATAAAATAAAATAATTTTAAAGATTCTTTTGAAACAGCATTGAGACTTCAAAGTTGGATACTCTGATGAAACATCAAATTTTCAAAACCAAAACAAGTGTCTAAAATTGTTTCTACATATCTAACTTAGGTACTGGTGCACTTATTAAACATTTGTTGCCATATAGAATGGGATACTAAGGCAATTTAATAGAACCTGTTACTGCAGAACCCTTGCCAAATCAATTTTGTATATTTCCACAAGTACTTCAAATATCTAAAAAGTTAGCCGTTTGAAATAAAAGCTAAAAGGTAGATTGTAGCGATCAACCTAACATATTTATCTCAGAAAATGACATAAACTCAAAACCATCGACTACGCAACTTTAATGTGGCCCTTGCCTTGAGAGCAAAAGCAGACGACTTGTTGAGACAAACGCTGGTTGACAGTGAGTGTTCTCTGTGTAGAACTTTTCTTCGGCGATGCGGCTGACGTGTATAGGTGGGTCATCACCCACGTATGATTCGTTGGGGGTTTTACACCCCAGCAACATCTGATAGGATATATTACTCAGTCTCACTATACCGACACTGAGCCAATCAATCCTTGTCCAGACAAGTACCGTTTTTGTTTGTTTTTTAAGTCCTCGGTTTGACTCGGCCGGGGATCCTACCAACGACTTCCAGCCGATGTATGACTGCAGCACCTACGGCAAAAGCCACTGTCATATTATACTGTCAATTAATGAAGTCGTTATTTTATAGAGTTTACCCCTACTTTGAAATTCCCTTCTTCGCAAGCAAGCAGGAGTAATTTATGTATGTGTGGGGCGTACTGACTACAGAATGTACATGTTGTATCGCGCACCTCGTTGTTGCCATATTTAATTAAGGGTTTTATTTTGTTTTTTTAAATGCAGTAATAATCTGTTGTATACACTGGTCATGATATGGATTCCTTTTATATCTGGGTGCGTCTAGGTCTTCACAATTCTAATAGAACAATTGTCTGAGTTTGGGAGGAAATGTGTTGGCAATGTATGTTGTGTATGGTCAAAGCAGAGAACGATCCTTATGTATATACAGACATATACACATCACAATACAAATGTGTCTCTATTCAAGCCTGGTGTCTTTTCTTCTTGATTCACCTCCTTTCATTTAATCCGAACCCGTGGGTTCGTGGGTTCGAACGCTGGTCGAGTTAAACCAATGCCTTAAACATGTACGCTTGTCGCTGTTGTTTGTTTGGTTGGAGTTTTACGTCTTACCTTTTAGTCAATTTAATAGAAGCTGTCACTGCTGAGGCTCATGATATCCAGCATTTCAACATGCACACCGAAAATATTTAGCATGTTTTCCCTTCAACTAGCGGCAAAGTTAACCATGTAAAATTATAAGCTACTTCAAACTAAAAGTAAAGCAGATAATAATTATACATCTAATACATCGATTTTGTTTTTATTAATTAAGAAAACGGGAGAAAGTTATAACCTTTAGATCATGTAACTTAGCATATTTCTCTGAGCAGAATATTAAACAGGAATTGACATAAATGGACTGTCTGATATCCCACTCAGTCACATTATCCTGACACTGAGCCAACCAGTCCTTGCCCTATCCTATTCTAGTGCCAAGCTAGGAAGCAACAAGTATCAATTTAGTAAGTCATTGGTTTGACTCTCAGTCCCCCATGGCAGGAAAGGAAAGAGTAGACTTACAAAGAATATAATCCATATTCAAAAACCTTCAAATTTACGTTGTGATGGTAGAGTGCACACATTTTCAATTCTGTAATATTCCAGAGCCAAAGTTACCGAAGAATTATCGGTTGATGATACTGATACTGAACCAGACGGGATGGCCGAATGAGTTAGAGCGTCCCTCTCCCGTGTTTGGTAAATCGTGGGTTTGAACTCAAAAATTGATACTTGTCGCTTCCTAGCCAGGTGCTCAGCGTTATTAGGATAGGGCCAGGAGCAGTGGAATGAGGAAGACCAATCGTCCACGATTGAAATTTCGCCTGCTTAAACAACTAATGTACCCAAAATAAATACTAATAGCCACAGGTCAACCATCGGTCCCAGGGACCAAGGTTGGGCCACGAATAACTCTGAGAGAATAGGTTTGTTTCAAGCTATACAAATTATGACTAGGCATATTCGATCATAATAATTGTGAATAGTTTGGTGTTTTACATCCTGGCAACATCTAAGGTCACATCAGGACGAGTACCGACACAGTGTGACGCAATTTTAAGTGAGACACAAGCCTATATGTATTACTACTAGTCCATTTCTATTTTGAACATGGTAAGTAGTGTATTTATTACAAGATTGTCTTGAACACATCAGTGATGCTCAATGATGATTGACAGATGCATGGTGCATGTTGGCCCGAGGCTAACATGGGTATTTTGCTCATGAGGCTGGTCTATCTTTAGCTTTCCTCGCTTGCCTCTCTCCACCTGTAGTCACTCTGCACTCGACACTGCTACAGTGCACTTCGCTTTCCCCACCCTCCCACCCACTTACTGGGGGGGTGAGCGCTGATCTTCACTTACCTGCTTCATCACCTGATTCATGAACTAATATCTGGTAGCGCAATCCAGTCAGAGCTTGATTCTGGTCCTGGTCCCCCACGATACTTCTATGATAGCCCTGCATTGGTTCCCGACTTGTTTTTATTAAATTCTACTGAAATCAATGTTCCTCTGTCTTTCTTTCCGCAGCCGAGTGTAGCGAATTATGACCCACATCCATCTTTTCGTTTCAGTGTACAGATAGTAACTCAAACTTGCATAATCCGATGGTTTGGAGTTTTTGCTATATTCTTTAAATAAATAAATTAGGTTGATAATTATAATCGACTTTACCTTAGTGTAGCTTTAAATTTGAAGCGTTAACTTTGGCAACATTTGAAGTGAGAACATGCCACGTTAATTTTGGTGTGCATGCCAAAATGCTGGACCTCATAGGCTTCAGAAGTGTCAGGTTCTGTTAATTTGACCTAGTATTCCTTCTATCCAGCAATAATTGTTATTGACTGCAGCAGTATTTAAATTGAATATGTTGAATAAAATCTAGGTGAATGTTTTTGTTTCGAAAAAGTTATGTTTTCATCAGATTATGCAGCTTAAATTACCCATTTTGTAAATCAATGGAAGATTCACAGTAGCATACAAATTCTGTTAACTATAGGGCCTACCTGTCCATTATTGACTTGGTAGGCTACTAACCCAATATCATCTCAAAACTTTCAATATGATACATTCAAAATGTAAACACTGATCTTTCAACCACTATGGCAATGACTATCATGACAAACAACTTGAAATAACTGCCATGCTTGACAGTTTATCCGACACAAAAATGAACACAAACACTTACCAGCGTTCTTTATCTGACTCTTTGCTAGGAACCATTTGACAGCCCGTAGCTCATGACACTACCAATATAACTCCGAAATCATACTCCATCAAATGATATTGGTACCATTCGGAAAACATAGCTAGTGATGTTTCCATATAATTTGGCCTTTTTTTTGTTCAGGAAAAAGATTTACCCACTTCTCCACATCTTGTTTATCTAAACTTTCTTTTTTGTGCAAATGGAACAAGTGGTTGGATTCTGGTAATAACTAATGAGTGTTACTTTTCCACATATAGCAGTAAATATTGCTCTACATTTCTACATTGCTCTTGTGTACAGAATCACATGTAGAATGCTACACACCATACACCAAAGATTCTTTATTTGAGGATAAGTATATACAAAAGGAATTGTAGGAACTATGTGAATTTAGTTGAATAAATACTGACTAAAACATTAAAGTTGCATTGTCCAATGGGTTTTGAGTTTCTGTCATTTTCTGAGATAAACATATTAGGCTGATCGTTATAATCTACCCTACTTTCATTTGAAGTAACTTTTATTTTAAATAGCTAACTTTTGAGATATTTGAAGTGCAAACAAGCAAAATTAGTTTTGGCAAGTTTGCCAAAACTCTGACGCCATAGGTTTCTGCAGTAATAGATTCTATTAAATTGCCTCAGTATTCCCTTCTATGTGCTGACAAATGTCACCAGTATTTAAGTTATATATGTAGAGTCAAATTGAGATACTTGTTTTGGTTTTGAAAATTTGATGCTTCATCGGACTATGCAGCTTTAAGTGAGTAAAGGGTGGTCTAGACGTATATTTACATTCATTCACCAAATTCTTTTACGAATACGTTCAAATAAAGACATGTCGTTAGTGTGGCCAGCAACCACCTCACCCACCATCCGGCCTAGAGTGCGGCCAGCAACCCGCTCACCCACCATCCGGCCTAGATTGTGGGCAGTAACAAGCTCACCCACCATCCAGCCAGCAACCAGCTCATCCACCATCCAGCCTTAGAGTGCGGCCAGCAACCAGCTTACCTATCATCCGGCCTAGAACGGGGCCCGCAACCAGCCCACACACCATCCGGCCTAGACTAGAGTGTAGCCAGCAACCAGCTCACCCACCATCCGGCCTAGACTAGAGTGTAGCCAGCAACCAGCTCACCCACCATCCGGCCTAGATTGTGGCCAGCAACCAGCTCACCTACCATCCGGCCTAGATTGTGGCCAGCAACCAGCTCACCTATCATCCGGCCTCGACTAGGAGTGCGACCAGCAACCAGCTCACCCACCATCCAGCCTAGATTGTGGCCAGCAACCAGCTCACCCACCATCCGGCCTAGACTAGAGTGCGGCCAGCAACCAGCTCACCCACCATCCGTCCTAGAGTGTGGCCAGCAACCAGCTCACCCTCGTGGCCAGCACATGGTTCACTTTATTGTGTGACTGGTCTAGCCTGTCCCAGAACACACTTTTCACCATATACGCTGGCTCATACATAAGACCAAGATGGCCAAGCACATAACCAAAGAAAATGTGAACAGAAAACAGGGTTTCCACAAAGGGTTCAGCACAAATTTGTTTCTAAACTAACCGATCAATATCAATTTTAACTGGTGAGTGAACATGAAACACACGGCATCGTCTTCTATCCAGTCACAAACATGCTATTATTCCTCGTAATGAGTTTCACTCAACCGATCCAATTATTTAAGTATCAATCACAAGGATGTCACTTCCTGCTCACCCACCAGAAAATAAAATAATTATAATGCTACCAGACAGTGCATTCCTAAGTGGTCAAATAATTTGTTTAATTAATGCACATATCTTCTTAATACACGATTTCCGCGACTAGTACGACACCTGGTGATAGGCAATGACACTCGTATTGTGGGTCAACAGTGTGTCACTGTGTTGCTTTACACTGACAATCGAGCTTTTCAATAAATCAATCAATCAATAGGATACAGCTATACTTATAAAAATGATTCAAAAATGGTAAGTGTGTTTTCTCTATAAATCCACATTTGTGCTGAAAAGACTCTGTCAGTTGCTCAATATGAAGCCACTGTTAACAGAGCCTCAATTACCTCTCCACAGGTGCTATGACCCACAAGTCCAATCGGGATTACGCTCTGCGGATGCGGCGCGGAAATCGTGTATTAATCCTAATAAGAATATAAAATGAAACTGGCCGAAATAAGTATGTCTAATGATGGCAGACATCAGTTAATTACCAAATTTACTAATTCAGGACTCAAGTGACCTTTTCTATTACATCTTTAAAATAAAAGACTTTTTCTTTACGTAGACGAATTTCGATTTAAAATTTTTTTTTTTTTTAAAGGACTTTCCCTAGAAACCTGGAAAACAACTGCAGTTACAAAGCGGAGTGAATTTGAACCGATTTAGTTTTAAACACACACACACAAATACTGTAGAAACCCTGGAAGACTACGACACTTGCGATCCATGATCATCAACTACACTCTCTCCTTTCATCCTTAATTTACATACGTTAATGCAGGATATACATCAATAGTCTGAATACACAATAAATCTGAGTGTATCCTGCTGCCACCTAGTGGCAAAGATTTACAAGACATTTACATTAGTACAGTAAGAGACTACTATTACTAACAGTAACAGTAAAGACCCTTTTCGCAGTAAACCCTCTACGCCATGTTTTAATAGCCAATTCCGTTTAGTGACGGTATATAGGGCATGTATTTATTAATAGGGCATGTATTATATAACATTTCTTTTGCACAGCAGTCAGTTACAAATTACCTTAAAAGATACATCACATGTATGATCAAGTTATGTGCTCCATAATCTATTATGGGAATATAAACAAGGGCACTATCATCTTCAGTTATATCTATATTGTTATTTGCGAACCACAGCAAGTGTATGCCAGTGATCAGTTCCAGGTTTGGCCACACCGGCGCCACATGACAGGGGCTCTAATCTCCTATATGTCAGCTGTGTCTGGTCGTTATCGCCTCCAGACCCACTCAGACTGTCAATTTCACATTTTACATTCCGCCATGTTAAAGAAAATTACAAATCTACAATATCTTTATATAATAAAGGCATGCCACATATCCCAACATTGAACCAATTCGGCTATTAGTATTAAAACAATACTTCATAAATATAAAATAATAATTTAACTAAAAAAAATGTAATGCACGGACAATTAAACACAAATTGTACATCTTTCTTTTTTGTTCAAATAAAAAAAAAAATTTCAATAAAATAAAATAAACCAAAAGAAACACGACTGGTACAAGTAACTACCAGCCTGAATTGCGGACGCGATTACCGATTCTCGAGCCCGCCACGAGCGGGGGAGGCTTCAGGGGGGGTGGGTGGGTGGGTGGGGGGGGGGTTTCTGAAGAGAGGGGGGAGAGAACCTTTGGGGGAGACGCTACATGAAATTCTAGTCTAACCGCGGCGTCCACGTCAACTCTCGTCATCCTTGGGGTCGATGTAGAAGTTGATGACGTCAAACAGCATGGGCACCATGCGTAGACCATCTATCTGAGCGATGAGCGCCGCCTGGTAAGCCTTCAGGTTGTCCACCTCCAACTCCAGCTTCGTCTCCAGCTCCTACAACCAGAAGGTGGACAAGTGAACAGTTGTACTTGTTTAAGCCCCAGTCACACATAGCCGGACGAGCCCCGGATTTTGAGCCGGACCACCCACGGATCAATGGCCCGGACTGTCCCGGACCCCCACGGATAAAATCACTGTTTTCGTCGATTTTTGCCTCGCAGTCACACTTTCCCGGACGAGCCCCGGACCACCCCATACCACCCCCAGACTGGGTCTGACTGGCTCCGGACGAGGCCAGACCACACCCGGACTGCCCCAGACCACCCCCGGACTATCCCGGATCACCCCCAGTCTTACGGGGGCAGTCCGGGTGTGGTCCATGGCTAGGCCGGGGGTAGTCCTGGATAGTCCAGGGATGGTCCGGGTCAAACCGTGGCTCAAAATGACCCCGGACCACCCCCAGTCGACCCCTGAAATACCCGGACCACCCCCTGATCAGGCCAGATTGAGCCCCGGATGTTTTAAACATTTTAAAACATCCGGGGCTGAGCCCGGACGTCGCCGGACGAGCCACGGATCAGGCTGGATCAGGGGGTGTCGGCATGGACGAGCCACGGACGAGTCATGGATTACCCCGGATGGCAGTCTGGTGCTCGTCCGGCCCCTGATCCGGGTATGTGTGACTGGGGCTTTATATCACTGATTAGTAGAATATGAAGAGTGTTTCAAAGTAAACAACTAGTACGCTTAAAGTTGCATAGTCCGATGGTTTTGAATTTGTGTCATTTTCTGAGATAAATATATTAGATTGATCGTTATAACGTACCTTGTTTTAGTTTGAAGTAGCTTCTATTTTAAATGGGTAACTTTTGAAATATTTGAAGTGCAAACATGCTAAATTAATTTTGGCAAGCACACCAAAACTCTGACACTATAGCCTTTTGCAGTAACAGGTTCTAATAAATTGCCCCAGTATGTCCTTCTATGTGGCGATACATGTTTAATAAGTGCACCAGTATCTAAGTTAGATATGTAGAATCAAATCCAGATGATTGTTTTGATTTTGAAAATTTGATGCTTCATCGGACTATGCAGCTTTAACCATCACAGGGATGCATAGACATGTGCATATACAGTAAAACCTCCCTAACCGACCACCTCCACAGATCGACCACTCCTCTATATCGATCGCTTTATTTGGCTCCAAACAATACCATTGCAACTATATTCTAACTCCCGAAACCGACTAACTCCCTAAATGGACCCTTTAGAGTCGGTCCCAAGGTCGCTCGATTTAGAGAGGTTTTACTGTATATAAATGTGTAAGTATGTAAATATGTTAGTGTACACTGTCACAAGTAGGTACCGGTACTGATTTGACCATAGACGTTGCTAGGACGGAAGGCCCCAACAAACACCACAATTTCCCCAACCCGGACGTGGTAATGGTGGCTATGCTAACTCACCTATATATGACCCCCATAGCCGATGTTTATTTTTTGTCGTGGAGGGGGGGGGGGTCGTTAAACAAACAAACAAACACACACAAACACATAAACAAACTCACCTTGTATTGCCGGCACTTGTTGACAATCTCAGCGTTCTGTTGCTGTGCAATTTCTACGGCTCCTTTCAGTTCCCGGATCTCCTGCTCTCTTTCTATCAACGCAAAAATAAAAGTGTGACATTTCATTAGTATATTTGCATCATTTAAAGATTACTTCCTAGTTTCACTGATCTTGTAAACTTGACAAATCATGTACTTTCCAAATTTTCTATTATTACTAGCTCTATTTGTTTTGGCCAAATAAGGAAATACTCGAACGGATGGGGCTGCCCTCTATGGAAGATCTTCTGCTGATCAAAAAGAATCTCCAGTGGACTGGACACCTCATGAGGATGTCATCAGACAGGCTACCAAAGCAGATCCTCTATTCTCAAATGTCTTCTGGTTACAGAAAGAGAGGGTGCCCTCGTCTCCGGTTCAAGGATACCATCAAGAGAAACCTGAAGTTGAGAGACATTAAGACCGACTCATGGACGCAACTCTCACAGCAGAGAGCTAAATGGAGAGCGGCAGTCAGGTAATGAAAGCAGTCTTTGTCACATCGCGACCGACAGCATGATGATGATTTGTTTTGGCATACAACAATTTTAATTTTGCATATTGGCGTACTTTGACTTAAAAGCATGTGTATACACAATACGCAAAATTCGTATGGGTAAGCAGCTCTGCTCACAACACAGGTTTAGCTGTTATTAACAAAGAGCTGCACAAAGACCTGTGACAGGACACTTGTTGGTGACTAGACGGTATGCCCAAATGAGTTGAAGAGTCCATCCCACATTTTAGTAGATCGTGGGATTCGAACCCACCAGTTCGAACCCTCTTCGAGTCAAACAAATGACTTTAAAATGTATACTTGTCGCTTCCTAGCCAGGCGCTCAGCATTATTAGGATAGGGCAAGGACTGGTTGGCTCGGTGTCAGGATAATGTGACTGAGTGGGATATCAAGTCATGGTGCTGGTGGCCTGATCTCCCAGTGGGGCAGCACTATAAAGTCACCATGAATGCACACTGTCATAAGTCGGTACCCGTCGTGATATGACCATAGCTGTTTCTAGGACATAAAAACTCCAACAACCAATCATTTGTTTGGTAACTCCAAGCTGACCATCCTCCTAGACCATAAACTCACCTTGGTTTTTGCTCAGGAACTCCTGCATGAAGCTGGTTATGTCGAGAGGACGCGGGCTGGACTGGAAGGGGTTGCCGCCCAAACTGTGGTCCGATTCCGAGGCCAGCAGGTCGTGCGACAGGTCAGAGTTCAACCCGTCAGTTTCATTCTGCAGCTCCTTCTCAAACTCACCTGTTTACCAACAAATAAATTTGTTAAATTTACTTTCAAAAAGAGAGAAAAAAATAGTCCGAAAAGTTCGACATCAGTAGGGTGGAAATTATTTCAATTATATATATATCTTAAGCCCCAGTCACATCTACCCGGACGAGCCCCGGATTTTGACCCGGACCACCCCCGGACTGCCCAAGATAAAATGGCTGTTTTCGTTGGTTTTTGCCTCGCAGTCACGCCTACCCGGTCGGTGCGATATGGGGGTGGTCCGGGTGGTCCAGGGCAATTTCGCTACTACTACTACCATGCTGGATCGAACCCGGATGCTCCGGACATCCCCGGATGTTTTAAACATTTTAAAACATCCGGGGCGGACCCCGGACGAGCCACGGATGACCACGGACGAGCCACGGATCACTCCGGATGACGGTCCGGGGCTCGTCCGGCCTCTGATCCGGGTAGGTGTGACTGGGCCTTTAACAATGAGGGAGGGAGGGGAGGGGAGGGGAGGGAAAGGAAAGGAAAGGAAAGGAAAGGAAAGGAAAGGAAAGGAAAGGAAAGGAAAGGAGGGAGGGAAGGAAGGAAGGAAGGAAGGAAGGAAGGAAGGAAGGAAGGAAGGAAGGAAGGAAGGAAGGAAGGAAGGAAGGAAGGAAGGAAGGAGGGAGGGAAGGAGGGAAGGAGGGAAGGAGGGAAGGAAGTTCTCCCAGCCTGGATGAAGACCTGCTAGTGGGTCCGGTGGTTACTGCACCACCTTAAAGCTGCATAGTCTGACGAAGCATCAAATTTTCAAAACCAAATCAAATATTTAGAATTGATTCTACATATCTAACTTAGATACTGCTGCACATATTAATCATTTGTTGCCACACAGAAGGGAATAAATACCGAGGCAATTTAATAGAACCTGTTACTGCATATGGTGTCAGAGCTTTGGTGTGCTTGCCAAAACTAATTTTACATTTTTGCATTTCAAATATCTCAAAACCTAGCCATTTCAAATAATAGGTACTTCAAACTAAAGTAATGTAAATAATAACAATTAATTTAATATATTTATCTCAGAAAAAATGACAGAAACTCAAAACCAACGGACCATGCAATTACAGTAAAACGTCTCTAACCAACCACAACCACAGATCGACCACTCCCCTATATCGATGGTTTGGATCCCAACAATCGCCTATACAATACCATTGTAATGATTTTTTTAAACTCCCTGAACCGAACACCTCCCTAAATGGACCATTTAAAGTCGGTCCCATGGTCGATCGATTTAGAGAGGTTTTACTGTATAAGAATGGACACAGCTGCACTTACTGGTTATAGCCTGGAGGTGCTGCTTGCCGAACATGTGCTCTTTGCGGTTGTGTAGCGAACTGAAGTACTGGTTGCACACCTTACAGTACAGGCCTTCCTCCTGGAAAACAAGAGCCCAGCTGTGTACCCAACCAATCAACAAGAGCCCAGTTGTGTACCCAATCAACCAACAAGAGCCCAGCTGTGTACCCAATCAACAAGAGTCCAGCTGTGTACCCAATCAATCAACAAGAGCCCAGTTGTGTACCCAATCAATCAACAAGAGCCCAGTTGTGTACCCAATCAATCAACAATAGCCCAGTTGTGTACCCAATCAATCAACAAGAGCCCAGTTGTGTAACCAATTAACCAACTAAACAGTTGCGTAACCTATCAATAAATAAGAGCCCAGTTGTGTAACCAATTAATCAATCAAAAACCCTAATCAATAGCCAAAAGCCCCGTTATGTCAAGAGCCATAACCAATCAGCAAAAGCCCAGTTATGTAACCAATTAATCAATCAAGATCCCTAATCAATCAGCAATAACAAATCAACAAAAGCCCAGTTGAGTAATCAATCAATCAATCATTCGAGGGCTTACAATGGAAAATTCCATGTGGGGTTCAGTAATTTATGGGTTAATCCATCGTCAGTCACTAATAGAAAAGTGAGTTGTGGGTTTAATACTTATTTAAAATATTTTCAGAGTATTTCTATTTGTTTTTCAGCCTATAATTTACATTGAAAAGTATCGGTACCATCCTAAGTTAAGAAAAATATATATATTAAAAATGTCGCTAAAATACTCATTTTATGACCACGGTTGGATGTTTTGGGGTGTTTTTTTCCGCTTCACCCCCTCCCCCCTCCCCATTTTATGCATCACTGAAACTCGGCTCTTTGGCAGTCAATACGTGGTTTCATACATATTTTACGTGTGTTCCCTTGTGGCTGAGAGTCATGTTCAGGCATTATGATTAAAAAGTGGGTTCACAAGATAACACACTGTCCAACTTACAGATTCGTAGCATCCATCAGTGCAAGGTTAATTGGAGATATTAAATCACCCTGCACATCTGGTCACGGTTGTATATCTTTCAGCAAACACCCATGTTTATTTGGGTTTTCTTTTGTTTATTTTCCAGAGTTATTGCCACTTTTTATCTTCTACAAAACCATTTACGACACTTGTGGTGTTCTCTGTGGTGGAGTGGTTAAAGTGTCTGACTTTTTTCTAGGTTAGACTCCTAATCTGAAGGTCGGTGTTTCGATTCCCCATGCCCCCACCTCTGCCAATTTGGATTTCCACCTCTGTGGATAACTTACAGCATCATCAAAGGCCAGTTGCTCTCATACCATGTCTGTGTGGTGTGGGAGGTTAAAAATCCCTTGGGTCGGTAAAAGTGTAGGCTCGGGCTTTCTATCGACAAACTGTCTGATGGTGAAAACAAGTCTATTCATGCTTATCCATGATAGGTAGTATTAATCTTCAAGGAAGGATCAAACGCCCCCACTAGTGAGTCAATATTCGGCAGAACTGCCCCGCTGAGTCAACCAATCTGGGATGGAAATGGGACAAGAACCACCGTACATTGCTTTGATATTGCAAGTGCAGAAAACAAATCATATGAGACATTTCAAACCCATCTACAGCTTAATTTGGCTATATAAATAGACTTTTCTCTTGTAGGTCTTTTAAAATGTATTTATAGTTATTATGCATTCGTTCACTAAGCATGGACAATTTCAATCGCAGACAATTGGACTTCCTCAATTCACTGTTGCCTGCAATATCCTAATATTAACACAGGATTCTTGTTGTTTGCGAAATAATATTAGGACAAAAACTTGGTATGAATACATGTTGGTCTATATGTGGGGTGATAGTTATGGTAGATGAGTGATTGTAATTGTCATGGAGGTGATGAAAATGGGAAATATTGTGCCAAGCACAGGATTCGAACCCACACCTCTTGCCTTGCCGGCTAACAATTAGTTATGTTGGCGAGGCTAACATAGGTAATTTGCTAACGAGGCAACTGGTCTCGCGAGGCTTCCTGCGCTCTCGCACTACACATGCTGGTCACTTCTCACCCGACGGCACCAGCAGCAAGTTCGATCTCCCACCCACCCACCCTGGGGTTGAGCGCTGGTATCTGTAACTCTATTGATTCATTAGTACTATCCGTTAATTGATCTAGTCGTTAAGCATATCGAAGAATTAGTTCTATCTGAACTCAAGCTACTGTTAACCTATTAGACTTTTTATGGTCATCTGAGAAGTTTTAAACTGTTATATGTACTAGTTGTTAAGATTAGGCCCTGACGCCGAATAGCTTTACCTAACACGTATGAACAACTTCCTTGAGGTTACGGACTTGTTTCTTTAAATAAAACTTTATGACGATAAATCATATCTGCTTGGACTTGTTTTGTCTCGTTATGTGAATTACACTATCTGAGATCAACGCCTACCTGTCTTGGTGACTCCTAGCCTGACAGGCAAGTCCAGCCTATTACATAATGATAATATGAGATTGGTTGGATTTTGGAGTTTTACGTCCTGGCAACATCTAAGGTCATATCAGGACGGGAGTTGTTTAGAAGAAGAGAAAATCCATCTCTATATTTACCATAAAATAACAAAACTACAACTGATAGACTAGCAAACTGCCACTTTACCTCCAACTCATTCAGAATGGCGTTGGAGTCGCTGAATTGGCCGTCAGCACCAGTAGATTCGTCATCTGCGGAAAAACAAAACCCCTCTTTTAAAAAAAAGAAGACAACCGGGTGTTTAAACAATACACTTGTCAAAGACCAGATATTTTCCATTCTTCCTGTACCAGTAATTCACAATTTTTTAAGTTGCTTAGTCTGATGGTTTTGACTTTCGGTCATTTTTGTGAGAAAAATATATTAAATTGATTGCTATAATCTACCTTACTTTAGTTTGAAGTAACTTTTCTTTTAGATGGTTAACTTTTGCGACATTTGAAATGCAAACATGTAAAATTAGTTTCGGCAAGCATTCTAGAATATAGTGAATATTCAGGTAAAAGAAAAAGAATATATAGATAGATACTTTAAACATAAGTTGGTGAACTGCATTAGTTAGTCGAATATGTGCTGAATTCAAAATTAAGCAAAAAGCACTATTTTTGTGTGTAGAGTTGATTAATATTGACCAGAAAACACACACGAAACAAACAATTGAAATAATATTCTATTATATTCTAATGACTTTGAGTTATCGCTGTTATTCCTAATTTTTACTTTTGTTAGATACCAATCAAACAAAAGGCAGATTGAAAAATATTAGCGCTTGCAAATATTATCGAAAAATGTATTTAATGGAAAAAGTATTATTTAGATATTATTTAAAAATTATTACTTAACCATGGAAAATTAACATAAAATAATTTTTTTTTTTTTTCTGCTATGGAGATAATACTCACCACTACCAATGGCTTTGAGCTTTTTCCGCTTAAGGAAGTTCTGGTAGGCATCCGAGTGTTGGTACACCTTCAGCTCCTCCATGTAACGCTTCTTGTCAGCGTCAGCTGCATCAAGGTATTTCTGCACAGAGAAACGCCAGACACCGCCACAACGAGTTAGCAGTTGTTGGTTGATTGTTGAAGTTTTACGTACTGGCAACATCTAAGGTCATATCAGGACGGGTACTGACTTGTGACAGTGCACACTCATGGCAACTTTATAGTAGGAGACCAGGCCACCAGTCTGATATCCCACCCAGTCACATTATCCTGACACTGAACCAACTAGTCCTCGCCCTATTCCAATAACGCTGAGCGCCTGGCTCAGCGACAAGTATCTATTTTATAAGTCATTGGTTTGACTCGACCGGGAATTGAACTCCCGACCTTCCGCACAGGAGACCAGCGCTCTACCGAGTCGGCCACATCATCCTGTTTTTGGAAAATGTGTGGCTGATGAAAATGTAATTTACTGTCCACAGGAATTGGAGAACATTGTCACTGAGATTGATTGATGGTTTCTTTATGCCGTGTTGGCAGCATATGCCATATTCATGGCGAGAATAGTTTGTTTTGTTATATATTCAACCATCACCTTTTGGCTTTACGTATAATGTAAACGCATACAATCAATTATGTGTCAATAAACACTCATGAATTTTAAAAACTCACAATCATATAATTTGCGGTCAAGGTAAATAAAATTCTAGATGAAAGTATTATTCATTGATAAAATTGGTTTAATAAACAGATCAGCTGTCCTCAAAAAGGTAAAAATGTCATGCATGCTGTTTGCAGTGTAATCTTGTTGGCATAGGGCCATAAAATCCACACAGTTTAATCAAATGTGTTGTAGTGTCAGTGGCGACTGACATCCAATACATTCAGGAGGAGGATCCCGCTTGAGCAAGAAAACGAGTGTTAGCTAAGAGTGGCTACGACTAACTCCAGGTTAGAACCTTCACCAATATGAGGCGCGCTACAGTTGCACCACGCCACCCTCACCTGCTTCTCCTCCATAGACATAGTAGACCACTCATTGCCCAGGATCTTGGTGACCTCCACGAACATCACTTCCGGGTTTGTCTCTTTTATCGCCAAGCGGCGTTCCATGGCGAAGATTACGTACCTGCAAGAAAGAACAGCTCCAGACATATCTACTACTGACTTGGTGGGCAGTTTAGGGCTGTATCACGATGTCTACAACATCTTGAATTCTCAGGAATTCAAATACTGACCAGGCTGAAGGTAGTAAGTAGTCTGCACAGCCCAATCAAGCAAGGAGCCCAGGGTCCCCTACACATGTGAAGATATGGAATCCAAGGCTATTTCAACAATGTTTTTCATAGGAATTCAAGGCTATTTCAATGATGTTTTTGATAGGAATTCAAGACTATTTTCATTCAGGAAAAACAACAACAGTGGTGAATGGTTATATCACACTAATTTAGATCAGTGGAGACAGTTTAATAGAATGCAAGGCTTTTCAAGACTAATTACCCAAAATAGGTTAAATTCAAGGCTTTTCAAGGCCTTGAAATGGAGAAATTGAAGTTCGATACCTTTCAATACTTTCCAGGCCCCGACCGGACCCTGGAAGCAATGCGGACAGGTAGGCATGGATAGGGTGGTTGCATTGGGAAGCCTAGATAGTTTAATAGTTAGGACTCTAGCAATAACAAGAGCGGGTTCGAATCCTGATCTATACCCTGTGTATCTATCTATACATGTAAGTGCATTGTCAGTATGTGTTTAACAACTTCTGGACATAAGCTAAAATTACAGGAGTCAATACAGGCCAGTTGTTCATAGAAACTCTAAATATGAGTAAGTGTTTCAAACTTTTAGAGACCAATCAATTACTCACTCAAAGTTGTTGAAGTCATGTGTATAGGGCTGTCTTACAACACCGATAATCTGTTATGTATATATACATAACAGATTATATATCATCCAGACATAGCTGTACCCTCACCGACGACAAAACGATTGAACTATTCACCCTTGTTTTTGTTCGTTTGGTTGTTTGTTTAACGACCCCGCAGTACAAAAAGTAAACATTGGTTATTGGGGGCCATACAGTGGTCAAACATACCTTAATAAAAAAAATTACATTTCAAACAGGTAAAATAGAGCACAGAAATATAACACAAAACAACTGTGGTAAAATCACAAGTGGTATAAGATAAATAAAATCACCAGTAAAAGACTTTTCACGTTAAAAATGGAAAATGATTTTTTTGTAAAAAAAAAAGCCAATTTCCCTAAAAAGATTTAATGAGTTGTGGATGGAATCGGAATGACTCCATAACAAAATGATGTTTTTGGTAAAAAGCCAGTTACCCTAAAAAAAATTAATAATGAGTTGCAAATGGAATCGGAATGACTCCACAACACCCTCATATGCAAATACATAATCTCTGACTGGTTGTAGGTGAGGACATCTCACCAAAATGTGTCATACTGTCAGTATACACCGGCACTGATCACACTAAGGTCCTCAGCCAAAAAAACACTATGCAGAACTATTCACTCAGGCACGTGCTTCCACCCGTAGTAATGGTGGAAGTCCATCAGCATAGACTTAAGGGAAAGACTTACGCCGTTGCTGGTGCTTTGGGGGCGAGGCTTTCCTTTTCTTTCTTTCTCTTCTTACCCTTTGGCCATCCGCCTCGTCTCTTTGGCGGCTACAAGAAATGTATTGGTTGATTTTGGAGTTTTACGTCCTGGAAACATTTAAGGTCATATCAGGGTAGGTACCGACTTGTGACAGTGCACACTGATGGTGACTTGATAGTGCTGCCCCACTGGGAGACCAGACCACCAGCACCATGACCTGATATCCCATTGATTCAGTTACATTAGTCGTAATGCTGATTGTATACTCGTTGTGACTCATGCCCTGATCTTGTTTGTCCTCACTGATTGTTCCTTGCCTTGATTGTTTTCTCATTATTCCTGTAAACATTTTGTTCTTCCTGAAATAAAGTGTTTTTCTTCCAACCCCGCCTCCTCCCGTTTCTTCTTCCGTTGCGTATTACCCTGACACTGATCCAACCAGTCCTCACCATATCCTAATAAAGCTGAGCGCCTGGCTAGGACGTATACATTTTTAAGTCATTGGCTTGACTCGACCAGGGTTTGAACCTATGGGTTCGAATCCCACGATCTTCCTAAACGGGAGACGGACGCTCAACTCATTCGGCCAACCTGTCTGGTAAGAAATGTTGTATAATAGACCACATTAAAGCTGACCATTGAAGGCAAGCAGGGAGCCACATAAACAGGTAGGTGTAAGGTGAGTACAATACAGAGCCTAGATACAAAAATGGTTAGGACGCTCTCTCCGGAATGGCAGAAGTGCAGGTTCGAGAGCCGGTTCTAGACATGATGATCCCTTTGTCCGCAACACCACAATGACAATATTTAAGCAAGATCACATGACCCGCTTCCTTTTTATTTAAGTTAGCGCCACCTCCTAAAGTGATGCGCGAAAAGGAAGAAGGCAAGGCGGGGGTGGAAAGAAAGGCGTTTATTTGACGCCTCAACAACAGAGTATACAGAGGAAGAGAACAGGCTCATGAGGAGCAATACAATGAAAGGGCTCATGAGGAGCAACAATAAAGGGCTCATAAGGAGCAATGCGATGATAGGGCTCATGAGGAGCAACAGGGAAAGTACAGGGACAAAATAAGAGAGTTCAGGCAGAGTCAAATGTTTGTAGGTGATCAGTGAGGGGGTGCCGAGGAGCCCTCCACCAAAGTGGCGGAGAGGGCTCGCGGCGCGCCCGAGGGGGCGAGGCGGGGCACGTAGGCGTGGACCGCCTCGGAGGTCCAGGTGCCCTGTGCCATAATCTCCGGGAGGGGCACCCCGGCGCACTGGCAGGCCTGGGCGGCGCCTCGACGGAGACTGTGGAGGGTGAACGCCTCGGGCGCCGGCACCCCTTGGGCCTGCAGGGCCCCCCGCAGCAGCGCGGTGAGGGAGCGCGGGTCGAGGGGGCGGCCGGAGGGCATCAGGAAGGCGGGGGCATCCGTCCGCGATCCATGCCAGGCCGCTACGGGGCAGAGGGCGGAGCCGGGGATGGCAGGGACGAATAGGGCGACCGCGCCTGAGGGCCTAGAGATGGTCTTGGAGCTTCGGATGAGGAGGCGGAGCCCTCCATGCACGGGCCGGACGTCGTTGCGGGTGAGGGTGTGGGGGCCGCCCCACCCCTCGGGGCCAGCAGGTTGGATTGCCGCAGCATCCCTAAGTACCCGAGGAGGAGCGCGGCCCGAGGAACGAGCGAGGCGGGGCCCGCTCGTGCGAGGTGCCTGATGGCAAGGGCGAGCTGCTGTGGCGAGAGGGGGGAGGCGCCTGCCGTGGCACGTGAGTGGAGGTCCGTTCCGCCCCTCGGCAGACATCCTTGGGGAGGCGGGCGTCAAAGCCCGAGGTGAGGACCCCGGCGCCCTCGACCCAGGACCGGGCCCCCGAGACGGTGTTTTTTTTTACGGAGGCGGGGGCGAGGCCGCGGAGGAAGAGGGCGGCGGTGAAGGCGGCCACGAGGGGGTCCGCGCCTCGAGCAACCGCATAGGTGACGAATTCCTCGGCCTGGCGACGGCGGTTCCTCCAGGTCGCCGGGGCGAGGGCTGCGACACGGAAGCGGGCGACGGCGGCGACCTCGGCGGGGGGGAAACCTATAATCCGGGAAAAAAGGGGAAGGCGTCATGAGTGGCCTCGGCTGGGAGAAGCCCGAGGCGGGCCACCTCGGTGCGGGCCGTCGCGGCCCAGGTAGATGGGCACAGCTGAGGGCATCGGCGAGGAGGGGGTCCACCCCAGGCTTGTGGGTGATATGGAGTTGGAAGGAGCCGGTGGCCGCCATCAGCCACAGCTCCCGGGCACAGGTCCCGAGGGTAGGGTCTCGGGCGCGCCCCGACTCGAGGGCGACGGCGGGGGCCATGTTGTCGGTGTTAACCGTGACCGTCGCCCCCGCGACGTCGACCGGAAGGAGGGCGCGAAGGGCGATGACGAGGTTGACCGCCTCGAGCTCGTGTATGGACCCGAAGCGCGCCCGGAAATCCTCGGAGTACCCTCGGGCGTAGAAGTGCGTGGGGGAGAAGGCCCCGCCGCCAGTGAGGCAGGAGTCGCACTCGATCACCAGCCGGCGACCCTCGGGGGCCCGGAGGAGGCAGAGGCCGTTTGATAACCGCCCGTAGGCGGCGAACCACCTCAGGTCCCGTAGGGCGTCGTCGGCGAGGGTGAGAGTGGAAGCCCCGAGGCAGCTGCGCAGCGCCCCGAGGAGCCGGGCCATAAACTTCCGGCCTGGGAGTACGCAGCTGCTCACGTGGTTAAGGCGGCCTAGGAGGCTCTGGAGCTCCTGTTTCCGGAGGGTGGGGTGGGCGATGCGGTTCTCGCAGTCCTCGACGATGGCTTGGACTTTGTCGGGAGCGACCCGGATGGTCATCGCCTCGCTGTCGAGGGCGAACCCGAGCCAGGTGAGGCGGACAGCGGGGGGATGACATTTTCCGGGCGCCACGTCGAGGCCGAGGGCTGCAGTGAGGGCGAGGAAGGCGTCGAAGGCCTGGCACGCCCTCAGGTAGGAGCCCTCGCACCCGATCAAGTCGTCGACGTAGTCGAGGGCGTGGAAGCCCTCGCGCCGAATGATCCAAGCCACCGCCGAGGTGACGCGGTCGCAGGCCGCGCCCGAGGAGCGGCAGCCGAAGGGGAGGGCAAGGTCCACTTACGTCTTCCCGTCTAGGCATATCCCGAAGAGAGGGCAAGAGAGGGGGTCGGCACGGAGCTGGCGGTAGGCCCGGGATATGTCCGCCGACCAGACGTAGGCCCCAGTGCCTTCCGTGATGAGGCGGCGGCCAACGAGGTCGACGATGACCCGTCTCTTTCCCGAGTCGGACTTGGGGCGGGTCATCATAGGGGAGACCTGCGTCCAAGGAGAGAAGGGGGGGGACAGAGAAGGGGCCGATGAGGGCGCCGAGGGCGAGCTCCGTGTCGACGAAGGCCTGGACGTGGCTGAGGAACTCGGGGGGCTCACGGTGGTTGGAGAAGGAACGGCGGGGGAGGGTCGAGGCGGTGTAGTTGGCGGGGAAGCCGAACTCGAACAGGTCGAGGGCGGCTGGGTCGGGGTAGCCCTGGAGGCGGGAGCGCCAAGCAGGGATGTGGAGGCCTGAGGGGAGGGGGATGCGGGCGGCCAAAAAATTAGGTAGGCCCGCTTCCCGGAGGGCGGTGTAGGTGCGGACAAAGGTGGGGTACTGGTGCCACGCCTCGCCGGAGGTGTGGGGCCATGAGGCGAGGATGGTAGGGCGGTACTGGGAGAGGGTGGGGCCGCAGGAGGGGGCGGCGGGGAGGGTGGCCTGGAGGTCCGGGTCGATGACGTCGACGGTGGGCTCGTCGAGGATAGGGGGGGCGAGGTGGGGGGGCGGGGAGGGGGAGCGGCGGGCGAGGGGGGCAGCGAAGTCCTGCGGGGTGGGGGGAGGGTCAGGGGCTGGAGGTCGGTCGTCGGGGGAGCAGAGGAAGGCGGTGTCGCCGGGGTCGAGGTGGACGTCTGGGTCGAGGGTGATGGTGAGCAACGGGTGCTGGGCGGCGGTGAGAGCCTTAGGGGCGGGGCGTTGAGCCCCGGGTGAGAGGTCGGTCCCGAGGCGGCGGTCAGGCCGCGCCTCGGGAAAGCTGGTGGTGCTACGGTGTGTGGCGTCAGGGGGGCTGGCAGGGGTGCAGTGGGCGGCTTTATCAGGATAATCGGGCCGGTTAGGGGCCTGCGGGCCGGGCGGGAGGTGCCGGCTCACTGAAAATCACGGCTGCCGCGCGGTCACGTGCGCGCTTCGCCATGCATGCGTCCTCGCTATGCATGGTGAGCACTTTGCGCACATTGGCGCAGTAGGCGCAGGTGTGGCGCTGCTTGGCGGCCCCCTGGCCGTGGACCTCCCCCGGGGTAGCTTGGGTGCAGGAGGTGGGGTCCTGGTTCCAGGAGTAGCAGGGAGCCCCGTGGAGATCCCTGCTATAGGTCACGCGGGTGTCGGTATGGGCGCGGGGCTGGGGCCGGGGTCTTGCAGGGTCGAGTGGGCGGGATGGGGTGCTGGCTGCTTGGTGGGCGGGCATGGCGATGCACTCGACCCTCAGGAGGTTGAGGGCAACCGGGTCATGCGACCCGTGGGCGAGCCGTCCGTCCGCGATCCAAGTGAAGACCGTCTCGGAGTAGCGGCGGACGGTCGACCACGGGTAGATGAGGTTATCCCGGAGCACGGTGAGGTGGTGGTGGTGTAGTCCCTGGGCGGAGTGGGCGGGGAAGTCGGGGTGGTCAATGAGGGTGAGAAGGGCGAGGCTATACTCGTCTTTCGTTGCCTCGCCCCTCTTCACCGGCTTCCTCTCAGGCCCCCTCTCTACCAGGTCGGAAGGAAATATGTAATCGACCGGGATACCACGGCGCCTGACCGAGAATATCCCGGACGGCGTCGGCCGGCGACGGGGCAGGTGGAGCTTGGGTGCCGAGATGGTGGTAGCGCTCGTACTGGGCGCGAGCGGCCCCCGGCAGGGCCGCCGGAGGTGGCGGCGGGGGCCGGGCCCCGGCCGAGGCGCGCGCCCGAGGTGCGGGGGCGGACGCGGCAGTGTAGGCGGCCTGGCGTCTGGGTGCAGGAGAGGGCGCCTCGGGGGCGGGTCGAGCCCCCCCGGCCTCCAGGCCGTCGATCCGGGCGTGGATGTCGGCGGCAGCCTGGCGCTGCTCGATCTGGAGCCGCTGGAGCGCCTCCAGTATGGCCGAGGTTTCGGCGCCCGAGGTGCGGTCTGAGGGCGAGGGAGACGCCGGGGCCGAGGCCGGGGACTCGTCCCGCCGCGGGGCAGAAGACGGCCCCGGGGTGCCGAGGGCGGCCGTCCGGGAGCCCTTGTGTCCTTTTCCTTTTCCCTGTGGCATGGCGTAGCAGCGGTCCGAGGTGGAGGTGAGCCAAACAGAAAAATGTAGAGAGCTGGAGGGCTTCGCATTACGACCAAGGTGTAAATTGTCTCACACAGCAATATAAACTTAATAATATGCCCGCGTTGAAAAAGGTAAAGGTTTTATTTTTAAACGCCTCTAGAGCACATTGATTTTCATATCATCGGCTATTGGACTTCAAACATATGGTAATTTCTCTTTGGAGGAAACCGGCTGCTACCACATAGGCTACTCTTTCTGATAAGCAGCAAGGGGTCTTTATATGCACTTTCCCACAGACAGGACAGCACGCATCACAGCCTTTGATGAATCAGTTGTAGACCACTGGTTGACACCCGCATTGAAGAATACAAAATCTACTTGGTTCACTGATAACGCAGGCTGTAAGTGGATAATCTGAGAGTTTAATGGTAATCTTGAATTATCTTTGGAGTTTCCTAATACAATCCAGACTACAACATACCATCATCATCATCATCATCATGCTGTCGGTCGCGATGTGACAAAGACTGCTTTCATTACTTGACTGCCGCTCTCCATTTAGCTCTCTGCTGTGAGAGTTGCGTCCATGAGTCGGTCTTAATGTCTCTCAGCTTCAGGTTTCTCTTGATGGTATCTTTGAACCGGAGACGGGGGCGCCCTCTCTTTCTGTAGCCAGAAGACAGTTGAGAATAGAGGATCTGCTTTGGTAGCCTGTCTGATGACATCCTCATGAGGTGTCCAGTCCACCGGAGATTCTTTTTGATCAGAAGATCTTCCATAGAGGGCAGCCCCATCCGTTCGAGTATTTCCTTATTCGTCACTTTGTCCTTCCAGGTTAGCCTCATGATTGAACGCAGATGTCGCATCATGAAGGCATGCAGCTTTTTCACCTGCTGTCTGTACACTGTCCAGGCCTCGGCTCCGTATAGTAGGGTGGATAGCACGATTGCGCGGTAGATCTTACCTTTGACCCGAATGGACACATGGTGGTTGTTCCAGAGTCTCTGGCGTAGTCGGCCGAAAGATGCGCTAGCCTTGGCCATCCTCCTCTGTATCTCAGCATCAATGCGTCCATCACTTGATATAGTGCTTCCGAGATAGGTGAATTCCGGAACAGAGTTCAGCTTGTTTCCGTCAACCATGGTCTCCTCCTCTCGGGTTCTTGTAGAGTTGGGTTGGTACAGCACCTCCGTCTTCTTGATGTTAATTTTCAGGCCAAACTTCTTTGATGCATCGGAGAAAGCGTCCACTATTTTCTGGGTCTCTTCAGCAGAGTGGGCAACCAGTGCACTGTCATCTGCGAATAGTAGCTCTCTCACCAGTATCTGAGTAGTCTTGGTCTTCGCTCTGAAGTGTGCGACATTGAATAGGTCTGGACTGTATATAGATGCCATCCCCCATGTCTCGGAAAGCCTCGTCTAGCATTGCTGATAGGAAGATGGAGAAGAGCGTGGGGGCCAGTACACAACCTTGCTTGACCCCATTGGTAACCCCGAACGATTCCGAGACTTCCCCTCCAGCACTAACGTTAACAACATACCAATGGTACACATATCCACTACTGATTTGGTAAGCTGTAAGGCTATGTCCAGATACTTATGGCACCTTCACTTTGGTGCAGTCAAAAATATTTCTTTTTATCCCATGTTTGTTACCGAGTATTACAGCCAGCTCTTTTTCCCACTTACCCTGGGGCTGCCCTCTATGGAAGATCTTCTGATCAGAAATGGACTGGACACCTCGTGAGGATGTCATCAGACAGGCTACCAAAGCAGATCATCTACTCTCAACTGTCTTCAGGTTACAGAAAGAGAGGGTGCCCTCATCTCCGGTTCAAGGATACCATCAAGAGAAACCTGAAGCTGAGAGACATTAAGACCGACTCATGGACATCACTCTCACAGCAGAGAGCTAAGTGGAGAGCGGCAGTCAAGTAATGAAAGCAGTCTTTGTCGCATTGCGACCGACAGCATGATGATGATGATTACAGCCATCCTATTATGTGGCAACCAGGTTATTAAACCCACAGATGACTGATTACACAGGCTTAGCCTCTATTTACACTGACATTTACAGCATCAAGAGTCATACACAAACCTTATTCTGGAGGGGATCATATGCTTCCGGTGGCGTGTTGGAGATGGTGCCAGGCAAAATATCGCCTGATATTAGCATGGGGCAGGCAATGGTGAGCTCTGATTGGTCAGCCACCGTCTCCGTCTGCACCTCAAATAGGGGCACCCCGGTGTGACTGAACGTGTCACCTGACGTGAGCAAGGCTGTAACAGAACCAGCAGCAGACATAGTGGCACAATTACCGTATATGTTCCAATAGAAGCACGCTACCCAATAGAAGCACACCCCACATTTCAAGATTGAAAGCATGCACAAATTTACGATCATATTCAGACTGAATCCACATAAAATAAGACAATCCAACTTTATTTCAAAGGCACGACAAAAACAAATAAAAATTTACGATCATATTCAGACTAAATGCACATAAAATAAACCAATCCCACTTTATTTCGGAGGCGTGACAAAATCAAATCCATGAAATTCTTTAACTTTGAATGGACATGCATCCACATGTCTGCACTCGCACAGTGTGCGTCTATTGGGACATATACGGTAGGTGGTTCTGAGTTTGTTTTGCAGGGCAGGGTAGGACAGTAACTCTTTTTCCCACATGCCCATTTGGCAAGTGACTGGATTTTCTACTTACCCAAGTGGCAAAACTACTTGCCAAAGCCAGCCAATTGAAACTGAAATCTGCTCTGGCAGATCAGAAAAATAATGGCTTGCCCATTCAGGCAGGTCACTGAGAATTTCACCTGCCTGACCGAGTAAACTAGGTGCCCCGGGAAACCGGACAGTCTTTATTGTCCTACCCTGCAGGTTGTTTTCTTAAATATAATTATATTAAATTGATAGCCGTAGTCTAATTGACTTCAGTTTGAAGTAACTTTAATTTTAAAGGGCGAACCATAGAGGTATTTCAAGTGAAAATATGGCAAATTAAATTTGGCATTCCCCCTAAAGAAATGATTGAAATCACCTTTAACAGGTTCTATTAAAATTATTGAGTATTCATTCTATGGAGCATAAATGTTTTGCGAATGTACCAGTATTTAAGTTTGATGTGTAGGATCAAATCAAGATTTATAATATATATATAATATATATACATATCCTCCGGTGTGACCGACACTGGTCAACATCTGGTGGAAGCGAGGTGGGCCGAGATGGCGCCACCTGTACAGTGTTGAGTCTTACGGAGTATAACAATAACAATAATATGTATTATTCCCTTCTATATCTTTATACTCGCATGATACGTTATACATCACATATACTGACTTGTCTGCTGGAGCTCCGTCTGGCTGAGACCGTTAAGGTTGCCATGACCACCGTTTGCAAGGCTGTTTAGGGTTAGATGTCCCACATTGATGTTGTCAGTAACCACCTCGACCAATCTGAAACACCAGAAAACAGTGTTGATGGAAATCAACATGGAAATTAGGTTATGAAATGGAACAATCGAGCCCTCTCCAATAATATGCTAATGCCACGAATTTTCAATACCAACTCACAGACTGAGCAAGAACACAATTTTCAAACTTATTACAAATGGTTATCAGATTGACTGACTCACCACTTTCTTTTTGTTATTCTTGAGAAAATACCTTTAAGAGAGCACCATAATTTCTACCTAGTAACTACAGTAGTACAGAGTTTATTTACGTTGCACGGTTCTTGTGGCAAGGGGATGAATCGAACTGTAATTAAAAGCTAGGCAATGTCAATGCAATGCACTCCAACCCAGCTCTTATATCAATATATGTTATACCAGAATACCATTGCTTTGAGGTAAAACATTAATCTAATATCTTAACATTATATTTAACTCAATGTGCCTTGCATGCATTGCGATTGGCCTACCTGTCCGTAGATAACAGATTTATCCCGTACTTGACAACTTGTAGTGTAACTGTAAGTACGGGGTGAATAACCTGACAGCTGTGCCTGTGACGCGAGGCTGTGGAAAGCCCATTCTGATCTATCTTTCAAGATATGATGGCATATGAATATTGGCATTGCCCATAGGTTAGATAATGATTCACCCGGTACTTGCAGGACTGCGAGTACAGGCTGAATCCTTTATCTAATAGAAGGCATGTCCTTGATCTAATGGAATCCTAGTAATTGCCTTGCTTGGCCTTGGGATAGTGTCAAAGTGTGGTCACAACTTCCTCACCCACCAACTCCAACAGTCAATCGAGCGATAATAGGGGTAGGTGTGAACAATTTTCACCGCATACTCACACAATGCGACAATTGAATCGACTTAATGCATCAACTATGAGGGAAATAACCCCCCTGTGTAAAACACGTCATTTGGTGTGACTATTTTCATACAGACGAACATCGAGCTGATTCTTACCCTCGACTGGTATCGACGATTTGGCATTGTAAGACTCGTGAAGAGCCATCTTCAAGTTCTGTCCCCGATATCAAACCAGTTCCAAACTTCTCTGGGCAGAAGTCTCCCTTGTCAGGATCATCAGCCAGTGACGTCAATTGAAATAGCGGCAAGACATTAGAGTTCATGACAACTGTGGCGTTCGAATTGCAAAGGTCCGATGAGGATACTTCAGCGGCAAGTTCCAAGGCCTCGTCAGTCATGTCTGTAAACAGTGGGCATCCTGCCATCTAGTGACACAGTTGAGCAACAAGGCTGCCAGAGCGGTGGTGTCCGGTAGGTGGCAGGGTGAGTAACATTTACCCCCGTTTACCATTTATGATATCATGCGCATGTTACATGTTGCTGGTTGGTTGTTGGAGTTTTACGTCCTGGCAACATCTAAGGTCATATCAGGATGGGTACCAATTTGACAGTGTGCACTCATGGCCATTTCATAGTGCTGCCCCAGTGGGAAATCAGGCCGTCAGGACCATGACCCGATAGCCCACTCAGTCACATTATCCTGACACTGAGCTAACCAGTCCTTGCCATATCCTATTAATGCTGAGTGCCAGGCTAGGAAGCGACAAATATAAATTTTTATAAGTAATTGGTTTGACTCGACTGGGAACCGAACTCCGGTGTTATATATAGGTATGTATATTGGTATATATATATACATACTTACATTTACATATATATACATATTACATACATATATATATATATATATATATATATATATATATATATATATATATATATATATATATATATACAGTAAAACCTTTCTAAATCGACCGACCTTGGGGGCCGACTTTAAGTGGTCCATTTAGGGAGGTGGTCGGTTTAGAGAGTTAGAATATGGTTACAATGGTATTGTTTGGACCCAAATAAAGCGATCGATATAGGGGAGTGGTCGATCTGTGGAGGTGGGAGGTTTGGGAGGTTTTACTCTCTCTCTTTCTCTCTCTTTCTCTCTCTCTCTCTCTCTATGTGCTCTATAATCTATTATGGGAATATAAACAAGGACACGACCAAACTACCTTCCCATATATTAGTTACTACACCCTGTACTATCATGTTGTTAGTTACTCCTACTGTGCTGGAGTCATTGAGTTAGTACTGCCTAAGCTGCTGCCTATATATATATGTGTGTGTGTATAATATGTATATCTACATATATTGAAACTAAGATCAAATATTGGTGTATTCTATTTTATTATACTTTATAGATTCGAAATCTTATTTTATAATTATTTTATTACAATTCGTAACCTGTACTATGAAATTCTCACGAATTCTCGCGTACAATCACGAAATTATATCGAGCAGAAATACTACTGTAGTTGTATATAGTCAAATATATAGGTTAACAACAATTTACTAACTATATATAACGGTTAAATCGCTGTTTAGTAAAAAATTATTTTTGTTTAAAGTCCTTCATATTTCAAGCAGATTTGTATGTGGACACAGACATGTTGTGATGTACCTAAACATACAATTAGCTGGACATAACAAATGTGTAAATGTATTATATCAGCCGGGGGTCATGTCGTTATAAAAGAGATTAACGCGAACTAAATCTATACTTTAAAAAAATCAATACTCCAAATGTAGCACTGTTTTAGCGTTGTTTCACGACATTTATCTGAAAATAAAATATGTTGTTTGTTCATGTTGCTAGCCAAAATAGATTGTATACCATGATGCTTTTACGTTGGTTTTCTTTAACTTTAAGTGAAAACTGCAGAATATTGCCAAACCACAGTTAGTGGTACAAATGGCCCATGCCCTAATACAGCTAGTCACCGATGCAGTTTTAAACCAGTCTGGCTCTTGTGAATCTTTCTTAAACTATAGTATACAAATAAATGCATAAGCTAGCATTTGTCATGTTAACGATCTTGTCAAGTGCTTTTATCCCAGGAATATTCTATGTATCCAAATAAAATTTCACACTTAGAATGAGCTATTTGAGCTCAGACCCAACATGATTGGTCTACCCTGCACCTTTTGCCTCTGAGTACCCCAACAATATTAGTAGTAGTTTTGTGACATCACACAGGGAAGGGTGGACTTACTAAATAGGCTATAAGGCGTATTCAAAAGCATTCAAATTTACTTTAAATGATAGTAGTGCGTACATTACTTTCCTACTATATAATATGCCATAGCCTACATCACTGGGGATGTCTATTCATTAGGGCCGAATCACACAAATAACCACAGTTTGACCATAGATACCATACGATAATGGTTTATCCCTAAATAACTGCTAGGAAAAAAAAGTTGGTTCATGCTATAGATATTATGACTAGTCATATCTGATCATAATAATTGTGAATAAATAAAGTTGCTTTAGTCACGTTACAGACCCTTTAAGGAAACGACCGTCGGCCCTAGATCGTATATAGGGAATCAATTATCCAATAATACTACAGTTGGTTGGTTGTTGGAGTATTACGTCCTGACAACATATAAGGTCATATCGGGATGGGTACCGACTTTTGACAATGCACTCATGGTGACTTTATAGTGCTGCCCCACTGGGAGACCAGGCCACCAACACCATGACCTGATATCTCACTCAGTCACATTATCCTAACACTGAGTCAACCAGTCCTTCCCCTATCCTAATAATGCTGAGCGCCTGGCCAGGAAGTGACAATAGCAATGAGGTTTCAAATTATTACTACTGTTTATAAAGCAAGTGGCATATGAAATGTCCTAAAAATGTCAAGCTTTGTGTGGAAAATATTTGATTTTGGAGTCAGATTGGTTTTCATGCTATACTGCTATTTATTGGGTGTGAGCATCATTTGACCTACTTAAAAGTTTCAGAATATGTTTATTTTCAATTCTTCCGATGCAAAAGGACATACACATTGAGGTATCTTGTATATAGGACTTTGACAGCATTTTGATTTTTGGTTCTGATGTCACAGTATTGGTACACAACTTCTGAGAACGACCCATACATAGTATATATATATATTGTTGAAGATAGCAGATGTTCAGATGGAAAACACGGTGCATAGTGATACTCAAAACAGGAAGGAATATTTCAATCGTACCTACCCATGCACACTTCTTTTCTTGAGGTTTTTAAATTCAAAATTCACCAAATCTTTTAACTAGAAAAAAATAGGCTTGTCCGTAAACATTGGCATTGCTTAACCATTAACGTAGAACTGTTGAGTCGATGTTGATGTTGATGCCATCACCGTAACTAGCTTCAGATCAGCGGTTGATGTAAAGAGCTATGATGTCGTAAACGTTAGCAGTGAGTCTTTCATATATCCTGTGGGTTCCTTCTCTGTAAAGTGTCACATTGTATTAAATACTCCCATTTTCTCATTGCATCCATATCAGGTTTGGAATACTCAGCTGCTGATTCTTTAAAGTTGCATAGTCCGGTGGTTTTGAATTCATGTCATTTTCTGAGATAAATATATTAGGTTGACCGTTATAATCGACCTTACTTTAGTTCAAAGTAACTTTCCTTTAAAATCACTAACTTGGGAGATATTTGGAGTGTAAACATGCCAAATTTATTTCGGCATGCTTGCCAAAACTCTGACTCCATAGGATTCACCAGTAACAGGTTATATTAAATTGACTTATGCTAAGTACACACCTACCGTATACGATTCGCGCACTAAAACTCGTGACTCGACCCGACCCGCTTAAAACTGAAAACGGGCTGATTCATTTTTCGAATCGCGAATCGCAATCGTAATCGGCCTGTTTTAGCTCTAAAACTGAGTTTTTAGTCGGGAATCGCAATCGCTAGGTGTGCGCGGGGAGCGCACACCTAGCAATTTTTGTGCGCGAAACGGGCAGTTTTAGATAGTATACAGTAGGTGGGTGCGCACAAATGGTCGGTGTGTACCTGGCATTAGTATGCCCTTCTATGTAGCAACAAATACTTAATAAATGCACCAGCGTAAAAGTTGGGTATGTAGGTTCAAATGTCGATAAGTGTTTCGCTTTTGAAAACTTGATGTTTTCATCGGACTATGCAACTTTGATATCACGGTATCCAATCTATGTACATCCTTTGTTCTTGTTATTGACAATAACAATGTTGACCTTACTTTTATTTGTTGCTTTCTGTTACACTCACAATGTCCTAGTCATCATCCCCTTTACGCACGGTGTATCTTGAGAATGTCCTGAACACAATCCGGCATGTAGACAGCAGGAGGATTCCAACCACCACCACCAGAACCACCACTTTAACAAGCTGCAGTTCACTGATGGTGATCCAGGGCTCGTCCACAGTCTTGGTTCCATTACCATGGCCACCAGACTCGGAGAGGTTCCTGGCCAGTGTCCAGTTTGAAAGGTCATCAGTGTAGCTCAGTGTCCCCTCAACGCTGTCCAGCGTGAGGTTCGGTCTTGGTGTATCAGTGGTAGATTCTGGGTAAGGTCTGCATAGAGGCATTGCTGGTACTGGCAGGTATGCGCTTACCTTTCTTAATAGGTCCTTGGGGGATTTAATCTCTGTTCTCCTAGCGCCAGATGCGAATGTAGCTCAGTGTCGTATCAATGCTGTCCAGTGTGAGGTATGGCCTTGGTGTATCAGTGGTAGATTCCGGGTAAGGTCTGCATAGAGGCATTGCTGGTACTGGCAGGTCTGCGCTTACCTTTCTTAATAAGTCCTTGGAGGATTTAATCTCTGTTCTCCTAGCGCCAGATGCGAATGTAGCTCAGTGTCGTATCAACGCTGTCCAGTGTGAGGTATGGCCTTGGTGTATCAGTGGCAGAGTCCGGGTACGGTCTGCATAAAGGCATTGCTGGTACTGGCAGGTCTGCGCTTACCTTTCTTAATAGGTCCTTGGGGGATTTAATCTCTGTTCTCCTAGCGCCAGATGCAAATGTAGCTCAGTGGCGTATCAATGCTGTCCAGCGTGAGGTTCGGTCTTGGTGTATCAGTGGCAGAGTCCGGGTACGGTCTGCATAGAGGCATTGCTGGTACTGGCAGGTCTGCGCTTACCTTTCTTAATAGGTCCTTGGGGGATTTAATCTCTGTTCTCCTAGCGCCAGATGCGAATGTAGCTCAGTGGCGTATCAATGCTGTCCAGCGTGAGGTTCGGTCTTGGTGTATCAGTGGCAGAGTCCGGGTATGGTCTGCATAGAGGCATGCTGGTACTGGCAAGTCTGCGTTTACCTTTCTTAATAGGTCCTTGGGGGATTTAATCTCTGTTCTCCTAGCGCCAGACGCGAATGTAGCTCAGTGACATATCAACGCTGTCCAGTGTGAGGTATGGTCTTGGTGTATCAGTGACATAGTCCGGGTACGGTCTGCATAGAGGCATTGCTGGTACGGGCAGGTCTGCGCTTACCTTTCTCTATTGGTCTTTGGAGGAGTTAATCTCTGTTCTCCTAATGACAGACGTGGGTGTAGCTCAGTGTTGTAGCAACGCTGTCCATCGAGAGGTTCGGTCTTTGTGTGTCAGTGGCAGAGTCCGGGTACCGTCTGCATAGAGGCATGTTGTTACTTGCAGGTCTGTGCTTACCTTTCTCAATAGGTCCTTGGGGGATTTAATCTCTGTTCTCCTAACGCCAGACGTGAATACTCACGTCTTCATTATTGACTCACTACATGGGCTTAATACAGTGATGTAGGACTGATTCAATACCTACTATATAGTGCAAAGATCAATACGCAAAGATTCAATGCTGTTCCTAATTGCTAAATGCAACCTAGTTTGTTTAACGACCCCCCAGCACAAAAAGTAGACATCGGCTATTGGGGGAATGCAACATAGATGTCAGTTTATGAAGGTTCTTTGCTTACGTCCTAATTATCTATAGTGTAATCCAATACACAAAGGTTTACTGCTGACACCTTACTTAGCATAGAGTGTAGGCCACTATATAGAAGTTTAGTACTGACTCACTAATCACTAAATATCAACTCACAAAGGTTCGATGCTGACTCATATATATAGATGCAGATGTTATTGTCAGGCATCAATGAAAATACAGTGAGTGCATTTATAAGTTAATATAAACAAAGATTCAGTGTTACTCATTACTTACATTACGAAGTTCGATAATACACAGATATGCATTGCTGACTCATCAATAATGCTAATAACTTAACACTGCATCTCACGTCATATGATCCAAACACATACTGGCTTCATCATCATCATCATCATCATGCTGTCGGTCACGATGCGACAAAGACTGCTTTCATTACTTGACTTCATCAATGGGTAGTGATTCATGTCACTCCATGTGAATAGCATCCTTTGAGATCAGCACACAAGCACGACACAACTATTAGGCCTCGTGATGGCTTATAGCATTCGAAGATCCTAATGCCTTAATGACTAGAATCTGTCCAAGAATAAGATGATAAGAAAATGTCAATCAAAATGTAGTAGTCTGCACTGACCTCTCAGGCAAGGACCCACATACACAGGTAGGCGTGGAGAGGGTGAATGCATCAAGGAGCTTAGGTAGTGTAATGGTTAGCATGCTAGCCCCGGAATGGCAAGGAGTGTATTTGAATCCTGCTCGAGGCGCAATATTTCCCATTTCCATCAAATCCTACTCGAGGCGCAGTATTTCCCATTTCCATCAACAACAGCGGTGGTAGGATATACACTCAGTATGAGATGTGTCTATCGTCAGTAACTTCCAGCTCAGAGGTTAAAGCGGCTTTGCCTAACTTGTGTAATTATTCAGACACAGTTCACCTTATTCCATGCAGTTGTAGCTGTGGTGATGGCAGCAGCAACAAGTACTCTCTCCTCCCCGAGGTTCCATGACTAAGCTTTTGGAGGCTGCTCGGATTGCATGTTGTTCTGGGTTGTCTGCCAACCAGCGACACACGGCGTGTCCGAGTAGGAACGCTGGGGACTAGCCGGGGCATATGTGAGTTCAGCCGGTTGTGGAACCAGGCGGTGCACCCATTGGTCAGTGCCAGTCACGTGAGCAGCCAGCTGGTTGTGGACAGATACCCAGGATGCCAACAAACAAGCGGTGATAGCACTCTGGAGGAAGTGGTCTGAAAGTATGACTTAAAGTTGCATAGTCCGATGGTTTTGAGTTTCAGAAATTTTCTGAGATAAATACATTAGGTTGATCGTTATAATGAATCTTACTTTAGCGTGAAGTCACTTTTATTTAAAGTGGCTAACTTTTGAGATATTTGAAGTGCAACCATGCAAAATTAATTTGCAAGCTTGCCAAAACTCTGACACCATAGCATTCTGCAGTAACATGATCGATTCAATTCAACCCTTCTGTGTGGCGCCAAATGCTTAATACGTGCATCAGTATCTAAGCTAGATATGTAGAATCAAATTTAGATCATTGTTTTAGTTTTGAAAATTTGATGATTTCATCGGAATATGCACCTTTAAAGTAGGCCTAACTGCCACCTGACTGTAAATCCATTGAATGAAATTATGCATTGTAATTGATTTCATTTAGATGTCGTTTGTTTTTTATTGCTAAAGATTAAAAAGAAGCCAGCTCTAATATGTTTATTCACAAGTAAGGCCTATATCAAATCAAAATGGCTACATGAATGGGACGAGAATTCAAACAATAAGTTGCATTATATTGTCTCATGTATTGAAGAACATCCACAGCATCATGCTGGATGTTGGTTGGACCAAGTATTCTTCACTAGATGTCACAACGGCCACTCATGGCTGACTCATGCATTTTGACTCAAGGAAGACCCCCCCCACTTGAGAGCATTGGGCGTCAGTGTCCACAAACACTGAGAGTTAGACACATTTTGTTCAAATGTGTATATTTCGTTGCCAACAATGTTTTAATGTAAATAGCATGTGAGACCTCTTTACCAACGTAAAGCGCAAACAAATTTGAGAGTTCCTAAGAACAACTGGACTGTATTACCTCCTGTACGTTTAGCTATGTTTTGTGACTTACATTTTGTTGTCATTTGGCACAAATTTAACCACTTCAAAACTGCGTCAGAAATCTTTTTTTGTCATTTGACACAAATCTGGCCATTTCAGATTATGATATAAATTTCAATGCCGGCATATAAAATGATTTTCATAAAACTGATAATACCACTGTGATGGGGGTGATGAAAATGGGAAATATTGCGCCTAGAGTGGGACTTGAACCCACATCTCTTTGCATTCTGGGCCAGTGTGCTAACCATTACACCACCTAGACTCCCTGATATCAACACACTGCCCACACCTACCTGTCTATGTGGTTACTTGCCTGAGAGGTCAGTGCCGACTACTACACTCGTCCCCCTGGAATTGTAAGTCTTTTAATGCCTACAATTACATACATACAGGCAATGCACTTACACATTCATACACAGGGTAAGTTCAACAACCATACAGCGCATAGCTTGTACAGGATCATGGTCAAGGCAACCAGTGTCATGGGGGTGATGAAAATGGGAAATATTGTGCCTAGAGAGGGACTCAAACCCACATTTCTTTGCATTCCGGGCCAGTGTGCTAACCATTACACCAGCTAGACTCCCTGATATCAACACACTCTGCCCACACCTACCTGTCTATGTGGTTACTTACCTGAGAGGTGGGTGACGACTACTACACCACTTTATTTTCGCCGTGAATATGGTCGTTGCTGCAAACATGGTGTTAAACCACCAGAAATCAATCAATCTCTAATATGCACAACTGACATTATTATGATGTTTCCTATCAAAACACTAGGTAGTACACTACAATACTAGTTGCAGTAGGCCTATAAAGCATATTCCACTTTGCCCTGAGCATCTGGGGCAAAGTGGAAGTTTAAAAACATAAATTTTGTAATTTCATATATATATCTCAATAAATCTGTTTTCAAATGAACTTCGTTTATTCCAGGTGTTATTGTTAGTCCTCATTGAAAAGATCAAAGCCAAAAGTTTGTCTGCGTCACATTTTTTTCACAGCGATATGAACAACCAAAATTTGCTGGTCCGCTTTGACCCGGGTTCCCCTACATATTTACCACTCCAATGCCCAGATTGAAGTTAGTCTATTAGGCGATGGGACCAGATGGGGTGGCCGAATGAGTAGAGCATCCCTCTCCTGTTTTGGGAGACCGGGAGATCCGAACCCATGAGTTCGTGGGTTCGAATCCTGGTCGAGTCAAACCAATGACATAAACATTTATACTTGTCGCTTCCTAGCTTGGCATTCGGCATTATTAGGATAGGCCAAGGACTGGATGGCTCAGTATCAGGATAATGTGACTGAGTGGGATATCAGGTCAGGGTCCTGGTTTCCCAGTGGGGCAGCACTATAAAGTCACCATGAGTGCGAACTGTCACAAGTCGGTACCGGTCCTGATATGACCTTTGATGTTGCTATGACATAAAACAACAGCAAACAAACAAACAAACAAATTAGGCGATGGAAGTAGCCTATAGAAGTATAAGTATGAGGCAAAAATCGCTACGCTTTAATTGGGTCCCAGCTAATACCCCTGTCACACTACGACGTAATGAGCGAACGTGAGCCTAACGTGGTGATATTTCGTCATTACGTTGATGTACGTTGGATTACGTTATGATGACGTCATAATGACGTTAGACTGACGTCGAGCTACGTCACATTACGTCGTGTTACGTCGAGTTACGTCGATGTTTTGGACATGTTCAAAAGTTTTGACGTAGGTCGAACGTAAGGGTTTACGTTCGCCGTACGTTCTGTTCACGTTCAGCGAACGTCAATGATGTTAAACGGACGTTAGGCCAACGTTCCTCACTACGTTCCACTACGTTCCACTCGTTGACCCACATTAAAACCGGTGGAAACGTCCATGCGGCGTAATGGGAAAGTCAGGAGAACGTCAGGAGAACGTCAGGAGAACGTCAGGAGAACGTCAGGAGAACGTCAGGAGAACATGCATTCAACGTACGTTCAACGTCTCATGACATAGCTAACGTCACGTAACGTTCTTCTGGCGATGGAATAACGTTCATAACGTTCCGTGAACGTCATTACGTTGACCTCTCTCGTTGAATGACGGTATCACTACGCTTTACCGACGTTACGCTCTCGTCCACTACGCTGCATCCACGTTCAACTTGTGCCCAAATTTGCATACTACGCCGAGAAGTTCAACGTTCTTCACGTTCTCCCTACGTCGACGTCGTTACGTCATAGTGTGACAGGGCCATAAGTGAAGCTCAACATGCTAATAGGCGGGGGGGGGGGGGGGGGGGGGGGGTATAGCCTACCTAGCATACTGGAAGTAATGGACTGTTATTCTGTATAGATGGCCATCCAGCATTACTTCCCAATGGCCAGATATTCTGAGCGCTTCTTATCACTAGCAGTAGTGAGTGTGTCTCTACCATGACCTCCCTTCATGCACCCAAGTGTATGTGTAGCCCAGGAAGTGCGGATATCTGGGAGCTCCGGTGATCCTCCAAGTTACCCATTCCCCTCCCTCCCCCAACGATAACAAACACAACAGACTCCGACCATATACACAGAGCAGACCTGCGTATTTACTCGCAAACGCGTTGCTATTCACATTTCGCGTTGCTAAAACGCATTTCAACAACGAACATATAAGGAATATTCATGGAACAGATTAGATCAGATATCCACAGTTTATTTTATCCACAGTTTATTTTATTTATATTTTTTTTATTGAGGCTGTATTTATACTGTCCATAGCATATAAGCCCGGGTACCCAGGCTTGTTTTCAATGTTGGCCAGTTGTAGTGTTGGTGTTATCTTACCACACAGTAGCTCCTGATAAAGGGGCTGTCACATTAGGGTTTTTTGCGGGAGCATATGGCGGCGTAGGCGCGTTACGTCATATACGTCGGCATACGCTGTATACGCTACTCATACGCTATGCATAAGCTACTCATACGCTACTCATACGCCGCCAGATGCCGGCTTATGAGGCATACGCCGCCATATGCTTTCATAAATCCGTCCGTCCACATTTTTGTGTGCATGCTAAAAAAATCTCGACCTATGAGGGTGTATGGCCCATACGCTGCTCATACGCTACTCATACGCTGGCATACACTCCTCATACGCCGGCGTACGCTCCTCGTACGCTAGGGGTACACCGGCATATATTTTTCATACGCTCAACTTGTGTCACCGGCGTATCTCTAGCGTATGTAGCGTACGCATAACCTACGAGTTACGTATGGGAGCGTACTCCTAGCGTATGCACACCGTATGCACAGCGTATTCAAAGCGTATGCCATAGGTCTTGACGTCGATCTTGACTCATACGCTACTCATATGCTCATACGCTACGCATATGCTACGCATACGGTACTTGTACGCTCCACATGCCAATCAAAACCGTCAAAAAATGTCACAGCATGCTCCCATATGCTCCTCATACGCTCCTCGTACGCTCCTCATAGGTTCCACATACGCTCAAAACCACCCGAAAGGTCACCAAATGTCATCATAGGCCGGCACGCGCAGGACCTACGTAGGTTTTCAATACGCTCCCGCCATACGCCGTAATGTGACAGGGCCTTAAGGTATTTGATTGCCTGCATTTCAGTAGCAGATAGATAATTGGTTGGTATTGTTAGTAGCCTATGTTAGTTTTTTTTAATTTTCTTGGCATATATGTATTATTTTATTTTGTTCTACTCTTATTACCAGACTAGCCTACTCCTATTTACATATCACAGTAGGGGTGAATGACAATTATGTCTCTAAATCGGAGCAAAAACTGTTAGTTCGTCTTATTTACAGTTGATTCATAAATCAACTGTAAATAAGAGGTGGAGTTCCAGGTTTCAACAACCAGTTTGTTTTATATCTATATTGAAGTAGAGTTGATCAAATGTAAGAGAATGCAAAAGGATTTTTTTTTTAAACACTGGGACCAGCTAGTAGTAGACTCTAACGCTAAATGCACGGATTCTACTTGCTTCATCATGCATAGGTCAGTTATCTATGTACGGCCTAAACTTGGTCTTTCCGCGGTGTTGTATGTACATTTTCCTGGATCCAAACCCAATAGAGGGTAACAACCAAGTCTGGCTGATTTGAGCAGTTTCCAATTTTGTTTTTGCACAGTAGGTGATTTAATTTATTTTGTTTCAAATTTTCAAATCTGCCGAGGACCTGTAGCCCTAATTTAAACCAGCTGGGCATTCTAGTTAGGGGGCCTACTCAAAAAGCAAGTCTAACAAACAAATATATAGGACGACAATAATGTAATTAATTACCAAATGATTTGTTTGTTTGTTGTTGTTTTACATCCTAGCAACATCTAAGGTCATATCAGGATGGGTACCGACTTGTGACAGTGCGCACTCATGGTGACTTTATAGTGCTGTCCCACTGGGAAACCAGGCCACCGGCACCATGACCTGGTATCCCACTCAGTCACATTATCCTGACACTGAGCACACCAGTCCTTGCCCTATCCTAATAATGCCGAGCACCTGGCTAGGAAGCGACAAGTATCAATTTTAAAGTCACTGGTTTGACTCGACCGGGACTCGAACCCACGACCCCACGATCTACCAGCACGGGAGACGGACGTTCTAACTCATTCGGCCATCCCGTCTGGTATTACCAAATGATATTATAAGCCTAGATTTACATGGTCACATTATTTGTGAACAAATATTACCACCAACATTTGAAATGAATGCATTATGGATGTCTTCCCGATTTAAATGCGAGAATCTGGATGGTGTTAGTCTAAATGAAATAATAGACGAGATCACGATTCCGACTGCGCATGCGCTGAAAACGGCGTTGGGAGCAAAGCAAAGGCATACGGCCATTGAGTTTGCCGATACGCGTAGGGCAAAACTGACATGTTATTCAAAATTAATAGAAATACATAACAATTTGGCACAAACATGGACGGAAGGATGCAATATAATAATATAATGAATATGTTTAAGAGACATCTCTTCATAATTAAGCATTTTGAGCTAAGAAACATACAATTTCAGTCACTTTACAGGCTGATGTTTACATCACCATTGAATGATTAGCCAGAAGTAATTCTTGTTCTAATTATTAAAATGTCAAATGTGTCAACAAAAACTTGTTTAAAAGAAATACATAACCAATATCGGATTAACCCTACTGATTTTCTATTTCTACATATGTCATTAACCATAGGATATAAATAAAAACATGAATAAAATAAATAAAACTGACTCTGGCTATGGCTCTAACACTAGTCTGAGTGCCCAGATTTGTCTAAATCTAAATGCACATGGCATAAGATGTGCTGATTATATTGATGTAAATGCAATGTTGGATAAATTAATATCTTAATTTATTACATATATATTTTTAGTTGGTATTCTATGTTTCAAACAAGAGCTGAGATGAGCTGAAACAAGCATATTTCATAACTGCACCCAGTGTATTAGCATGTGCCATGTGCTTCTCGCGGGTTTGTTTTGCTCTGACGCATCCCACAATGCACTGCGCCGCTGGAACTGTCATGTAGTCTATTGTAGTACTAGAAACTACATGTAAAGAAAATACAAATCGAATAGAAAAGCCTAGATTTGTCTTAGCATAGCCAGCCGCCATGGCTCTTGTGTTTACAGTTCTTGACCTTACCATCTCCATGTGTATAAACAGTCGAGGTCTAACACAAACATTGTGGGTGGCTTCATACACCGCGACACCATTACAAAACCTAGCGCGTCTCAGATAGCTGTGCTTGGCAGAAGACAAAATGACGCCGACATATAATCACCAGCCATTTGTTTGTTTGTTTGTTTAACTACCTCCCCCGCCCCCCCCCCCCCCCCCCCCCCCCAGAACAAAAAGTAGACATCAGCTAGCCAATGAACGCACGCCGTTCAGATCAATAAACAAATACACGACGAAGTAGGGACAAAGGCGGGGGTGGAAATTTTGTTTTTATTGAATAAGGATGAAAATGAGGAGAACATCAGGGACATCTAGAGCCATGCATACAATAGGATATAACTAACATGAGGTATACAATGCAATGCTAAATGAGGTAATGTCACTGAATGTCGGTGGAATCTCAGGACTGTCAGGGCCTGCAGGGTGTGGCGAGGTCATCCTGGGTAGAGTCAGTGGGAAGGGAAGAGCCCCGAAGAGCCCTCCACCAAAAGGGAGGCGAGGGGCGGCAGGGGGAGCGAGGCAGGGCAGGTAAGCATGCACCGCCTCGGAGGTCCAGGTCCCCTGGGCCATGATGTCCTGTAGGGGGACCCCAGCCGTCTGGCACGCCTCGGCTGAGGCTATGCAGGGTGAATGAATCTGGAGCCGGCACTGAGACGCCACCGAGAGCCGTGTGGAGGATGGAGATGAGCGTCCAAGTGTCCCGCGAGGGTCTTGGTGCTCCGAAGGGTCAGGCGGGGGCCACCCGGGACCTGGGCAACATCAGCATTTGTGATGGTGTGGGGGCTGCCCCACTTCCCGGGGGAGGGCAACAGTGAGGTAGCAGGCAACGGCGATGAGATGGTTGGGGGGGGGGGGCGCGACACATGCCCCGAGGGCCGCTCACCCCCGCGGCAGACGGGTCAGGCGAAGGGGGATGCAAAGGCCGAGGGTTCACCCCCCCCCCACGGCCTGAACCCAGGAAGGGGCTCCGGTGAGGGCATTCCTGACGGAGGCGAGGGCGATGTCGGTAGCATAGAGGGAGGCGGCATAGGCTGCCACCTCGAAG
This sequence comes from Branchipolynoe longqiensis, assembly GCA_030323885.1. Classification (NCBI taxonomy): domain Eukaryota; kingdom Metazoa; phylum Annelida; class Polychaeta; order Phyllodocida; family Polynoidae; genus Branchipolynoe; species Branchipolynoe longqiensis. The sequence goes on along the minus strand of CM059190.1, from coordinate 96,254,763 downwards.
TCGGAGGGGGCGAGGGCATCGAGGACGTGGGCATGCATGTAGGCGACGTAGGCCTCGACCTGCCAGCATCTGTTCCTCCAGGTAGAGGTCACGAGGGAGGCAATGCGGAGACCATGAACCGCGGCGACCTCGAGAGCGGTGAAACCTGAAATCAGAGGCCTGAGTTATATGGAACGTCATCGTGGCGAGGGGTCACATATGACAAACTGAGGCGAACAACCTCAGCCTGGGCCACCCCGGCCCACGGCCCGATGAGGTGGGGACAGCTGAGGCCGCCGGCCGTACGAGGGAGGGACCAGCCTTGTGGGTGATGGTGAAGGACCCCGCCGCAAGGAGCCAGAGCTCCCGGGCGCAGGTTCCGAGGGTGAGTTTGCAGAAGCGACCGGACTCGAAGGCGGCGACGGGGGCCATGCTGTTGGTATTCACGATGACGGTGGTGCCCGCGACGTCCTCGGGAGGGGGGCCCGGAGGGCAACCATGAGGTTGAAGGCCTCGAGTTCATGAATGCTGGGGAAACGGTGCCGGCCTGCCTGGGAATACTCCTAGGAATAGCAGGTGGTGGGCGAGAAGGCCCCGCCCCCGGTGAGGCAGGAGTCGCACCTCGAACTCACGGAGGAGGTGGAGACCGTTCGAGGCGTGGCCGTACAAGGCGAACCAGCGCAGGTCGTGGCAAGACTCCTCCCTGAGGGTGAGGGAGGCGGCCTCGTAGCAGCTGCGGAGGGCGGCGAGGAGGCAGCCCATGAACTTCCTCATGGGAAGGACGCAGCTATCCAAGTGGTTCAGGCGGCCGAGGACGCTTTGAAGCTCACGGCGCCCGAGGGTGCGGTGCTCGATCCAGGCCTCGCAGTCGGCGACGAGGGCCTCGACCTTGTCAGGGGCGATCCGGATCGTCATGGCCTTGCTGTCGAAGGCGAAGCTGAGCCAGCTGAGGCGGGCTGCAGGGGGGTGGCACTGCGGGCTGCGGGGGGGTGCCAGGGGTGATGTAACCGTGTGCACGGTCGTTGGAGCGGTGTCAAGGGCATAAATGCGGATGATAGCGCCCTGGGGGGGGGGGGGGGGGGGGGGGCGGTGGCGGCATGGCGACGGCAACAGCCAACCACATCAGGGACGGGGCTGTGGTCGCGGGGCGCCGTGAGGGCGGTACCGTCCAGGTGTGCAGGGCTGCGGGGCGCCATGCCGGCGCTCAGGGTGGCAGGGCTTGGATGGTAGGGGGGGGGGGGCTGCGGACTGGGTGGCACGGGGGGGGGGGGGGAGGGGGGAAGGAGTGCCGCCGACGGATCAAAAATGCACAGAGGGGCCTCCGCCGTCGTGGACTCAGGGTTTTTCTTTGTATAACACACAGCTTTGCTGTGGGTCATGAGGATGCACCTGACGTTGGCCACGTGGTCACAGGATACGGGGTCGAGGTTCCACGCAGTGCAGGGCGTGCCATAGGCCTCTCTGGTGTAGGGGGTGCACACGGTGGCCTGTGAGGCGCGGGGGTGGCCTCTGCTGCAGGCCGACTCGGCAGCCCAGGAGGTGGAGGCCGTGCCAGAGCCGGCCGTCAGTTCGACAGTGAGGGCCTTGAGGCGGGTGGTGTTGATGGTGAAGGGGTCGGGGGCCTACCGTCCGCGATCCACCGGAGGTGGGGGGCAGAGTCCTCCTCCGCCGCGAATCAAACGCAACACAATCATTACGACCAATGGTACTTTCTATTTTCTACGATTTCAACAAATGAAACTGAATCAGTCTTATCAATCATATTTTATCTCGGCTACACCCCTAATAATGCTAATTTCTCAGAACTATAAAGAATTTCTCTAATAATATCTGAATATCTGCAGTGACCTATTGTATTCTGAAAACGAAACAATATACAAGGAGGTTGCGGGTTCGAACCCCGGCCAAGTAAAACCAATGGCATACCAAATTTATATTTGTCGCTATCTAACCTGGCTTGCTTAATATGAGGGTAATATGAGATATTTAGTCATGGTGCCAATGGAAACGGTCTTCCAGTGTGGCAACACTGTATGGCCTAACTGTCATGAGTGCGCATTGTGACAAGTCGGCACCCGCCCTGAATAGGACCGTGGGATGTAACAGTGGATATACCGGATCCAATATCTGAAAGCATGATTCAGGAATTATACCTCAAAGAGGGCATTGCAACAGCCTATTTCTAAACATAGCCGAGCATTAAGGGTGCTTTTTGTTGTTGTTATAGCAATTTTTTTAAACACAAAAAAAACATTTTCCATTTCCAGACCTGGGATGTTTTAACACCAGGCACCGCCTTGTAGCCAACATAGGGCGCGCTGCATTGCTGATTTAAATGCTGGCATGCACGCGCAGTAAGAAGTCAGTGTTGATCCCAGGAGAGTGCAGGGTTGGCGAAACAATTAAGTCTAGATACTCAGTGCAGGATGTGGCGAGTTTGTGTAGTAGCATACTAATTGGTTTTTTCTTCATTTTTCTTTAATTGAAAAGATAATCAAGCTAATTTGAATTTTCATTGGACAGGCAGATTTCCTTCGACAAAAGCATTCAATTCATCATTTAAATGAAAGGGCACATTTTCGCATACTCATGTTCTATAATGTCTCTGGTGAGGTTCTCGGAGTGCTCTGAGAAGTCCGGTGATATACACCATGATACTTGGGGGCCGTTGTACACTCAGCGATCTTAACCCAGCTACGTAAATGTTGGGAGTTTTACATCCTGGCAACATCTGAGGTCATATCAGGACGAGTACAAACTTGTGACAGTACACACTCATGGTGACTTTATAGTGATGCCCCACTGGGAAATCAAGCCATTGGCACCATGCCCCGATATCCCACTCAATCACATTATCCTGACACTGATCTAAGCAGTCCTTGCCCTATACTATTAATGTCGAGCGCCAGGCTAGGAAGTGACAAATATAAATTTTATAAGTCATTGGTTTGACTGGACTGGGAACCAAACTCCCAATCTCCTGCATGCAAGGCCTGCGCTCTACCTATTCAACCACCACGTCCTGTCTACCTAAATGTAAACGTGAACAAGTGCCCCATCCTTTCAGTGCTGACAACTCTTTGTGTGAAATTCAGAATAATTTAGAAATTAGATGGTCCTGGTAATATTTTTCAACCAAACCGATGCCCAGTAATGACTATGATTAATGATTTCATACTGTACAATTAACAAGGATGAGTGCTCTGATCAAGCCAGGTTATCACGGGTTCAATTCATTTTTACCTAATTCCTAGGAAACTAGGTACATTTTATATCTAAGTATTACCTAGGGTTGCTTTAAATCTATGTAAAATGGTTCTGCAATTGATATCCTGTCAATATTTTATTTTGTAGTCTCGTGAGTTTGTTTCCAGTTTGGTCACGTGGTTACTGTATATTCTCATTTGTCTTCCCCCATGTGTTGCTGGTACCTCGGGGTGTTGTGTGACAGCCCTGCTGATAATGTCTGGGCCAACAGTAACCAGCGGTCCTATTATCAGTACTCCACCCGTCTAGCGTCTCACTCTGCCTCCAGACCGGAAGTGCTGATGTTCGGAACGAATAGCCTCGCAGGAAAGATCTGTGCTGAGAAAAAAAAGCCTTAAGACTAAGAATCGCGCGCGCGCCCACACACACACACTCACATTCTGTGGATTATGAAAAAAGGTGTGCCAGTTGGTTGTTTCTTGAATCAAAGCAAATTGAAATGCCATATTGCTTTGTTTAAATCTGCACTCCTACGAAGCATCAAATTTTCAAAACCAAAACAATTATCTAGAATTGATTTGGCATATCTAGCTTAGATACTGATTCACTTATTAAGCATTTGTCAAATAGAAGGGAATACAAGGCAATTTAATTGAACCTGTTACTGCTGAAGCCTATTCTCGATGTCGGACATCCGGGTACTTTTGGGGTTCACGGCGTGCGAAGGGTAAAACAAATGCGACTCTCATAGAAACAACATTAGAACTACCCTATCTATCACAGTGATTTCTGCTTTTTGGTGCTTTGAAAGCAAATTTCTCCAGTTTCTATTAAATAGTTCAGATCTTTCTCTATAATTTCATATTCAGCTTTTTTTTTATCAGCCAATTGGAAGTTCTTGAATTTATTTGGGCGAAAATAGTTTTTGAGGCCATGATCTGGTAAGGCTAACACTGGCACTGACACTCAGAATATCCCAACTTTCACTATTATCTCTGTTTTTAATAGTTTCAGAGAAAATTGCTCTTAGGTTAAATTAAATACCTCAGATCTTCCTCTTCAATCGCGCATTAAGATATTTTTAATCGATCCGATGAAAGTTTTTAAATTTATTTTACAAAAATAAATCCTCCCCATAGACATAGCATTGCCGCAGCACACATCACGGCGGTATTTTACCCTTCGCGGGCTACTTTCCGGGGTTGTGACGTCATGCCGACATCGAGAATGTACGCACCACACCACCTGGTGGCTTGACCTGACGTGTGCCCCTGCGCGTGGGTGTTGTGGAACATGGGAGTTTTGGCATGCTTGCCAAAACTAATTCTAAATGCTTGCACTTCAAAACTTAGCCATTTAGAATTAAAGTTGCTTTAAGCTAAAGTAAGGTAGATTGTGACAATCAATTTAATATATTTATCTCAGACAAAATGACAGAAACTCAAAACCATCAGACTATGCAACTTTAAAAGGAATCAATTTAAGAGTATCTGTGGAAAACATGTGAGGATTCCATTCTGTGATCAGTCACCTCTTACAAGTTGTCAAAAGGGAGATAGGGAGCGAAAACATTACTTATACTTTATAGTAAATTCTCTGCGCTTCTCTGGCAGTGCTAAGTCCACGGAAAAAAACAATTATTAAAATATTTCACATAAACAGTCATGGAAATCAATCAAAATGTGGAGTTTTTTTCACCATAGGTTGAATGATCCATTTAGCACTCCTACTTAACAATAGTGTGCCTCGGGATTTATTCATACTACATATTCAAGTTCAATACTTAATTTTAAAATCAGAACTGGTAGATCATCCACTGTATCTGTGTCCGCTTTATTTACAAGATAACCAAGAGATTCATATGGACAATTGCACTAGTGTGTGTATAACACATGTTTGATTCTTATTTCAGAACAGGTAGGGCATCCACTCTATCATAGATATTTAAGATTGATACTGCATATCATGGATAAGTCTGAATAGTCTTCTTTTCACCATTAGCCAGTTGGTCGAAAGAAAGCCTGAGCATACACTTTTAGAGATCCAAGTGATTTTTAACCTCCCACACCACATAGACATGGTATGAGAGCAACTGGCCTTTGATGACGCTGTAAATTATACACAGCGGTGGGAATCCAAAGTGGCAGAGGTGATGGCGAATCAAACCATCGATCTTCAGATTAGAATTCTGACCTAGAAGAAAGTCAGATACTCTAACCACTCCCCCACAGAGAACGCAACTGTATTTACAAGGTGACTACACATTGAAATATTATAGAATAGCATGCACCATGGTACTATTTATTCAGAAATTCCTTCACAAATATAATGTGCACAACAGTAGCACATTCAGTTCAGTGTCATCTCAAAATCAAAGCTACGTATTCATCCAGTCACTCTCTATACACATATTTGGTTCATACCATCAAGGAACTTAACTCAAGAAAATGTTTGCGAGCATTTATCTGAATACATAGCTGACATTCTTAGTCGATATTCACTACTGTATCAGGTGCTAGACATTCAGAAGATATAACAGTAGCACATGTCTTCAAATGACAACTCTGCATCTAGACCAATGTTGTCCTGACTCAGCAGGTGTCAGGTCACTGGATGGACAGACAAATGGGACAAAGGTATTTAAAAAAGTAAACCTTGTTTTATTTAATGACGCCTCTGGAGCGCATTGATTTTTATCAACGGCTATTGGACGTCAAACATATGGTTATGCTGACATATATCTTTGGAGGAAACCTGCCGCCGCCACATAGGCTACTCTTTCCGATAAGCAGCAAAGAGTCTTTTATATGCACTTTCCCAGTCAGGCAGCACATACAACAGCCTTGGATGAACCAGTTGTGGACCATTGGTTGGAACGGAAAATAGCCCAAACTGCAAATGGATCCACTGAGAAAGACCAATCCGATGACCAACAGCTTCACACTCACAGGTGGAAACCCTACTGCCTGAGCTATGTCATGCTCCTCAAATGTCGCTTCCAAGCCTGGGGTTCGGCATTATTAGGATAGGGCAAGGAGCAGTTGAATGAGGAAGACCAATCGCCCATGATTGAAATTTCTCCTGCTTAAAGTTGCATAGTCCGATGGCTTTAGAATTTTTGCATCATTTTTGAGATAAATATATCAAGTTGACTAGTATAACCTACTATTCATTATTCCAGAGTCATTTGGATGGAAAATGGCTAGTTTTGGAGTAATTGGAGTTGAAAGAACCCAAAATCATTTCAGCAAGCTTGTCAAGTCTTGTTGTTGTGGCCCAGTTTCACATCTCACGATGGTCATGTGATGAGGAATGACCTATTAATGTGTAGGTAGTGTGGAACCTGACTAATGCCATATATGGTACTGGGAATGAGGGCAGGACTAATAAGGTCACGAGATTGACCTAATTGGTTAGTGGTCTCCCTAGCTAATGGCTGTCTCAAAGTAGGTGCCCAAAGTGATGGGGGTAATAAATTCACTGATTATTCTGTATATGCTGCCCCAAAGCCTTAGTTAATGCACAAGCACCTAAGTTGGATATATAGAATTAAATCTAAGTATGTGTTTTGGTTTTGAAAATAATCATCGGACCATGCAACTTTAATCAACTAATCTACCAAAAAAAAAGAATGTATATTGTTCAGCAAATGTACTTCGCTTTACAAATTAATGCATATAAAAGTCTAGCTCATATCTTAGAACTTAGATATAATGTTAACTCACATTCCACACAAGTTTGAACGCATCATGTGCAGTAATACTGTATGAGAGCACCTACCATGCGTGATAGTGTGGTTCCAGTGCTTGACGCTGCACCACATGGGCCGTTAGTTGGTTGGTTGTTGGAGTTTAACATCCTCACAACATCTAAGGTCATATCAAGGCAGGTGCAGACTTGTGACAGTGCACACTCATGGTGATATTATAGTGCTCCCCCACTGGGAGATGAGGCCACCAGCACCATGACCTGATATCCCACTCAGTCACATTATCCTGACACTGAGCCAACCAGTGCTTGCCTTATCCTAATGATGCTGAGTGCCAGGATAGGAAGCGACACATATACATTTTTAAGTCATTGGTTTGACTCGACCAGGGTTCGAATCGTACGATCTATCAAAATGGGAGACGGACGCTCAATTCATTCGGCCATCCCGTCTGGTCGATGGCGCTTTAAAAGAGCAGCCTACACAACTATGGATGTTCTGTGTTCTAGAGCCCTGGCATTGGGCATGCCCTGAGCAGTTAACACACCTTCGAAGGTCAGAGACAGGGGAGGTGGCACTCCACCGCATCAAGCAAGTCAGAGCAGCGACAGTACACACAAGACAAGCACTACGCGTTACCCACTATTCCTTGGGTATCCCTCGCGCGGTCCTCGAACCCATTCCTACCAGTCCGGTAAGAGCGTTCTACAGATTGGACTACCCATATCAATTAATAATAAACATACCCACGCCTATTTCTGTATGTGGCATTTCACCAAGGGAAATAGATGACTGATTTTTATTTTTTAAGAAAACCAAAGAAAAAGAGAGAAGATGGATTATGTACAAATGTTGAGTGTTTATAGGTGCTTTATAAGCTACACCCATTTTAATTTTCTCTCGACCTAATAAAGGCATTGTCTATATTTCCTACTAATGTTAAGGAGTACTGAACGAATTCAAGTCTTTATTCAGACCATTTTGGAAGCAGAAAACAAATATCTCAATCGCAGATATTGATTTACATAGCATTATACAAATGATGTTGAGATACAATAGTTCATGCAATATTGCCATAGCGCTCCTATTGGGCAGCACCACTTTAGTCTAAATAATTCCTGATGTTGGTATGATTCAGTTCGAAAAAGGACCTGTTATTTAAGACCATGACCGTAAGTTTAATAGCTAAATGCGCATTGGTTGGTTCAAGTACACAACAACATTATTTACCCATACAACCATCCCATCAGACTTATGAGCATATTGTGTTATTTACACATACGGGTCGTTCTCAGAAGTTGTGTACCACTTTTATGACAAGGAAGCCAAAAGTGAAAACATTCCAAATAATAGCAACAACAAAAATTCCAAATAATAGCAGAATCCATATTCATGTGAAGGCTTATATGTCGTACATATATCAGATGTGAAATTTAGTTTTTCACGTTTTGATTTTGATCTCATCCAAATTGAGGAAGCCGTTAAAATTAACTGTAACATCCATCCATAACATTTTAACACACATCCATAACATCATTTTGACATACACAACAAATTCAAACAAGATTTTATTTAGTTTTGCTAAACAGATTGTCTTACAAGAAAAATGTTGAAAAAACCTTTTGGGTAGATGTATGGTGTCGATATGCACATTTTCATATTCTCACTTTAGCACGAAATCATATTAGTATATTTCGGATACATTTTGTGGGGATAGATTAAATACGTGTAGTATTGCTAACATGCTTAATATGCAATCAACAATAACTATTTGACTTACTACCCCCCTCCCAATAAAAGGGCAAAATAATTAATAATGTAACATGGAAAGCAAATATGTGGTACACAGTTTCCGAGAACGACCCATATCTCAGTGTCATAAATGAATAAGATCCGTACTGAAGTTTCCAATAGAAACCCAAGTTGGTGGGCATAGTAAAAATAAAAACACAAAAAAACGAATGCTGGATAAAATGCAGTTGAAAAATATAACTATCCAACTCCGATTCTGATATTAGTAAAATATCAACCATTTGATTAAAGCTGCATAGACCGATGAAGCATCAAATTTTCAAAACCAAAATAATTATTTCGATTTGATTCTACATGTCTAACTTAGATACTGATGCACTTATTAAGCATTTGTTTCTGCGTAGAAGGGAATACAGAGTCAATTTAACAGAAACTCTTACTGCAGAAGTCTATGGTGTAAGAGTTTTGGCAAGCATGCCAAAACTAATTTTCCATGTTTGCACTCAAAAGTTTACCATTTAAACTAAAAGTAACTTTGAACTAATGTAAAGTAGATACTAGTGATCGATCTAATATATTTATCTCAGAAAAAATACATAAATTCAAAACCATCGGACTATGCAACTTTAATATTTACATAGAAAATTATAAAACACGAAAGTTACCCATAGTTTCGGTAAATATTTCTTTTTACAGATATCCCTGAAATGGACGATATTTGAATAAATATCCAAATTATTTTTCTCTGATTACAATCCATTCATCCACAATTAAGCTTCAAGGCAACACAGGGCCGTATTTGCAGCGCAGATCTTGAGTCGTACCGCACTTGAGCATATTTCGCCATTTATCCTTAAGGTTCACATTACTCCGCTCGTTAAACTCATAATTGTCCTTTATATACGCCCAGTTTCCAACGCCACAGTCCTGAAAAAAAAACCTCACAAAAATCAACAACAGAAAACAGAGGTTAGAATGACATATCAAAATAGAAATTCTCTTTAAAAGGAGCTGTAAAATTGCCGTAAAAACTTTATTTAGTCACAATTATGCTCAAATATGGGTAGTCATAATTGATGTAAGGTATAAAGTATTTATGCAAATATTATTAATGAATGTAATTCTCCTGGTTTATTATCTTGTTCTACTCGCTGGGTCTACTCCTTTGATACGTTCTTGGATAGTCCGGGTTATTTGAGAGCGGGAGGTCTGCCTTCAAGCAGTTCCCCTCCTGCCCTCTAGGTGGTGCCTCGTCCGCCTACCATCTGTCCATTTCGCTTCCGATTTTGCTAAATAAAATGTAATGGTAGGTCTTTAGGGCCAGCCACAGTCTTAGGGTCGATCCATCACCTCTGTCTTGTTTTCTAATTTGTTATGGAAGGAATTAATAAAAAAAATTGTGGTGTTCTCTGTGCGGGAGTGGTTAGAGTGTCTGACTATTTTCTAGGTCAGACTCCTAATCTGAGGGTTGGCGGTTCGATTCCCCGTGCCCCCAGCTCTGCCAATTTGGATTTCCACCGCTGTGTATAACTTACAGCGTCATCAAAGGCCGGTTGTCTATGTGGTGTGGGAGGTTAAAAATCCCTTGGGTCGGTAAAAGTGTAGCCTCGGGCTTTCTATCGACCAGCAGTGGAATGAGGAAGACCAGTCGTCTATGACTGAAATTTCCCCTGCTTAAACTAATGGACCAAAAAGAAAACCAAAAAAACAACTTGAAACAATCTATTATCTCAAGAGTTATTTAGGGCCCAAGCATGGTCTGAGGGTCTCCCATGTTCAAGGTGTGACTATTAGTGTTCTTCAGCCCTCAGTGATATAGGATGAAGAATATTACCGATTTGGAAAATAGTGTAAACCCTATCACGTGAACAGGGTTCATACATCTATTCAGCAACCAAATCAAGGCCTTTTCAGGTAATAAACTCATTTTTTTATGACCGAAAATATATGACATTATTATGATTATATACATGTCAACCCCTTTATGGGCTTACTTCACCAGGTTTCTCTGTGCTATTTTTATAAAGAAAAAGAAGCAACTAGGGAATTAACGTATTAATTATACTTAACAATTGTCCGAGATTAGTTAATAAGCTACACACCTAGCCATTCAAAACACTGTTGTCAATCAAATTTGCCCTCTCTCCTACCCAAAATTTAATCATTTCAAGGTGGTTTTTGGGGGGCATTTGGTCAATTTCTATGGCCTTTTCAGGGTATTTTCAAATTTAAGGTCTTTTCAAGAGACATCTTCAAAATCAAGGCCTTTTCAAGATTGTGCGAACCCTGTGCTTAGGAAAAACAATAAAAAAGTAGTTTAAGTAAACACCTGCACTGCTTTGTAGAGCGTCTCCTCCTCCTCCAGGGTCCATGCAGTCCGCATGTAGGGCATGTCGACAGCCTGGCCGTGCAGGATTCTCTGTGGGGCCAGTTCTTGTCGCTTAGTAACCTTGAGAGACAGGAATAGCATTATCATTATCATTTTTATAATAAATTTATATCAATCTATTATTTATAGATACATGATATATATTCAGTGATAGCAATAAGCAAAATTGATCATTTGTCCACTGGACAAGTCTGGTGTGATTTTCAAATGTCCATCGGAATTTTCACTTGTCCCAGACAAGCTCTTATTTTGAACGCTGACATATACAGTGATAGAAATAAGCAAAATTTGTCACTTGTCACGTGTCCGATGGACATGTCTGGTCTGATTTTCACTTGTCTGTCTGAATTTTCACTTGTCCCGGACAAGTTCTTAATTCGAACCTCTGATATTTATAAGGGATATATGAGCCTGTCTCAAAAGGTGCTAGCTTTTAATTTATTTTGTCCATAGTAATGATTGACACAAAACAGCACAGAAACGGTTCCACAGAAAACACAAGGACATTTGCTTCAAATCTATATGTATTCTATTGGGATTATGAAACACCATGTAAAAAGTAAATCAATTTATCCTGAGCAAATGCATAAGTAGATAGTGTGTTGATCGTTACTATGGACAAAGTTTTGTCCCATATTGCTTAGCACCTTTTGAGACAGTCTCATATATAGTACCTATTTTATCTAAGTAACCCATTCATAATGACCCCTCAGACCATTTCGCTATAGAGGGAGTGCATGTGACGTCATCACTCAGCTGTCAGCAGCCAGCCAACTTGGATTACGAGTACCCTCCGTAGCCATGTTGTGAATGCATGCAGATGCAGTAAAACAGAGTTTTCTTTTGTTCTGGGAGGTTCTGGGCAGTTTACATCCAATATGTATATTGACTACAGTTTAGCAAAAAACTTCTGAGGCCAAACTGCTCAAAACAGTGAGAAATAAACCAACAAATCAGTAAATAAGCACAGTGTAGGCAGTTGCAAGCCTTCTGTATGTAATGCAATATGGTCACCGAAAGTTGTCTTGTGACATCATTGCACCCCATCTATAGTGACCACATTGCCACCATCTATGTGTTAAATACACAAAACCAGTAACTTAAAAGTCACATCAATTCTGTATTAAATAAGAAACAAATAATACAATATACATTATGATGATAAGCCATGTCTGCTAATCGGTGTAATGTGAAGTAAAGACAAGGAGAGTAAACACATGCTTCAAAGTTTAATTCCATTGCTCTGGGCCCGTATGCACCAAGTTGTGCTAGTCTTAACCGGAGCTAGGCGCTAACTCCGGTCAGCTAGCTCCGGGTACCGGGGGTTCTGCGAAAAAGGTAAACTGGTATGCGCCAATGTTTTAGCCGGGGCGGGTAGATAACCGTGAGTTTATTTATAGATTTGGGAATTCCCTCTGCGTTTGTACCCATATATTGGGCTTAAATATATTAAATGCTATCATATTTAACAGAATTAGATACGCAATAAGTGAAAGTTGATGAAATTAACCCTAAATTCGAAGCAATATTAACGCTGCTGCTGTAACAGCGGCGATATTAATATTTATATTTTCGAATCGACGAACGTACAATAAACAAACCGCCGCCACCGCCAGTATGGAAAGCGGCGGCGATTTGTTTACTTTACGTTCGTCGATTCGAAAATATAAATATTAATATCGCCGCCAATGCAGCGGTAGCCTTAATAACGCTTCAAATTTAGGGTTAAATTGATAAAATTTCACTTATTGCGTCTGTAATTCTGTTAAATATGATAGCAATGAATAGATTGAGACCCACACACGCACACTAACCTCCCCGGCTAGCAGTTAAACCTGATTTGAAGCTGGGGTAGCTTAGCCTAGGCTACGGTCCGCGGCTAGCGCTGGCCCCGATTGGTGCATACCAATTTTCCACAGTTAGCCGTGTGGAGATACCCAAACCGCGGTTAAGGCCCTAACTCCGATTGGTGCATATGGCCCCTGTGGGCGGGGAGTCCACCCAGGGACACTCGCCCCCCCCCGCTCCTCCCACCAACTCTCTGGCTAGCTTGCTGTCACATGTCGCCACAGATGGGCAACGGTGTACAGACTGCTACATTATCAACAACTGTTTGAACAAAAAAAGGAAGAAATTTCCATCCATAGTAGATCATCCAAAGGCTTCAGATCAAACTAGAATTGAGTTTGATTTCTAAAGACTGCAGTTTTATCCGATTAGAAATGCTGCACAACTTGGCAACAGGAAATGGACTGGACAGAAATTCAGAGACGAATTTATTGATTAAGTGATCGATTTGAGAATTTACTTCCTTGTAACTATTATGATGGGCACGGACTTGAGCTCCTCATGACAGCTTTATAGTGCTGCCTCACTGAGATACGACGGAGGAGATACATATGCCAGCAGGCTATCATGTCCGGTTAGATTCATTTGATGGAGACAGCGAACAAACAAATATCAAATAACGTACCTTTTCAACAGGTCTTCCTATTCGTTCTGCCAGCAATAAAGGTGTGTGTCTTCGGGTCGCAGCATTCAATTCTATTTAAATAAATGATACATAATTACAATAACATAGGTTTGTTTGTTTGTCATATCAGGACGGGTACCGACTTGTGACAGTGCACACTCATAGTGACTTTATAGTGCTGTCCCACTGGGAAACCAGGCCACCAGCACCATGACCTGGTATCCCACTCAGTCACATTATCCTGACACTGAGCACACCAGTCCTTGCCCTGTCCTAATAATGCAGAGCGCCCGGCTAGGAAGCGACAAGTATCAATTTTTAAGTCATTGGTTTGACTCGACCAGGGTTCGACCCCACGATCTACCAGCACGGGAGACGGACGCTCTAACTCATTCAGCCATCCCGTCTGGTCACAATAACATAGGCATAAACTACACTGACAATCAATCTTCATTCTTAGTACTATCTATTCAATGATGGGAAGGGCCACAGTCAGCAATACCCCATTACGCAAAGATGAAAGTGGTTTCGGCAGAAAACGCGGAAAACAAGCCGAGATTATTACATCGATGCCGTGATTTCCACAAAACCACGGATACCCCCCCCCCCCTCCCCCCCCAGGATTAGCACTGTCAGGGAATCACGGAAAAATGCCGGAAGTCAGCTTTCAACTATCTTTGTTGAGCCTATATTATCGCCTATACCTAACTCTTTCTCTTTGGGGGTTTTATGTTCTAGCCACATCCAAGGTCATATAAGAACGGAATTCGAACTAACTAATAATCGATAAATAACAAAAATCGCGGAATTCTGCGAAATCGCGGAGATCTTTCAAACCTGGTGACTAATTATATTTAATTCCCTTACCGTCTAAGCTCTTAGCCTCACTGTCGCTGGGACTGTTGTTATTGTTGTTGGTGTCCATAGCAACCCTTCGTCGATGTTTTTTGATTCTCTTGTAACCGTCAAGCCTACAACGAGAACACACCTTTCATTTACCATAAAATTCATTACAATTCACACGGGGGACCATTGTGTACAACAAAAATGCAGAGCTGAACAGGATAAGCCCCCTCCCCCTCCCGGATTAATAGGTCAGAAGTCTACCTGGTATTAATCGCTTTGATGTTATTTGGGGGTGTGAGTAAGGGATGGTGAAGGTTATTCAGAAAGGAAGAGGAGTAACTTACCATATTGACCGGCTTTTTAAACTGTGGGGGTGGGGAGGGAGGGAAGGACGGAGGGAGGGAGGGAGGGAGGGAGGGAGGGAGGGAGGGAGGGAGGGAGGGAGGGAGGGAGGGAGGGAGGGAGGGAGGGAGGGAGGGAGGGAGGGAGGGAGGGAGGGGACTAAGGTTGTTTTATTGCAGTAAATAAATTTAAATAGCGTGCATATTCACCTGCTTTTTATCACCTTTGCAGGCGATAATGAGGAAGAGACTGAGGCGCTTGAGACGGTCACCCCACTCGTTGCCAAAATCTTATTTCTCTGCGGTGAGCCGTTCTCACGTTCAGCATGTCGTTTCCTATCCCGCTTCGATAACCTTTTGTGGTCGTCATCTGAGCTATTCGATGCGCTCAAATTAGACCTAGCCGAACTGTGTGATCCGTCGTTACTGGACGGGGTCCTGATGTTCTTTGCATGCTTTGCCCTCCTATGTTCATGTGCATGATTTTTGTGGCGGTGTTTCCCCGCCTTACTCCTAGGAATGCACTTTGACAACTTTGCAGCGAGCGTTTGGGGTGGCGGCTCACAATCAGCTCTGCAAACAATGTAACATAATGGGATTCCACAATCACAAGTTAGTCAATAGCTAGCATTGCTATGCAATTTGGGCTTCTCTATATATAGTTTCGTGGGTACTAGTACTCGCTACACACACTAGATGGCACCCCGCCCGGGGCCTCCTGCTTGTGTTTCTTGCCTATATAACTTGTATTTTGACTTTTTGGGGTACATTAGTTGATTAAGCAAGGGAAATTTCAATCACGGACGATTGGTCTTCCTCATTCCACAGCTCTTTGCCCTATCCTAATAATGCCGAGCACCAGGCTAGGTAGCGTCAAGTATAAATTTTTAAGACATTGTGGTTTACCAAAACTGGAGACAGACGCTCAACTCATTTGGCCATCTCGTCTGGTTACTTGCGTCCCTCGCGCCGCCCTGCTCGTGGCCGACTGCGAGGCCCGGGTCGCGGCCCCCACCCTCGGGCGCCAGGCCCTTCAAAGCATCCTCGGCCGCCTCAACCACGTCGGCAGCTGCGTCCTCCCCGCGAGGAAGTTCATGGCCCGCCTCCTCGCGGCCTTGCGCAGCTGCCACGGGTTCACCACCATCACCCTCGGGGACGACGCCCTCCGGGACCTTGCCTGGTTCGCGGCCTATGGACGCGCCTCAAACGGCCTCCATCTCCTCCGCGCGCCGGCCACCCGGAGGGTCGTCATAGAGTGCGACTCCTGCCTCACCGGCGGAGGCGCATACTCTCCAACCCTCTGCTACGCCCGAGGGTATTCCGAGGAGTTCCGCGCTCGCTTCACCAGCATTCACGAGCTTGAGGCGGTCAACCTCGTGGTCGCCCTCCGCGCCCTCCTCCCCGCCGACGTCGCCGGGGCCAATGTTGTGATCAACACTGACAACATGGCCTCCGCCGCCGCCCTCGACTCCGGGAGGGCGCGCGACCCTACACTCGGGACCTGCGCGAGGGAACTCTGGCTCATGGCGGCCGAGGCGTGCTTCGAACTCACCATCCTGCACAAGCCCGGCACCGACCTCGTTCTCGCCGACGCCCTCAGCCGCGCCCACCTACCCGGGCGCTGGGCTGCTGTGGCCCGAGACGAGGTCGCCCGCCTCGGGCTCCAGTATACGTACGCGAACCACGACGAGTTCCCGTATAACCCCGGCCTTTAATCTGCAGGCTACACCGACACCGAGATCGCCGCCGTGGACGGACTCCGCCTCGCCTCCCTCGCCCCATCGACCTGGAGGAACCGCCGCCGCCAGGCCCGAGGATACGTGGAGTTCGCCTCGGGCCACCACTGGGACCCGCTGGCTCCCACCCCATTCGACATCGCCGCCTACACCGCCTCGCTCTACGCCCGCCGGGTCGCCCCCGCCTCCGTTCGGAACTCCATCTCTGGGGCGCGCTCCTGGTTGGAGGCGGCCGGGGGCGACCCCTCCGCCTTCACCTCGCGCCTCGCCCGTGACCTGTGCCGAGGGGGCGAGCGGGCGTCCGCCCACGTCTCCCGCCCCCTCTCACGCCGGCCTGCCTCGCCGCCGTGGCTGCACACCTCGCCCTTGCCGGGCCCTCGGGCGTCGTCCCTCGCGCCGCCCTGCTCCTCGGCTACTACGGGATGTTGAGGCAGTCCAGCCTCCTCTCCCCGTCCCCCGAGGCCTGGGGCGGGCCACACACCATCACCCGAGCCGACGTCGCCCCCGCCCCCGGGGGTCTCCGAGTCACCCTCCGGAGCTCGAAGACCATCCGGCTGCCCTCGGGGGCGGTGGCCCTCCTCATCCCGGCCTCGCCCGGACACCCACTCTGCCCCGTGGCGGCCTGGGCCGCCGCCATCGCCCTGGTGCCGGCACTCGACGCCGACCCCGCCTTCATCCTGCCCTCTGGCCGCCCTCTCGACCCGCGCACCCTGACGGCCATACTCTGCGGTGCCCTCCGCGCCCTCGGGGTGCCCTCCCCGGATGGCTACACCCTCCACAGCCTTCGCCGGGGAGCCGCCCAGGCCTGCCAGCGCGCCGGGGTACCTCTGGAGGACATAATGGCCCAGGGCACCTGGACATCCGACGCCGTGCACGCCTACGTGCCTCGGATCGCCCCCTCGGGCGCCCCTCGAGCCCCCTCCTCCGTTTTGGTGAAGGGCTCTTCGGGGTCCCTCCCCCACGATCGACATTGACCTTAGGTCCTTAATGACATTTAATTTTACCATTATCTATGCATGTACTCTTCCATTATCCTGCCTTAAACTGTTCATATCCTCATTGTTTTAATTAATTACCAATTGTCTTATCCTCATTGTCTGCACTTGACCTTCAGTGAATAAAGTATTTTATTCCAACTACCGCCTTCCTCTCCTCCCTAGCCACGTATCGGTCGTAATGCTCGCATTGCGGTTGATTCGTGGCAGGGGAGGAGGACCCCCCCCCCTCTCTGCACCCTACCTCCGCCGCCGCCCTGACGCAACCCCCCCCCCCTCTCTCTCCGGCCTTATAAACCGGCCGCCTAGCTGCTCCCAGCCACTCGCCTCTCCTCCCTCTCCTGGAGCACTCATTTTCTCCACCCACCCACCCACCCATACTACATTATTCTATCACCTCGACATAGGGTGAAGGGCTCTTCGGGGTCCCTCCCCCATGATCGACATTGACCTTAGGTCCTTAATGACATTTAATTTGACCTTTATCTATGCATGTACTCTTCCATTATCCTGCCTTAAACTGTTCATATCCTCATTGTTTTAATTAATTACCAATTGTCTTATCCTCATTGTCTGCACTTGACCTTCTGTGAATAAAGTGTTTTTATTCCAACTACCGCCTTCCTCTCCTCCCTAGCCACGTATCATGCATTTTATGGTTACCAAACAACCAACCATGTTTTATCTTGTCTGTTGGTGTTCAGTTATGTCTAAATGCCAATGCGCTCGGTATTTCTTGGTTAATCTGAAAGATATTTTATTATACCGTACTATTTTACATCACTCAACCACTCGACGGAGCAGAAAGTACACCAGTATCAAAGTAATATGGGAGGTGGCAGTCCAGATCTATCAGTTTGTTTGTTGTTGTTTTATGTCCTAGCAACATCTAAGGTCATATCGGGATGGGTACTGACTTGTGACAGTGCACACTCACTACAACTTTATAGTGCTTCCCCACTGAGAGACCAGGCTACTGCCACCATGATCCGATATCCCACTCAGTCACATTATCCTGATACTATGCTAACCAGTCCTTGTCCTATCCTATTAATGCTGAGCGCCAGGCTAGGTAGCCACAAGTATCAATTTTATGAGTCATTGATTTGACTCGGCTGGGATTCAAACTCCTAACCTTTCGCACTGGTAGCCCACGCTCTACCGATTCGGCCATCGAGTCTGGTTAGACATGAACATTTCACCAGGGTCAGTAAGGTCGGGCAATCTAAGCAAACATTGGGCGAGCTAGAATTAAATATTCTGATAAAAACAAATCTACATCAAATCAGTTCAAAAATGCCAATTACAAAACACTGACCAACACACAAAAGATAAGTACTGAAATGAAGAGAAATCGGACATACGGTTGTTCCTCTTCTGTCACCGCTCGGTCCACATCTGGGAGGGATCGAAAATTACTGATTAATATTTGCCTTTGTGTCCATTCTCTTTTTAAGTTAATGGCTTGCCATGTTGCCAATACACGATATTCACATGCATGCGCTGTGGCAACGGTCCCACAATCATAGTGTTCGCCGTCGCCGTCAGATGTCGCATGCGTTGTTAATATTGTGTATTAATAGTGACTGACTAGTTTGATACCCTCCTAACATTTTCACAAGAGTCCAAACATGAACATTTTATTTTTCTTGGAAACTCCAATGACCCAAAAGTAATATACTTTTGGAATTTTCAAAATATCCCAAAATTTGACTGACATACGTGCATTTGAAAGTTAGTAATTTCCATAGCTTTTGTATGCGCTGTGGCAACAGTCCCACAACCGTAGTGTTCGTCGTCGTCGTCAGATGTCGCATGCGTTGTGAATATTGTGTAATAATACCCTGCCACTCACCCACCCTTATTTAGGAGAGGTGTCCTAAACATGGTGTCACTCCAGTGTGGATGTTTATAGCCGTCCCCCATGCCACCAATAAGGGCTCTTACTGAGAGGCGTCACATGCTTTCTGACCATGTGGTGGCTATTTATAAAGACGGAGGGCGGCAGCAGCCGACGGGTATTCTGCGCCAATCACTAACCTACACCCCCACCACATAGCTACACTACCACCACACACACACACACCACACCTCCACCCCTCACCTACACCCCCACCACGCACACCTACACATCAACCACACACACCTACACCACCACCACACACATACCTACATACCCACCACATCCCTAAACCCCCACCACAAACCTACACTCACCACACACCTATACCACCAACACACACACACCTATACCACCAACACACACATACCTACACCCCCACCACATCCCTAAACCCCCATCACACACACCCACCACACACACACAGCTACACCATCACCACACCCCTAAACCCTCATCACTCATCTACACCACCAACATACGCACCTGTGTGGTGGGGGTGTAGGGGTGTGTGCTGAGTGGGTATGGTGGGGTGTAGGGGTGTGTTGGGGGCCTAGGGATGTGGTGGGGGTGTAGACCTGTGTGGTGGGGGTTGACGGTGGTGGGGGTGTAGGTGGGTATGGTGGGGATGTAGGTGTGTGTGCGTGGAGGTGTAGCTGGTTTGTGGTGGAGGTGTAGGGGTGTCTTGCAGAGTGGCACCTCACAATCTTTAGCCTCACATCCTTTAATGAACCAGTTGTGGACCACTGGTTGGAACGGAAAATAGCCCAAACTGCAAATGTGTACACTGAGCAGGACCGATTGGATGACACACATCTCCAC
The DNA here is from genome assembly GCA_030323885.1 of Branchipolynoe longqiensis. Lineage (NCBI taxonomy): Eukaryota > Metazoa > Annelida > Polychaeta > Phyllodocida > Polynoidae > Branchipolynoe > Branchipolynoe longqiensis. Next base: position 96,234,614 of record CM059190.1, on the reverse strand, counting down.
AGGTGGACACTCCACCACCTGAGCTACATCCCGCTCCCCAGGTGTTGAAAGGTTAAACAACCAAATAAATTAATTACATGACATCACCCTCACTTGTGTATCCGTACATGATGCAAGTTGAATTTTCTCCAGAGAGAATATATCTTATAAACACATTATTTTATATTATTAATAACAGCTAGGAATTAATAATAGCTTTAAATAGCCTATTATTACTGGGGTGAAATGATAGGTGAAGTGAATGGGTTTACATAAACAAGCTAATTGTTTTTCTAGCAGTTTTTGAGCTTCCTAGTTTTTGAAGTAGAAGATTTATACTGCCTATTATGGATAAGTCTGAATAGACTTGTTTCACCATTAGACAGTTTGTCGAAAGAAAGCCCGAGCCTATACTTTTACCGACCCAAGGAATTTTTAACCTCCCATACCACATAGACATGGTATGAGAGCAACTGGCCTTTGATGACGCTGTAAGTTATACACAGCGGTGGAAATCCAAATTGGCAGAGGTGGAGGCACGGGGAATCGAACCACTGACCTTCAGATTAGGAGTCCGACCTAGAAAAAAGTCAGACACTCTAACCACTCTGCCACAGAGAACACCACGTTTTGTTTTGTTATTTTAGATAACTTTTACAATCCAATATATTATAACTTTTTAAAGGCTACTTTGATGCCTTGGGCGCTTATCATTAAAGGACTGGAGACAGTTAATACCTGTTCCTCATCAGTTGGCTTTGGAAACAAGCAAACCGGTATTCAGCTTGTTCGTATTCCACAAAAACAAGCTTTTTTTTTTGTGATGGGTGTATTTATGCTGCCCATAACGGTTAAGTCTAATGACTTGTTTTCGCCGCTAGACATTAACAGTCTTGTGGCTCCCCTTCTTTTTATCACTTTCAGTTGTTGTGTAGCTAACTACTGCATGCATTCTTTCTCTGTTTGTAAGCATTCTCCCACATCCACCAGCCCTCTGTGAGTTTGTTCGTTCTACAATCGGATAATTGTTTGGTTACCAATAGTTAATTTCTCTGAATGTCTTCACCTTGCTGTGTTAGTGGTCATTAGGTTTTGATTTTATGTTTAAAGTTTACCTTTTGTATGTATCATACTTAGCATCTATACCATCATACCTAGCATCTACACCCTCTAGAACTTTGCTTGAATTATCAGTGTATTTTCTATTTATTTATTTTTCTTTTTAAATTCATTTTATTGGTTGTTGTTGTCATTAGTCTAGCGGTGCATTTAGCTCTCTTTTGATTAATGTTTTATATGTTTCTATTTTCCCTGTACTTCTTTCTTCTACTCCCAGTGTATTACATTCCCTTGCCTTCATGTACTCGGTACTCCTCTCATATGATCTGTTTTTGGCTCTGTTTATTATCAGTCTGGGGCCATCACTACCTCTTGTTCTCTTTTTTGTTACCTGCATGCACCCCCCCCCCCCCCCCCCCCAGACTTCCTTGTCTCCCTGAATGCTGCTATCTTGAGATGTGCTTTTCTCCTGTCATTTAGTGTGTTGACTCTTGCTTTCCTATGGAGATCATCAGTTGGTATGTTCCACCTTCAGACATATCTTAAGTGCTCTATTTTGTAGTATTTGTAGTTTAACCAACATATTTTTGTTACCCCCCCCCATATATATTACATCACTATATTCGAAGTATGGTAGTATCATACCGTTATAGATTTTAATAGCCATATTTGTAGTTAGGTATTCTCTGGTATTCGCTAATATCCAGATTTTGTGGGTTGCCTTCTTGATAACTTCTTTTATGTTATCATTGTAGTTTAGTTTCCTATCAAGATTCATCCCTAGATATATGTAGTTGGTCTGATAATCAAGAACTTTTCCTCCCCAAATTATTGGCTCCTCATTGCCATAGTTAATTTTCCCCCTGCCAAACACTACGACCATCGACTTCTTGTGGTTTATGGAAATCTTGTTGGAGCTACACCAGTTATCTAAAGCTACTAGTTTCTCATTTAGCTTATCTCTGTTCTTTTTTCTGCTATTGCTTGTTGTGTATATCATGGTGTCATCAGCATATAGTTGGAATTTGATTCCCTCTAAGTACTTCTCCAGATCATTGATGTAAATGATGAAGAACTTACCGGCCTTGTCATGGAAGGGTATTCTTTTCAAATAGGCTTCCTGGAAATAAAACAATTTAAAAGTTAATTAATACATTTTCCTAGATATATGAGTATCACTTATAATAACAATGTCAATACTAACAGTTATCAACATATTAAATTGTGTATACCTTTGACAATGAGAAAGGTTGGTTGGTTGTTTGAGTTTTATGTCCTGGCAACAACTAAGGTCATCATATCAGGACGGGTACCGACTTGTGACAGTGCACTCATGGCGACTTTATAGTGCTACCTCACTGGGAAATCAGGCCACCAGCACCATGACCCGATATCCAACTCAGTCACATTATCCTAACACTGAGCTAACCAGTCAATGAGAAAGGTCAGCACTTTATTATGAACCATTCTTTTTAAGGTGGCGCCACCGGTGGCAAAAGATGTTCCATTACAAAAAATAGGTGGGCTACTGCACGAGACTTCCCGATTTCACGACTGTGTATACGAACCTTGTTCTTTGAGATCTTCTTGACCTTGTTCATGAACTTGCATAAGTGTTCAGTGGGAAGTTGCAGTGTCTTGCTATCTAGGTTCTGTAGCGTGGTTGACTCCAGAAGTTCTCTGGTTCCCGACCCTTCTCTGAAGACAAGCATTGCTCTGTGCATCTAGCAACACAACTGATACAGGGTTCATGCTACTTTTGGTGATAGAATATATTACCTTTATATGACCTAGATTTCCCCCAAATATGACCCTTTTACGTGAAGTCTATAAGACGGTATTACCAAAAAAATGCTTTATTTCAAATCATTTGCTACAGAGAAGTCGCAAAGCATTTAATTCAAGACCATTTTAACAATACTGCATTGACTAATAAGTATCGCAAATAATGAAACAAAATTCAATATATGACCTTTTTAAATGATCATATTTTGTCAAATCTGTGAAATAACCCTGTGATAACACTAACTCAGGTCTCACTTCTCTCTACCAGACTTACTATCCTAACTATCCTAGAGAGTCTCTAGGATGGTAAGCCCTAATGAGGCTAAGTAGCCAAATTAGCTTCTTTGATTTGTTTAAAACAGGCATAATTGAAAAACTAAGCTACGGTAAATTAAACAAATTATAGACATGAATAACCACATTCAGCTGTTTTCTCCTCGTTAAAAAAGAATATAGTCAGAGGTTGGTTGGCTGTTGGAGTTTTACGACCTGGAAACATCTACGGTCATATCAGGATGGGTACCGACTTGTGAGAGTGCGTACTCATGGTGACTTTGTAGTGCTGCCCCACTGGTAAATCAGGCTGCCGGCACCATGACCCGATATCCCACTCAGTCACATTATCCTGACACTGAGCTAACCAGTCCATGCTATATCCTATTAATGCAGAGTGCCAGGCTAGGAAGTGACAGGTATCAATTTTATACATCATTGGTTTGACTCGACCGGGAACCAAAGTCCTGATCTCCCGCACATGAAGCCCGTCCTCTACCGATTCTGCCACCGCGCCCAGTGCCAGTGTCTAGGTATGTAACTCACATATCCGGTAGGTGGGTGACGCAGTCGGGGAGTGGTTCCGGTTCTGTCTGACACGCGGCATTCCTGTTCGAGCCACTCTGGTGCAGCTGATGCTGGCGCGCTGCCAGGACGAGGTGAGGCACGTGACCTGTGTTCTGGTCCTCCATGAGGTGATATGTCTGCTTCAGGAGCTGCATGTATGTCGCGTCCTTCAGGTTCTGGTGGTCTGGGTCAGCTGCATCAAGAACCTCTCGCACATGCGCCTGGTTCACACGACAAGGTTCAATTTCAGGGATGATAATGGTTTCATGCACAAAAAAAGAGCAGAAATCCAGCCGAGATTATTATCCCAACAACAAATTTCCGTTTACACCTATATAAAAAATGCCTCCAGGCTGTGAAAACCCCGCGGAATCCGCTTAAAAACGGAAAAATATCACCCCTGAATTCAACAAATAATCTTTTCTTTTTAAAGCTTCATGGTCCGATAAAGAATCAATTTTTCAAAAACCAAGACAATTATCTAGATTTGATTCTACATATGAAGAGCTCAGGCGCAAATCCTAGTAAAAGCCAATCCCAAAATTGACATAACATTTTAAAAGTTTACCTGAAGGTAATTTTAATTCTCACTAATTTCACTTTGGTTGTGAAGAAATGGTTATGGAGCAATGAAGAAAAAAATAGGAATATAAAAAATCACCCCTTTGAAGGTTTGACTCCAATATGTATCTCAATATTCGGATTGGGGTTTACGCGGTTTTGCGCCTGAACTGTTCATATCTAAGTTAGATACTGATGCTATTATTTAGTATTTGTTACCACATAGAAGGGAACACTGAGAGAATTTAATAGAACCTGTTACTGCAGAAGCCTATGTTGTCAGTTTTGATGTGCTTGTCGAAACTAATTTCACATGTTTGCACTTCAAATATCTCAACACATAGCCATTTGAAAGGAAAGGTTACTTCAAACTAAAGTAAGGTAGATTATAACAATCAAATAAATATATTTATCTCTGAAAAATGACAGAACCTCAAACTATACAATTTGAACCATACTTCACAAAACTTGTTTGAATGCTTTGGATTAAACAAGGCCATGTTCTCTCAGCTCATATATAACTGCCCGTTTAAAAAATATATGTTTTTATACTTTTTATATACAACCAACCAAGCAACCATAGACAGGTAGACAGATAGATAGATAGATAGATAGATACCACACCCACTCTTATTCCCATTTCTCTCAATGGGGCGCCAACTGCGAGTAGTCAGCCACCATCCATCACCACTACTTATGATTAGAGCTCCCTTGCTGCTTATCGGAAAGAGTAGCCTATGTCGCGGCAGCAGGTTTCCTCCAAAGAAATGTCAGAATGACCATGTTTGACGTCCAATAGCTAATGATATGAAAATCAAAGTGCTCATGGTTTAAAAACACAAGCTTTATTTTTGTATCTAATATAGTAAGCTATTTTAATAATTAAATGTTGTGTGTGTGTGCAAGATATGCAGACTGCAGGCAGCATCCATCATGGATTAAGAATCTCAAGTATATCACATAATCACCAATCATCCGTACCATCATATTTGAAGGGTCACTTTTGCTCCAAATATTCCTGTAGATACGCCTTGCAGATTTAAAATCTCCAGCACGACAACAAACGAACACAGCCTAGAAAGAGAACGGATACTTGGTGACATACAGCACTGAGGCAGGACATGGACTCGGACCAACAGGTTCATAAAGACTTACATGGTTTACAAATTTCAGGAGGGTAGACCGATTACCGGGCATGGTGGCTGAATCAGTAGAGCGCGAGCCTCGTGTGCAGGATATCGGAAGTTTGGTTCCCAGTTGAGTCAAACCAATGACTTATAAAATTGATACTAGTTGCTTCCTAGCCTGGCGTTCGGCATTAATAGGATAGGGCAAGGACTGGTTAGTTCAGTGTCAGGGTAATGTGACTGAGTGAGATATCAGGTCATGGTGCTGCCAGCCTGGTCTCCCAGTGGGGCAGGACTATAAAGTCACCATGAGTGCATACTGTCACAAGTGGGAACCCGTCCTGATATAACCCTAGATGTTGCCAGGATGTAAAACTCCAACAACCAACCATTAGACCGATTAAAACCAATGATTAAATGAAATTGAAAATTCACAGTAATGAGAGAACCACCCTCTCCTATTGACCAATTTCATATGACGTCAGCACGTGACTGCGCACGCTGCTTGGCTGCAGCACAACATCCGGTCACACTGCAAATTCAATGGCTATGAGCAATCTTCATAGAGAAAAGGTGAAATATCTCTTAAACCAAACCACCTAGCCACAAACTGAACTGGAAGACATATAGAAAACATATTCAAAGATGAGATTATATTAAATTTATATGGTTAGGGCTCTGCATTTCTATTAATTTTGAATAAAATCGACGTATTGCACTGCGCGTACCGGCAAACTCAATGCATTGTCAATGGCCATGAGCAATCTAATGAATCTTAATACAGAAAAAGTTAAATATTTCTAAAGCCACACCACCTAGAAACAAACTGATTGGAATACACATAGAAAACATGTTTAACAAAAAGATTATATTAAATTAATGAATTTAGTGTTCTGGATTTCTATTATTTTTGAATAAAACTGATGCTTTGCACAGAGCGTACCGGCAAACTCAATGCATTGTCAATGGCAGTGAGCAATCTTCATACAGAAAAAGTTAAATATCTCTAAAACCACAACACCTAGAAACAAACTGATTGGAATACAAATAGAAAACATGTTTACTAAAAATATTATATTAAATTGATACGGTTAGGCTTCTGGATTTCTATTAATCTTTAATAAAACTGACGTATTGCACTGCACGTACGGCAAATTCAATGCATTGTCAATGACAGTGAGCAATCTTCATACAGAAAAAGTTAAATATCTCTAAAACTACACCACCTAGAAACAAACTGATTGGAATACACATAGAAAACATGTTTACCAAAAAGATTATATTAAATTAATGAAGTTAGGGTTCTGGATTTCTATTAATTTTGAATATATCTGAGGTTTTGCACTGTGCGTACTGGCAAACTCAGTGGCAGTGTGCATTCGTTCTGCAGCCAAGCTGCGCGCGCATACACGATGTTTACAAACATTGAAAGGGGTCTATATACATACCCAAAAGAAAATATTAAATCACAATCACAGTTGTTAAAATTCTAATCTATTTAGTTCGATAATAAGAGGTTTTGCAGTAGTAAATTATTTTGGAACTACAGTAAAACCTCTCTAAAACGACCGACCATGGGACCGACTTTAAATGGTCCATTTAGGGATGTGGTCAGTTTAGGGCCTTTTTTAAATCGTTAAAATGGTATTATATGGGCGATCGTTTGGGACCCAAATAAACCGATTGATATAGGGGAGTGGTCGATCTGTGGAGGTGGTCAGTTAGAGAGGTTTTACTGTATAATATGTTTTCCAAGTCATGAAGGGTTGCAAAGTGCACCCCATGACTTGAGAAAGACGCATGCAGATCCTATTTATACTAATAAAAGAGTGTATACCAAAATAGTGTATCTAAAACCTTCAGAAGAAAATAAACCACAGCTGTACACTTCACCTGGCACTTGATGTTAACAATCCACGACCTATAGGCTTGAGTGTCTCCGAAAATTGCAAGCAACTCTGATTTCTCCTCCAAGAGCATCTCCAGCCTGGTCTTCTGCAGTGGAGATACAAAACATACACTACAATCTTAGATCTGTAGAATCCGATGAAAACAGAAACCTTTCGAATTCAAAACACTTACCAAGATTTAAAACTATATAAATTGATATCCACATACGGATTGACTCATTAAATATTTATAGTATAGTTATACGAATCTTACCTGGGTACAGATGATGGATAACTGGTCTTATCCCAAGGTACTAGCCTCAGATAGTCATGGTTCAGGGAGATGGAAGCACATCCGGGTCCAGCAATCTTTTACATACTTTTTAGGATAAAAAATGATCTAACTCTATATGGATACTTATTGTGTTTTCGATTTGGTTCTATCGAAAATGATAGTCATGGTAGGGTAGGGTGGGTGGGCCCTGACCCACGACTATCCGAGCCTAGTACCTCGGGAAAACACCAGTTATCCATCATCTGTACCCAGGTAAGATTTGTATAACTATACTATTTTACCATGGTACTACGCCTCTGGCTGCTTGTAGCCCAGGGAGAATTTTACATGATCTCTTAAAAAAAAAAAAATCCTTCGATGTTGTAACAATATTATGTATATATAAGTACATTAATTTAATGTTTTCTCTCACCTGTTTCTAGTTAGTGAGTAGGCGTGTCGCCACGCCGCTTGACTTTTCCAGTCATTTGTTGTGATGTTTTGCAAACGATCTAGCCATCTTACACCCAGCATGTGCAAGAATTCTCTTAACCGAGATTCCTAATTGTCTTGCCTTGGAGACCATTTTTTTTTACTAAATGTATTTTATTCAGCGAATAATGTCTTTTGTCAGCGCCAGAGCACTGGTCTTCCGGCCGTTAATTACAATTTGTTGGTACATAAATGACAATATCAGTTGCAATAATAACCACATGAAAAACCTGTTCGATAATAGAAGCATAATATAAATTGACTATTTGTCGTAATAGTAACTGCATGCAATTCCAGTTCAACATATGTATTATGCACTTGGTGAGCATGCATCAATAAATGTACAAGATGACTCTAGAATTGTGTTTAAACACTTCTTTCTTCCTTTGTTTTCTCTCTTCTCTTTTCAAAAAGATATAACATATCTACAATACACATATATATATACTATATTGCAAATATGCAAATCAGTGGATCCAATCACCAATACCAAATGCGGAAACCTGGCCATTTTTTTTTTTTTTTTTTTTTTTTTTGTTATCCCATCACGAGTGTTCCGTTCTGTGTGGCCTAATGGTGGGATCGCGGTCTGAGATTGCAGTGGGGACTTACATCAGACAGGTTTTATGTCAATTTAAAGGAAAATTTTAGGTAATAGGTTTTGAAGGAAGGTGTAGTAGGGGTGGGGTATGGGCGGGAAGGGGATCAGCGTGCAGGGCTGTGTAGTGCATTTGAGAACATTTATATATATATGTATGTACAAGGGTCAGGGCAAGGAAGGCCTTTAGAATACCTATAACCGTGTCAGGGTCTGACAGGCCGGTTGTATTTTCATAAAGTTTTTAAATTCAAGGAGACTTGTGGACTGTCTTGTCCTCACTGGAAGTTTATTCCACAATGTGCCACCTCTGTAAATCGGTGCTTTAGTCAGTTTGTTTGTTAGTGGCATGGGTGTTTTTAGAAGTGTAGCACCGCTCTGTCTGGTTACTCTGTTTGTATGGTCAATATATTGTTCATCATTGGATCTTTTATACATGAGACTGAGGAGATGTGTGTCCCTCCGTTGGCTAAGGTAGCTGACTTGTGCTTTAGCATGCATTTCCTTTACAGACAGCGTTTTCCCTCTGTAGACAGTTCTAAGTGCCCTGTTTTGAATCCTCTGTAATTTGTTTTCTTGTTGTTTTGTCAGCAGTCCATATATTAAATCATTGTAGTCAATTATTGGAAGAATAGTGGCTTTATATAGTAACAGGGCTGTATTCTCGCTCATGTAGTACCTAATTTTTCTGAAAGTTGTCATTTTTATGGCTATCATTTGAGTAAGTCTTGAGAGTTGTCGATTACCATTTAGTGTAGAATCGAGTGTGGTCCCTAAATATTTGTATGATTCTACCTCATTCAATACTGCATCACCCAAATGTAAATTGATAGGTTGTGCTCTGGATTTTTTTACTTTGGTTGCAAAAATTATGTATTCAGATTTCTTTGCATTAATTGTCAGTTTATTTTCCTTACACCAGATGTTAACCTTAGCTAGTACATCCTCAACTACCTCTGCTGCAGATGCAATGTTTGGGCTATGCACTGTGAGGGCCGCATCATCAGCAAACAGTGTGAACATGGCTCCACGCGTTGAGTGAGACGCATAGCATCCAGTGTTGACTACTGCTTGTTTAAGCACCTTGAGAGGCCACCTTGCGAGAGTGTCTCTCGAGATAGCTTTATGTGGCCGTATAAAGCTGATTATTAGTTGTCTGGAATTTCTGATTCCACGTGACTTGGATATGTAAGCCTTAATGGCCGAAAATACACATCCGTTTATCCTCCAGAAAACTAGTAATGTGTACTGTGGACAGTGGGTCCCCTGTACAATTTGATTTAAGTAATGTCTGTAAATCAAATGTAGCTTCTTCTTACCTATGTCTAGTCCATCTGGTGAAAGTGCCACAATGGTTTGGCCTCTGTGCCCTGTAATTAGCAATAATAAGACTGCTAATTTAAATCCTAGGTCTTTCATTGACAAATGTTTGTTGCTAGGCCATGACTTGAATAGTTTGAATACAATACTATTGATACAAAACCTATTATATTTACATTTGGGTGGGTTTCATTCGTACACCGATCTAATGAACCAGTGTACTAACTGATGTTTCCCAACCATTTGGCCATCTATTCTTGGTAGAATAATGGATAGGGCACATCTCGCTGCGTTAATAGCACCGAATCCTAGTCCTTCGTCTTCTAATATTCTTAGAAATCATATCACTTGAGCTGTTGTAGGTTTTAACGGTTTGACTCCTTTGAGAAGGCAATGAAGGCCCCATTTCTTTAAATAACTTGTATATTATTTAACTGTTCCCTTTCTTCAGGCATGTGATATTAGTGTTTCTTTTGTTATATTGTCTAATCCAAATTGTTCCAAATGTTTCCTTAGAAACCTTAGGTGTTGTCGACACGTCTCCGTGGACTGTTAGTGGTCCTTGATGTTGAAGGTTGTTCCTTTCCCTTGGGAAGCTCATCAAGTCTTTTGCTGCTGATGTTATTGCCGCTATGGTTGTGCTTCACATACTGGTACTATCAGTATTGTGTGGGTGTGATCCATCTTGATCTTCCAGGCCACTCTGCTGATAATGCTGAATGGGGGGAATATGTAATAGAATTTATTATTCCAAATTAATGAAAATGCAACTTTTTTTGTTGCGTGATGCAAAGAGATCAATGTCTGGATTTCCCCATTTGTGACAAATAATGTCGAAAATGTTGTGGGTCAATGACCATTCTAAATGGTCATGGAAGTGTCTGCTTTTCCTGTCAGCCAAAGGGGTTTGGCTGCCTGGAATATGTGCTACTGTTATCCATATTTTGTGTTTCTCTGCCCAATCCCAAATGAGTTTTGACAGGTTGTTACATGGTTTGGAGCGAGTCCCTTCCATATTACGAATGTAAGCCATAGCTGTCGTGTTATCTGTTAGAACTCTTACATGATTTTTTAGGAATGTGAACCAGACTGCAGAGTCCTAGGTAAATGGGTCTAAGCTCTAGTACATTAATGTGGTCGGAGATTTCATCTTCCATCCATCGGCCACCTGTTGTATGTTGGTCTCTATGGGACCCCCAGCCTTCCAAGGAAGCGTCTGTTGTGACAGTGGTGTTAGGCTCTCCCATCCTAATCGGGTTGGGTGAGTTGTTTATGTGTGGAAGCCACCAAATTTTATCGTTTTGGCCTTCTGGCAAAATTGTCATAGGCCACTCGAAATTTCCTTTTGAGCGAGCCAGTGCCAAGTTTTTATCTATCTCTAAGGATTTGATATGGGCCTGGCCATATAAGATAGCTGGTGCGTAGGCTATCATTATTCCTATCAAGACTGTGACTTGTCGTATTTTTGGTTTGTTCAATTGTAATAATTGGTTTGCTGTTGTTATAAATTTATCTACTTTTTGTTCTGTTAACGAAATTGTCATTTTTATGGTATCAATAAAGAAACCCAGAAAATTGAGTTTGTTTGTTGGCGTTAGTACTGATTTAGTTTCATGTATGTAGAAACCTAAATTTGTAAACATTTTACATAAATTATCTACTGCTGCTTGGCATTGTTGTTGTTTGCACGACAATAAATGAACCGTCAATGTATGGGAACATGATATGTCCTTTCCTAGCCATTAGTGAAAAAATAGGTTTGAGTAACCTTATGAAAATGAGTAGACAGCAGGCCAGTCCATTCGGCATACATGTGAACTCATAAAGTTCTCCGTTCCAACAGAATCTTAAATACTTTCAATCATGTTTATAGATGGGCACTGTGAAGTATGCATATTTAAGGTGAACACTGGCTAGCCAAGCAAGTTGTGTGACTAAGTGTCTCACTGTTTCTAACGAAAACATTTTAAAGTGTGTGCATTCTACAAATTTGTTAAATAAGGTTAGGTCTAAAATTAGTCTAACATCCCCATTTGGTTTGGGTCATAAGAAGATATTCGAGATAAATGGTTGCATTATGCCCTTTTCGCAACACTTTAGGACTTGATTGTTTAATGCTTCACGTTCTGAAGCATGAAAATGGTATTTTATTTTGAATAGGTTCTTCTATGAATGGAATCTTTAACCTTCTGCTAGGCTAAGGATATTTAAGTTATCTGTAACTTTATTCCATTCCGAAAGACAGTCATTGAGGTTACCGGCTTGAAAGGTATTGCTTACTGTTTCGGTTGCTATTGTCTGAGTGGCCACTTCTATTTGTTCCCTGGGTGGGGGAACGGCGTCTGAGTGTTGAACTCCCTCTTGAAAAGGACTGTTCCCATCGTTCCAGCCGAACAACTGCATCTGGCCCCTTCCTCTGGCTTGGAAGCTGAAGTTGGATCCAAACCGGCATCCTCACTGGCCGGTTCTTCGGTTGCGAAAATCATGCCTCAGCCTCTTGAAGCGGTTGGTGTTACCATCAGCCGATTTCTTTTTGTCGGTTTCCATGTATTTTCCGCACTTGGAGCTGGTCGCTACTTGTTTGAACAAGTATTGCAGTTGTCCGCCGAACATCTTGCCCGTATCCAGCAGCTTGCCCTTAATAGGCCTTGGTGCTAGGAATAGGGTGTATTCCTTTCCATCATTGTCCATGATCTTTTTGGACCATGCTACCTCTTTCCCAGCGACTGTGCAGACCGCTTTGAAGACATTTTTTAACCGTCTATAGGAGAGGAATTTGCTGGTTGCCGTTAGTAACACAATTCCTCCGTTCATATCATCACAGAGTGATGAGAACTTGTTTTCTGCCATTATCCTGTTGGCGATGGGCGCAATGGATGTAAGAGCCGAGAGTACCCCCTTGTGGACAGTGTAGAGAAACGTCTCAAACTTTTTCCTCTCCTCACTGAGTTTAACTTCAGTGTCCATCTCTTTGATGGCGGATTCCAGAATTCCTTTAATTCCTGTGAATTGCTCCGCCATCTTGATTATGACCTCCGCTGGTTTGAAGGTGTTAAAGTGGCCTTGGATGGTCTTCCTCATAAGCGTCGTTATGAGTATTTTCTTATGTCTAAGCACTTTACACCTTTTTGTTTCTTTCCCACATGATTTAGCGTATTTGCCGAAGTGCTTAGTGTCTGAGTCTGAACTCGTCGTCGATGAGTCTGACGAGGAGGATTTGTGTTTCCTCCTATTCTCAGACTTTTTCTTTGTTTTCTTCATGAGGGGCTTCTTTTTACAGGCTCCTGTGTACTCGTCTCCTTCTGATGAATTATTGTTCTTGTGTTTGCGCTTCTTTGCAGACACAAACACCTCCTTGTCCGAGTTGTCCTTAGTTGAGGCCTGATCCTCAGAATAGTCCTCCCATTCCGACTCATCGGAGTCTCGCGGTACCTTGCTTTGCCTTTTCTTTGACATACCCGCTCTAGATGGTAACATTTCCTCCATTTGTTGTTGCACTAACCTGGCAACCTGTTCGTCTATCTCCCTATCAGCCTCTTTAGAATCCCTTTGTTCTGGAGAGGGCGACCTTTGTACCCACACAGGCGGTGTGGTGTCTTCATCTGCACTGAGTGCGTGAGTTACCTCTGCCGTACTCCGCTTCATAGCCACGGCTCTGAGACTGTGAGTAAAAAGAAGAATGATAGACATTGTCTTAGGCGAGATAGCACATTGATAATTAGAGTATAATTATACTAGTTGTGTATTTTATGGCATTAAATCAATGTTTAACGCAGGCGTATTGCTAACTGACAGTCGCAGGATACAGTATGGGTAACCAACCGATCCTAATGAGGGGTAGGGACCAGTGTAGTGGTGCCCTCCCACACTCTAAGTACCTATAAACTTCTCCCACCTGTGGCTTTTTTCACCAACAAGTTGAAGAAAGTACGCCTCCCGAGAATCACAACCGGGTGAATCTTATTGAGACAAAGGGAATGAATCCCCAACGATGTAACTGGCTCCTGCCAAACATCTCTCCATTCGGCAACGGGCGGCTTAATTAATAACCGAACAATGAAAGCATTGTTATTTTGATCATGCCAATTACGATCGAAACTAAGCTGTAAAACAGTACTATATTATCGAAAAGATACAACAAATATTGTATGTGAATGCTAACATGAACTAAACCAATGTATTGTAGTGGTCTGCACTGACCTCTCAGGCAAGTAACCACATAGACAGGTAGGCGTGGGGAGTGTGTTGATATCAGGGAGCCTAGGTGGTGTAATGGTTAGCACACTGGCCCGGAATGCAAAGAGATGTGGGTTCGAGTCCCGCTCTAGGCACAGTATTTCCCATTTTCATCACCCCCATGACACTGGTTGCCGTGATCAGGATCCTGTACAAGCTTTGCGCTGTATGGTTGTTGAACCTACCCTGTGTATGTATGTGTTAGTGCATTGCCTGTATGTATGTAATTGTAAGCATTACAAGACTTACAATTCCAGGGGGACGAGTGTAGTGGTCTGCACTGACCTCTCGGGCAAGTAACCACATAGACAGGTAGGCGTGGGGAGTGTGTTGATATCAGGGAGCCTAGGTGGTGCAATGGTTAGCACACTGGCCCGGAATGCAGAGAGATGTGGGTTCGAGTCCCGCTCTAGGCACAGTATTTCCCATTTTCATCACCCCCACGACACTGGTTGCCGTGATCAGGATCCTGTACAAGCTTTGCGCTGTATGGTTGTTGAACCTACCCTGTGTATGTATGTGTTAGTGCATTGCCTGTATGTATGTAATTGTAAGCATTACAAGACTTACAATTCCAGGGGGACGAGTGTAGTGGTCTGCACTGACCTCTCAGGCAAGTAACCACATAGACAGGTAGGCGTGGGGAGTGTGTTGATATCAGGGAGCCTAGGTGGTGTAATGGTTAGCACACTGGCCCGGAATGCAAAGAGATGTGGGTTCGAGTCCCGCTCTAGGCGCAGTATTTCCCATTTTCATCATCCCCACGACAGTATCGAGTTTGAAAGATACTAACCTGTTTGGTTTTGAAGTAAATGTAGAAAAACGGCTGGAGCTGCTCACAACACGTCCTCCTGCTGTCAGCTAATTATGCTAATTGCTGGACCCGGATGTGCTTCCTTCTCCAGAGGCGTAGTACCAAGGTAAAATTGTAGTTTGGTGCCCTTATGCTACCCCGACATGGTTGAAAATGCATAAATGTCCGGTATATTTGTGTGCATGCCGATTTACTTTTTTATGTTTTCACTTCAAATATCTATAAAAATAAAATAAATCTTTAAAAATCATTTCAAACTAAAGTGAAATAGATTATAACGATCAACTTAGTATATTTATCTGAAAGAAACATGACAGAAACTCAAAACCGTCGGATTATGCAAGCTTAAACTGGTGTATCAAAGAATGCAGCGTATTCATATATTCGTTTAAAAGAGAGACTACAATCTCATGATCTCATTGATCTCTTCAAAAACAAAACAAAAAAGTGGAAATATATTATTTATTATGCTATCAAATACAAGAACTGCGAGGTAATAATCTTCATGGCTAAGGCGTGTAATGTCGAGCGGAATGTTACACCAAATGTACTTATACACCTTGCATTAAGTAGTGTAGTAAATATGCTTAACACTAATCAAATAGTGTAATGCCTATTTGTGTTGTGCCTAAGGTTTGCACAATAGATACATTTTATATCAATATTACTTATTAGGTTAATTAGTACAATCCATAATATTTGAATTTGAACTAAATTTAAATCGGAATATGTGTGGTATAAAGTATTAACAGTATACAAATATTATTATTAAGGAACCTTTGTCAATTGCATGACATTAAAATGGTCGTGTTAGAGCAAATTATTATTTTAACAAATAAAAAATAACTTGAGATATGTTGCATACAAGTTAAAACTGCACATTTGAATAAAAATAAAATAAACCACATGCAAGCCTGGACAATTCATGTGTGAATAAGCACTCGAACCACTGAGTTGGCGACTCTAAATTAATGTAGTTTGTGTAAAATTTACTAACCTCATTGTCCTCAGGGATAGCCTGGTGCTCGCCATCGGATATGTTGCAAAGTGTAAGCAGCTTCAGTACCTGTGGGTGATACACTTCACTTCCGGTCCGCTCACTGACCATATGCATCAACCCTTGTATGGGCATAAAACGCACACACGCACAAAGGGGGAAGAAAAACAGAGAATTTGGTGAGGCGAATTCAAATAAATAAATTATGCTTCTGACCCTCCCAGTACTCCAGATGGCTGTGTATTTATAGGTTTGATGTGCACCCTCTTCCATGACCTGTCCTTGGCATGTGTGATCTTTCACAGTTTGCCTTGACTGCACCCGGTCAGGTGTTATTTGGTGCCCATATGATGGTGTATGGTTTGTATTTGTTCTTTTTTTAGGAATTGTTTATAGAGCTCCAGTTTCTTGATTGCTCTGACTGGAGGTGGCTGTTTGTTCCAGGCTTGCGCGGCCATGACTAACACACTTCGCTCATGTATTTTATTAGTGCATATATATATGGTTTCTTTTAGCACTGGTGTGCTTGTATGTCTGGTGTTTCTACCAGCAGTGACTGTGAGACCTTGTTGTGTGGTGTGCAAGTAGCTTGAGGTGTAGTTCTCTTCTATATAGGGTATTCACGTGACGACACGAACCGGATGCGCGGCCATTGTGGCGATATCAACCAGTAAACATCCCATAGAGTTTGGCTGTACGCGCAGTGGAAAACGTGTATTTCATTCAAAATTAATAGAATTCCGGAACCCTAACCTTATAAATTTAATATAATCTATTCGTTGAATATGTTTTCTATATGTGTACCAAGCAGTTTGTTTCTAAGTGGTGTAGTTTTAGAGATATTACACTTTTTCTGTATGAAGATTGCTCACGGCCATTGACAATGCACTGGCACTGACACTCAGAATATCCCAACTTTCACTATTACCTCTGTTTTTAATACTTTCAGCGTAAATTGCTCTTAGGTTAGATTAAATACTTCAGATCTTCCTCTTCAATCGCGCATTAAGATATTTTTAATCGATCCAATGAAAGCTTTTAAATTTATTTTACAAAAGATAAATGCTCCACATAGACATAGCATTGCCGATTTTACCCTTCGCGGGCAGTTTGCCGGTACGCGCAGTGCAAAACGCGAGTTTTATTCAAATTTAATAGAAATCCATAACCCTAACCGTATCAATTTAATATAATCTTTTTGGTAAACATGTTTTCTATGTGTATTCCAATCAGTTTGTTTCTAAGTGGTGTAGTTTCAGAGATATTTAACCTTTTCTGGAGGAAGATTGCTCATAGCCATTCAGTTTGCACTGTGACAGTGTGTTATTATTGTGGTTACTATCGCCGCAATGGCCGCACTTCCGCTTAGCGTGACGTCGGTGCATACCCTATATTTGGATGAGCGGGGATGCGCTCTCAAAGTTTGCTGACTTTTGAGGAATTTTCTCAGCTGAACTGTCACAGAATGTTGATATCTTAAACATTCAAATTACCATTCAACATTTGTACTGTTGATATATAAAACATGAGAAAAATGATGTTTTATTATAAGGGGTGTTTGCACACCGCGACGCTCTGCGCGGTCAACTTTTTCCTATGAAGTAGGGCATGAGGACCCATACACATGAATTTGCAAGTCTCTAACTTTGTTGCAATGTTGGGGTAGGTTTATCATTTATGTACTAATCTAGGTATAGGAATACACTACTAGTCCCTAGCCTAGGCTGAATAGCTTGGGTAATTCTTTAAGACTTTATGTGATATGCCATATGGCCCTTGCAGTTTCTTTAGCTTAAGCTAAAGTCGCCAGCTATCCGCCGCGTGGAAAACAAACGAACTCGATTTGAAATTCTGTTGCGACTGAAAACTCCCCAAAACACCAGCGGCTTGTCGTGGCTTCTGCGCATGCGCGGATTTTCGCACGTTGCGGCGATCACTGCTATTTGTTTTGTTTACGCTCGGCGATTCGACGCTGATCGAGCTGCTACGTTAATATCGCTTGGAATTTAAGGTTAATTTAATTAAATTTCATTATTTTAGTATGTAATTCTGTTAAATATGATCGCATTCAATAGATTTCGCGTAATCGGTCCCTAACACTGCCGGCACAAGCTGAGAACCAGCGAATCTTGTCACTGTGTGAGCCTGTTGCCGGCACAATTTCAGCCAATCACAGCGCAGCTTTTGCATTGCAAATGGCCGCCGCTATGGGGGCGGCCATTTTGAAGACAACAAACTGCCATTGCAGTTCAGACTAGCACTGCCCTGGTCCCATACTCTCCCCACACATACTTGGTTCATTTAAACATAAAAACTAAACAAGATTGTGCTTGGAGAGCATTTGTCGGAGTACGCGCAGTGTCCCAGCGAGCTATAGCTGGTCCCTTTAAGTGGCAAAACTGGCATGGGCCATGGCCCTTGAGGTTTCTGAAAGCATATTAAAAGTTGTCAGTTACTCAAGTTACTGAGACAGTCTAACTTCTAAGACTAAGTCTAAGTCAACATTACCGCGTCCAAACGCTTGCATCTGAAGTTGAACAACAATAGAATATTATGAATATAATCATTATTCATACTAACAAGTAACATAGACATGATACTCACATAGTAAACATACATATTGAAATGTTTCGATTCATCACCTGACAAAACTTACCTTGTAAAAAATCTCGATTAAATGTGTGCAATACTTGTCCAGTCTTACCAAACTCGTCCAATGCATGCGTAAACGCATAATCTAAGAGCCAATCTTCAATTATTTCCTCCGTTGATGCTGGAACTTCCGAATCGCGCGCCATGTTGAAGTTGAACCTAGGTCCAGCAAGCTTGGTTCACAGACTAAGTGTATGAGTAATCGTGGTGAACTGTTTAGAGAATGATAAACAACACGTCAACGTTAGTTCCAGCGCTGCCTCAATTCTGTTCAAACTGGTGTATAATCGATGAACTAACTAGAATATGCACACCGAGCTGCCACTGAAGCTCCCGCTAGCGCTCTATCACAACAAATCGGAGTAGCAAGAGCATTCTCCTTGTAGCCTGTAGCAGTGTAGGTCGTGTCCACCGTGTCAGGCAAGGATTTGCATTGTGACAGTGACAGTGCGAGAGCAGCTACCAATATAAACATGTTGACCAGACTTGTAACTGCCAACCATCGAGCTGGAATTAGTTTTGGTAAACGTTTACTACACACAAATGGAGGTTTCAGCTCTACAAACAGCCAGGTAGGTCGACGAGAAGTAGTCGAGCGATAATTGGGCACTATGTGATAGTATCACTATCAGTGTAAGCATTACGCAACGATTCATATTGAGTCAATTGCCTGAATAATTAAGCACACAATCATGCCCATGGCTAGAGACTTGCAAATCCGCGTCTATGCCTATGGGTCCTCATGCCTCACTCCATATGAAAAAGTTGACTGCGCGGAGCATTGCCATTGCATTGGGGCATGCAAACACCCCTAAGTTATTATTATAAAACATTGTTTTTCTCATGTTTTATGTATCAAGTTAATCAACAGTACAAATGTTGAATGGTGATTAAAATGTTTAAGATATCAATATTCTGGTAGGTCATTTTCCAGGAAAAAATATGTGACATTTCAGCTGAGAAAATTCCTCAAAAGTCACCAAACTTTGAGAGCTCGTCCCCACTAATCGGTAAATGTCACCCATATAATATTATTTAATATATAATTAATATAATAATGTGGTTGTTATATATGTTATCTGTGTGTGTGCTAGGCGATTTGTTTGTATATAATGGTGCAATTTGAGTTATAGCACTTTTTCTGACACTCTCCTCTGACTTGCACCAATTGGCATTCATGCATCGGCGTAGCTGAGATGAGATATCAGGTCAAAAGTCTTGCCCATATAAACCAATGTAGTTACTGTGAGGTAAATAGCCCATTTTTGGGGTATGGGGTACATTATACACCATAACTTTGCTTCTACTTGACATATTAGGTCCATCCTTATGTCAAATTATAGGTATTAAAGTGCTTTATCAGAATACATTTGTTTTGGAAACGTATTTGATATTTGAAATTTTTCTGCAAGTCTCTACCATGGATGTGTGCAATTGACATTATTATTAGTTTGAAATTGTAATACTGAATTCTAATGGATGTGTGCTTAATTCTTCGGGCCCCCTTACACCCCCACACCAGACCGAAAAAACCACCGTGTGATGTCACTGAAGAGTGAAGTGTCATGATTAGGCCATTTACTGATTTAGGGGGTGGGGACAACTACTCTTGTTATAGCTTTCCATAAATGAATGAATTGTAACTGCTCTGATGGTCGTGTTTTATCCTTCGCTTCAGTTCAGGCTAGATCAAATATTCACCCGCAGCCTTGTTTTCGAGAAGGTGGCCAATATTCATCTAGCAATAGGCCTAGCCATGCTAACTCCCGTGAGCAGTGAGCCGTATTCGTAGGCTGCCGGTCTAGACGTACGACAGTGTCTGTGCATTCGCCCTCGTTCCTCACGTATCTTTAGCCTCAGTGGCTACACATACGTGAGTTGTACGTTTAGACCACCTGCCGTATCTTAATTAATAGAAATACGGAACCATAACCATATAAATTTAATATAATCTGTTTGTTAAACATGTTATCTGTTTTTCTGCCAAGCGGTTTCTTTCTAGGTAGTGTGTTTTTAGAGATATTTCACTTTTTCTGTATGAAGATTGCACATGACCACTGACTTGATTGAGTTTGCCGATGCATGCTGTGCAATACATCAATTTTATTCAAAATTAATAGAAGTGCAGAACACTAAGCATATAAATTAAAATAATCTGTTTGTTAAGCATTTGATCTGTTTGTGTGCCAAGCAATTTGTTTCTAAATTGTGCGGTTTTAGAGATATTTCACTTTTTCTGTAGGAAGATTACTCATGGCCATTGAGCTTGCTTGTTTTGCTTTGTTTGCGGATGTGCGCACATCCTCGCGAAACACATGCGTGCGCATCCTCACGTATGTTTAGACCGCCAGGCTATGCGTACGGCTCACGTACGTCTAGACACTACATACTATAAAAACTGCCAGGAGAAGCTTCAAATTGCCTCTAAAATCCTGGAAGTTCAGTAGCTGTAGGGGGCGCTGCCTTCAGACCCATGCAAGGTGTTCTGATCCGTGACCCTGGCAGTGTCTAAATGAACAGCATACATATTTTTTTCTTCTCAGTACCACGGCCGCGTTCAGAGTACGCCTCCAAGTCGACCTCGAGACGTATTTTTGGCCTATTTGCGTTCAGGGTACTCCTCCGTGTCGTCTCAGAGACGTCTCCCTTTTCAGGCAGGAGCCAAAAAGTGCCTTGTTGTTTGTTGTTCTTGTATGTCCTAGCAACATTTACAGTCATATCAGGACGGGTACCGACTTGTGTCAGTGCGCACTCATGGGGACTTTAGAGGTCTGCCTCACTGGGAACCCAGGCTGCCAGCACCATGACCTGATATCCCACTCAGTCACATTATCCTGACACTGAGCCAACCAGTACTTGCCCTATCCTAATAATGCTGTCATTGGTTTGACTCGACCAGCATTCAAACTCGTATGTTCGAATCCCATGATCTACCAAAATGGGAGACGGACGCTAAACTCATTTGGCCATCCCGTCTGATCATTTATAGCAGATAACCAGGAGAAGCTGCTATAAATTATCATAATTAAACATTTGACAAATTTCTTGATATTTATCAATTTACAAATATTTTATCCGGTATTGTATTGTATTAAACCGATCTAATTGCTCATTTTCTCAAAATTATGCAATTTTGATAATTTTTTGTTAAAAAAAAAGAAATGCAAGATATATATCGTTTCTTTAACTGATATGGCTGGACATTTTACACTTTAGGTCCGTCCCTGGAGCCAGCTTTTCAGGTTGACCTCCTGCACAAAACAACAAGTAAGTTATCGCTAGCTTTTTTTTCCTCCAGATTTGTTTTAGATTTGTATTAATACACGTGTAATGATCCTAATCTTGAGCTATAGAATAGATATTGTACTACTACTAGTGATGTTGTTTCTAACTGGGTTACATGTTTGGTTTCCCTTAGGTTGTTTGTGTGTGTTGTGCGGTGGGGTGATGGTAGGGGTGTTTTTTCTCTGTTCCTGCGCGGGCAGATAAATCACTGTAATTTGTGTGCTTTGCTGAAATAAAGGTGGGTTATGTGCGCCCAGTTACGAGGTGAGAACAAAAGTTAGATGTCCTAGATAGGTGATCGCAATGGGAGAGTGTCGTTGGGTTTTGATTGTACATATGCCAAGTAGGCTACCTAATACCATTTTTGATGTGCCACAATCACAGCACTGTTGTTATTTCTGTTCTGCAGTGGAAGTGAGTAGGATACTCTACAACATAGTTAACTGGGCTGTGCTCAGGGGACGTCTCTGAGACGTCTCCGTGATGCTTTTTGGCTTATTTCGATTCAGGGTGCGTCTCCGAGGCACCTCCCTTTTCAGATAGGAGACAAAAAGTGCCTAGAAAATGGTCGACATATTCAGTGGTTTCAGCCAATCATAGCACAGCTTTTCCATTGCAAATGGCCGCCGCCTATGGGTGGCCATTTTCGAGGTGACCAACTGCTTTTCCCGTTCAGACTAGCATGAGTTCAGCAGAGACGGACCCCGAACGTGGCCCAGGTGCGCTATATTTAGGTCACGAGTCTAGCAGCGAAATTGGGTCTGGGTTTGCCTATGCAAACAGTCTATTTAGAGATTAAGTAAGTTAGGATATTACTTGTGTCAAACTGCAATAAACTGCATTGGACTCCCTACTATACGGTAATGAACTGGTTTCTTTTGTAATTATATCTATATAGACATAAAGAATATCTATAAAATAAAAAAAATAAAAAAATGGAGAACACAATTGACAAAGGATTTAAGGCTAGCCACTAAAAGCTAGGATAAGAACTCAACTCCCAAATTGAGACTATTGCTGTTCAGTGGTGAAATCTATATCTATAGGTAAAAACTTCAAAGTGAGGAAATTGTGTGTTTTTTAATGTCGTTCATACTGTTGTAGGCACTCTATATGTACATCCATTAAACTCAATAAATTAAGAAAATATGTGATATGTCTTTGTACTACCCCCTTCATTTGAGACCGGTGCTCTAACCACTAAGATAATGAGGTATGCTTAATAGGTATTTAATATTAAGTACCATGGCCGTATGTTAACCAAAGTCCCTGGAGAACACTATTAAATCTTTCTTTCTTTATTAGGGGGGGGGGCACTATTATTATAAAATTGATTTTTTTTCCCCTGGGGTACAGCCCCCCCCTCCCTCCTTGGTAGGTACCGTGCTAATTTGGCGGGTTATAAATTGTAGATGTAAGGATAGGTCATCCATGTAATTATTATGACTATTTAATTTAAGCTTGAAGTTTCTGACCACGTCTTATATTAATACCATTCCCATGTCACGTGTGAAACTGAAATAACGCTCTTGATTGAATGTGTGGACGGTGTGTTGGGGTGGGGTGGAAGAATCAGCCTGATATTGCTTTTTATTTATTTTTTATATTATTTATTTTGTTGTTTTACCTATCATGGATAAGTCTGAGTAGTCTTGTTTTCGCCATTAGACAGGTGGTTGATAGAAAGCCAGAGCCTACACGTTTACCGACCCATGGGCTTTTTTTTTAAACCTCCCACACCATATAGACATGGTATGAATGAGAGCAACTAGCCTTTTTTGACACTGTAAGATAAATACACAGTGGTGGAAATTTAAATTGGCAGAGGTGATGGCATGGAGAATCGAACCACCAACCTTCAGATTATGAGTCTGACCTAGAAAAAAGTCAAGATACTCTAACCACTCCACCACAGAGAACACAACAGATATTGCGATAAGCACCCCATATTGTGATGAACCTTCATTCATGTTTCTCTGGGGCCAGGTTCTGCAGGGATGCCGGCGGAGTACGACGATGGCATCACCAGTCCGCGCTTACCCAGATATCAGTGCGCAGGCGCAGCGGAAGGTGGGCCTGTGGCTGGTCACGTGCGCCGGTATGTGTGTTGGGGCAGTGGCCATTGGAGGAGTCACCAGGCACGTACACACCCATTATGTGTTTATCCTATTTGTGATGAAAAAAAAATATATATAGGCATATATATATATATTTCCTTAATTCTTTTATATGCATTACATATACATATGTAATATACATATGTAATAACTAATATACATATATAATATACATGTCTAATATATATGTGTATGCATATGTTTTTTAGTTTTTTTTGTAAAGTACTTATTCATCTGAATATGACATCTGTCAGTGCCGGAGCACTGGTCTTCCGGCCATCTTACTATTGGAATTGACATAACTAAATAATCTAAGTTTGGTCAGTGCTGTATTAGTCACAGCACCGATCCTGCAGAACTAAGGGAGTGGCTCCTGCTGTATAATGTACAGCACCAGTCACAGCGGTTCATGCAAAAATGGGGAGCAGGACCGAGTAGAAGATGATTGAAGATGTTGCAATATACATATGTTGTGATATACATATGTAATATATGTTTCTCCTTTTGAACACAAAAAACACTCGTTTGTGCACACCGTCTGAATGACACTCCGCGACAACTAAGCTGGTCAATGTGTTAAGCGCTTAGGCTTTTTATGAAATGTGAATATCACTAACGGCGATGGATTATTCATTGCTTTGTTTGAATAGTACAGTTTAATTTTTTTTAAATTTTTGTACAGATTATCTCTGTGTGCATTCACTTGCTTATGTGATGGTTTTTGTGTGGATTATTGTTGGTCTTTAACAACAAAAATTGTGTGTCTTTGTTGGCTTCTTTTCATTGAGCATCTGCCATTGTAAGGCGGGCCCGGGGCCACGTGACATACTTTAGTGGCGTCTACACGCTATGAAAAATAACCTATGCTCTGGAAACTAGTTCATTGGGTATGGCATTCGGTTCGGGTGATATTGCACTAGGTGGCGCTTCGACCTAATTTGGCCATTCGCAAATCATTAAAATTAATAAACAAAAATTGTAATGCGGGATTTGAACAGATGACGCATAGCTCTGTCTACGTGTGATGAAATATGCCTGGATATAGTTTACGATTCCTAGTTCCATCCAGTTAAAAAATTGGTCAACAATAATTCATAAATTTCTTTAACTCTGATTAATCCAGTTTATCTGGTGATAATTAACGATGTTTTAATTAATATTTTTATTTCATTGATTAAAATTAATATCGTGTGGGGGTATTTGTGTCCAGTGAAGGAAAAAAATATATTTGACACCAACGTAAGCCCCCTCTCCTTCCCCCCCCCCCCCCCCCCCCCCCCCCACACACACACATTCATTTTGTGTGTGGGATTTGTCTTGGGGGAGGGGGATTCTAGATAATAGCGCATTGTCCGGACAGGGCCTGGAAGGTCGTGAAAAGTCTTGATTAATTTGTCCCATTTCAAGGCCTTGAATTTAAACCTATTTTGGGTAATTGGTCTTTAAAAGCCTTGAATTCCATTAAACTGTCCCTACTAATCTAATTTAGTCTGAAATCGCCATTCACAATTATAGTTTTTTTCTTAAATCTAAATGAAAATAGTCTTGAATTCCTATAATTAAAAGACTTGAAATAGCCTTGAATTCCATATCGTCATATGTGTGCAGACCCTGATAGCGGAACATACATCCATACCTCTGTCCCAAAACGTGCCAAGACATACTAAACTGGACACGGCGGTATTTTTTCCCCCCTTAATCGGTATTTAATTGATATTCAGGTTAACCGAGTCTGGTCTGTCCATCACCAAATGGGATCCAGTGACAGGAATACGGCCGCCAATCGGCACGGCTGACTGGGAGAAAGCCTTCCAGATGTACAAAGAAACACCTGAATACAAATTGTATGTATCATCCAATTATAGATGTTGGTTGGTTGTTGGAGTTTTACGTCCTGACAACATCTATGGTCATATCATGACGGGTACCGACTTGTGAAAGTGCACACTCATGGGGACTTTATAGTGCTGCCCCATTGGGAGATCAGGGCGCTAGCACCATGACCTGATATCGCACTCAGTCACATTATCCTGACACTGAGCCAACCAATCCGTTCCCTATCCTAATAATGCTGAGAGTCTGGCTATGAAGAGAAGTCATTGTTTGACTCGACCAGCGTTTGAACTCGTAGGTTCAAATCCCATGATCTACCAAAACGGGAGATGGATGCTAAACTCATTCGGCTATCCCGTCTGATCATTTATGGATGTTGTCGTGGGGGTGATGCAAATGTGAAATAGTGCGTTTAGAGCAAGTTTTGAACCCACACTTCTTGCCGTACCAGGACTATCTAGGCTCCCTGATGCAATCACTCTTTCCACCCCTACCTGTCTATGTCGCTCCTTGCCTGAATGATCAGTGGATATAAGGCTGTGTATCCATCGGCTGTTACGTTGTGGCATATTCCCTTGTTCTGTGTTTGCTTGTGACACGCCACGGACAATGAACATGTTCATTCTCTATGTTCCCATCACATGTGCCATGCACAAGGCCATACAGTCCCTGGGTCCATCCGACCTATGGGAATGGCCACTAAGCAAAACACAGGTTCATTGTCTGTATGGCGTATCATAAGCGAACACGGAACAAGGGAACAGTCAATGGATACACAGCCTTACTACAATCGTCCCCCTGGAATCATGTCTTTTAAATGGTTTAGTTCATTGATTGATTGGTGGTTGCTTTACGCCGTGTCGGCAGCATAGGCCATATTCGCGGTGAGAAATGTTTGTTTTTTGTTCAAACCATCGCTTTTACATGTAAAAGCAGACAATCAGGTATGTGCCAATAGACACTCATTAAATTAAAAAGCTCACAATCATATATTTGTGGCCATGGGAAACAAATTCCCATAGAAAAAGAAAAGTTTTATTAATAATTGATAGAATTTATTTAGTAAACTATATGAGGTGGTACAGTCCAGCTTCCCTCAAAAAGGCTAAAATGTTTTCTTGTTTTACATTAGTAAAAAAAGGTCATGCAAACTGTCTGCAGTATAAAATTGTTGGTGCAGGGCCAGAAAATCAACACAACTTAGTAAAATGTGTTTGAGTGTCAGCGGAGACTGACAACAAATATATTCAGGGGAAGGCTCCCCCTTGAGCAGAAAAGCATGTGTAAGCCACTTAAATGGTTTACATCCATAAGATGTTTAATGCTTGCGATTAGACACATACAGGCAGTGCACTTACTCATGGGTCACTCTCCTGAAAACTGGCCAAAAGTGTCACACGGAGAGTTACAATTTTATATTTTAATTTTTTACATTTTTTGGTTGCAAATGAAAGCTGGAAATCTCCCCTTTACATCTGTGTAAAATATAAATTGATGAGATAAAAAATAAAGGTGTAGTCCATGATTAAGCTATGTCTTATGGCAGTATAACATGTGTTGCTGAGATGTAACACATGTTTAGGACACCACACAGTCTGCTTAATAAAAATCTAAGCAAAATTAAATAATTTCCTACTTAGAAGCATATTAATCATGGCATAATATACAGAAATATGTAGTGGTTATATTGATTAAAAAAAGTAATTCCCAGCCATGCTTTACTCACTGAATAATTAGTGTACAATATTTGTGTGGCATCCAGACACGTTGGTGGTGGAAATCGTCTACTGGCACTACTTACTGTAACTAAGGCACTAATAAGCTAGTGACGCGACGTTGCAGTGTGCACCAGGAGCTGACATTGAACGAGTTCAAGGCCATCTACCTGATGGAGTGGTCACATCGCATCTGGGGCCGCCTGGTGGGAGCCGTCTTCCTGCTGCCAGCCGTGTACTTCTGGAAGAAAGGCTACCTGGCCAAGGCAATGAAGAAGCGGATGTTCATCTACGGGGGACTCCTCGGTCTACAGGTCAGTAAGCTAGCCTTTAGTTTGCTGTCTGTCGTTTTATGTCCCATCATGATCAACATCTAAGGTCATATCAGGATCGGTACCGACTTGTGACAGTGTGCACTCATGGCTTTATAGTGCTATCCTGACTGGGAGACCAGGTCGCTGGCACCATGACTTGATATCCCACACAGTTATATTATCCTGATATTGGGATAACCAGTCTTTGTCCTATCCTATTAGTGCTGAGTGCCAGGCTTGGTTGCGACAAGTATAAATTTTTAAGTCATTGGTTTGATTTGACCAGGTTTCGAACCTGTGGATTCGAATCCCGCGATGTACCAAAACGATAGATGGACGCTCAACTCATTCGACCATCTCGTCTGGCGGATTATATATAGTAGATTAAATATATTAGGTTATATATTTAACCGTCAGGCTATTCCATCCCCGCTTAAGGCGAGCCTACGTGTTAATTTATGTAATTATTTCCATGTGAATTTCCTGGGCCTGCCGCGGGCCGCCGCTGCCTCTCGTCCCGTCTGCAGGTAGTCCGTCGCCGTCGTTGTCCTTCCAGGGCTATGGGCGACCAGCCAGAGTATCATCTAAATATGGGATTTTTCCCCTACTCGCATTTATCGGTCTGAATCAATTCCTCGGTTATTTCAACTAACTGGCTGTCCTCCCCGCCTTTCGGTGTATATTAATATGATTAAGTTAATCCAGAACTAAGCAGACACACTAGTGTTGCTGCCACTGTCACTGTTAATCAGCCTAAGTTACTGTCGTATTTTTAGCCATAATAATATGTTAATTCCGTTAATATGTCTGTTATTATCTTCCCGCAGATGGGTTAATTAGCTGCATAAGGCCTATCAGGCATAAGGCCCTTAATTACGTACAAAGCAATTGAATATCAAGTTTGACCATAGCGGTTAATCTACAAGAAGACTGGAGAATAGTGGAGAATAGTAAAGAATGCAAGGAACGTTCCAATTTAACTTTCCAAGAGCTCACAGCTTTATTCTTACCAAAAACTAACAAAGGATCGTAGCAAAATATCATATATGTACTATAAAATCCCCTCCCATATCATTAAGTTTAAACAAGTTTAGAATTTAGACAATAAAAGCCTAAATCTCGGCTAAAACATCAGAGCATGCATAAACACATCTGATGGGTCTGGGTCCGAACGCCCGACCTCCTCTCGTTGCCAGAAGAGTCGCAATTGACGTCTCCTAGCAATGCTTTATGGCCGGAAACCCGGGGTCTCGCAAATGGTGGCAATTGCGAGTCTGCCCTGGCGAGTAACCCGCATTTCCAAATGCGGGTTAATCGGCCCAAGCTCGCAATTGTCACAAGGCGAGTAGTCTCACCCACTTCATATATATAGTAGATTATATATATTGTATATGTTTTGAGCGAGTGGTAGAGGCATGCGGCAGAGCCATGATAGCTGAATAGGGCAGGTGGCAGCACCAGGCGAGGCAGAAGGCCTGACCAGTCACTTGAGTAGTCGAGTGTCATTAGTTGTGTAGTGTAATGTTGGTGTAACCTAAAGCATAGTTCATGGGTAATCTGTTTACGGATGATTATACTCATGTAATTGCTTATACAGCACATATGGTACATGTTTTATATATATAAAGATAAGACCGATAGATTGTTTCTTGTGGCTTCATGAGATGTGATTAGTGTCGTGCGTAGTTATATAGTAGTGGCAATAACCAAAGACCCTATAATACTAAGATGGCTCACTCAGCCTGTACTGTGTAATCAAAATGCTCAAACCCACCACTTGGTCCGCTGGCTGTTCTCTTGGTTAAACAGGTGCTATATTATATATATGAATGTATATATGAATGTGAAAGATGTGTGATGATGGCGATGCTGATGATGATGATGTGTATTTGTGCATAGCAATTTCATACTGATGTGTATTCATGCTTACCTATCTCATGTATAATATAATTGTATGTGTTTACATGTGAAACACCAACCAGCAGCTGGGCTGATCAAGCCCACCACAAGGTGGTACTGCGAAATTTACATTACCATGGGAGAGATAGGGAGTGAGCCGTCGTAGTATTATATGGTCTTTGCAATAACTCTAAGCATATATGTTAAACCCCAAAGTAGCAAACAAACATGTAAAATTTGTGTAAAACTGATTGTTCCGCTGGTGCCCCACAGGCGTTCCTCGGCATCTACATGGTGAACAGCGGCCTGGTTAACAAGGATAGCCCGTACGAGGTGCCGCGCGTGTCTCAGTACCGCCTCGCCTCGCACCTGTCGGCAGCCCTCGTCCTGTACGCCGGCTTCCTCTGGTCCGGCCTCAATCACCTCCTCCCCATCCCGCAGGTAAACGCCCCACCCCTCTGTCAGTCAGGGCGTAATCGATTAATCGACTCTGGTCACCCGAGCCACTTTTTGGCGCATGCGCACATCCTGCAGACTCGGGTCGAATAATCGAATAAGCTCCTTCGTGCTCGGGTGACAAAAATGGTCGCCGTTTTATTAGTTTTTTTAGTAGCCGATATAATTACAGCAAAATATGATTTAACTATTTTTATGATGGCATAGTTTAGTGATATTTCCATTTAATTAATCTATGTTATTACCAAAAAAAAATATGTATGACTGGTACCGGTGGCTGTTACCACGCAGGACGGTACCAGCGCAAATGTGACGTCGTCGCTCCTTGCAAACCCCAGCCAAGAGCTGGGTTACTGGGGTCGGGTTGTTTTGCACACAGCACGTGTATTTGTCGACTCCACTCGCGGTGCTCTATTTGAAATTCTGACGACTCGGGTGACCCGAGTCGCCCGGGTCGTGTTAATCGATTTCGGCCTCAGTGTGGAGGAACCACCACTTGACCATGCGCCGCCATGTCACCATGCGCCGTCACGAGACCATGTGACTATGTCTGAGCCAAAATTTCTGACATGGCCTAGTTTTCCTTATTTCAAGGCTGGCACGTACGTGCTTTAAAAAAATAGTTTATTTAAAAGGAAAGACACCTCGTTGATTGGAGGGTATTTAAATTTAGATTTAAAAAAATTATTATTATCGTCATTATTATTGTTATTGTTAAAATAGATATTTTCTAGTACTCTGACAGAGATGCTAATATATAGCCTGATTGCAGGTCACTCAAATGGCAACCCAGTGTAATGGCTGCCCGGTCAAATTTTAGGCTGCTCCAATTGTTGCCCAGTCTAATTGCAGCCCTTTCTAATATGTGTGCTCACTCTTATTGCAGGTCAGTTTAATTTCTGGTTACTCTAAAGCCTACTGCAGTCACATTTATGGCAACTCTAATTTCTGCCAAATCTAATTTCTGCACAGCCTAATTCAGGGATGAAAGATCTCCTCGATTCCGCAGATTTCCGGGATTTTTCAATCCCACAGCATACTTCAGCGTAGATCTATACTAATGCGTAGTGCAGATGGCGCAGCACTATAAGCGTATACTACTACCATACTTCAAACGGCGCAGCACTATTAGCGTATACCAATATATATGAAACCCGACTTCCGGAAATTTTCCGCGATTCCTAGAGTGCTAAACCTATGGGAGAATATCCGCTTTTTCGCGGAGATCACTTTCATCCCTGCTAATTACTGACTACACTGACTGCCAGCTACTCAAATGGCTGCCCAGTTAAATTTCAGCCTGCTCCAATTGTTTCCCAATCTAATTGCTACCTCGACTACCGTGATTTCCGTCTAATCGCTACCTAGACTACTGTGGCTGCTGTCTAATCACCACTCAGTTTCCTTCTTCACCCAGGGCTACACAAAGACTGCACAAATCGCACGGCTCGCCAAGTACTCGCACATGACAATGGCTCTGATCTTCTTCACTGCCGCTTCAGGTAACCATGTGCAGGTCACGTGACCTATCGCACTGGGTGAGAATTCAAATCAAGACATCTTCAGAATAGCCACCGTCGGTTTTTTTTCAAAGGGCTCTTTTTGTTCAAAGTTTTTGTATTATTATTTTTTCCATTTTAGTGAAGAGCATCATTTTGTGGATTTAAAAAAATGGGAGATGCATAATATTCATTTAATGGGATCATTATATTTTAGCTATTAGCAAAATGGTTACTTTTCGACTTAAAAGGCAATTATATATTTCTTTTTAATTTGAATAAGCGATCAACTTGTTGCAAATTTTGTGCCCGCAGATTTCATTATTACCGTGCTCATAATATTAATATTTATTTTTTAAATTGTATAGAAGAGCCAATAGATTTATTGTAAACCATAAGTTATTTAATATTTGTAAGCGGTCATCATCTCATCCATAAAGAGTTCATATGCACTATAATTTTTAAGGCCGGAAGACCAGCGCCTCGGTGCTGAAAAAAGATGTTATTCAACTGGAATACAAATTTGAATTTTATTACATTTTTTAAATGCCATAAGACGTATGTATGAACAGAAATAGAATTAGAATTGACTATGGCACCCTGAATAGTCAAGGTGCTTAAGGGGGTACGGTTAATTTAGAGTGCCGACTGCAGCTGGTGGGGACATTGGTTCGAACCCTGCGCCAGAAGAATTAAATGTTAGTGGTTTAATAAATGTCTTCATTGTGATTTTTATGAGGAAATTAACTTGAAAAATATCATCGCTTCTTAGCGGGCATGAATTTTCATTGATTAAATTGATTGTTAAGTTTCATCTCAATGTGAAGTGTTGTCGAGAATGTAAGGTCTTTTCTTTTTCGTTTCATCTTCTTCGCCAATGACTTTGAAATTGATACTTGTCGCTTCCTAGCCTGGCACTCAGCATTAATAGCATAGGGCAAGCACTGGTTAGCTCATGTCAGGATAATGTGACTGAGTGGGATATCAGGTCATGGTGCCAACAGCCTGATTTCCTAGTGCGGTAGCACTATAAAGTCACCATGAGTGCACTGTCACAAGTCGGTACCCGTCCTGATATGACCTTATATGAAGTCCACAGCTGGAATCTGTGGTTGTGAAGGCAGGCTATAATGAAATCAATACAGGCAGAAAGAGAAAGGAAGAGTATAAAGAGTGAAAGTAGAGAGAGAGCCACGCCCTCAGGTTTATTATTTATAGTGGTACATGGATCTGGTATGGCACACCACCTGAGCTTATTCTCCAATGAGAATCAAACATCTCAAGCTCCACCAATGAACATCAAGCATTCTTGGGTTTCCATAGCTACAGTGCTCTGCCCACCACCACCATGTGGCGTGGCTGCTTGGCCACCACCTGCCCTGAGCTGAGTGTGTGGTGATCCGTGACTAACAGAGGGGCGAGGGGGTAGTGAGTAGAGCTCCAAGTGCCCCTTACACACTATCTCCTAGTGCCTCTTTCACACTATCTGACTAACACACAATGACTATTGACCATGAGTAAACTATCACCAGCAACTACATAAGTACAATTATGCACCTGGCCCTATATACCTTTTACCATAATAGACCATTTGCATTCCCCCACCAATGCGTTTTATCAGAATATTTTACACTTAGATTTTGCTAGCTTGTAAAGCAACAACAAACAAACAATCTTCTTCTTCAATGTAATGTGTTTTCTTGTTGTTGTTGTTGTTCTTCTTTTAATTAAACAAGAAAAGAGATGCCTTTAATTTAAATAGTTTTGAAAGTTGTTGATTCTCACCAATCGGACCTGTTGCAACGTGTGTTTCGCTTGCTCGCCGCCAGGTGCCTTCGTGGCGGGGCTGGACGCCGGCATGGTCTACAACACGTGGCCTAAATTCGCCGACCGGTGGATCCCCACCGACATCATGGCCTTTGATCCCAAGTGGAAGAACTTCTTCGAGAACCACACCATGGTGCAATTCAATCACAGGCACATGGTGAGCATGTTATGCCACGTAGGCCAGTTCAAAACAAATACTTACAAAATTTATAGGCTGCTCGTAGCTACCTACTGGTCAGCATGTCTATGATGGGATATGAAATGACAGAAACTCATAAAATGACAAGTAACTCAAAACCATCGGACTTTAAGTGCACTACTATCTAGCTTGGATGTGTATGATCAAAGCTGGAGAAGTGTTTTGGTTTTGAAAATTTGATGCTTTCATGGCACTATATAGTTTTAATATGGGTGTTTTGCTCTGAAAGTGGATGCGTTTATGAGTGGCAATGCTGTTAAGAATCAGGATATGACAGTAACTTGCCCAATCGGGAAAATGACTGAATTTTCTATTTTCCCGAGTGGCAGAACTACTTGCCAAAGCCCAAGTTAGCCAATTGAAACTGAAATCTTCTACTGCAGATCAGAAAAATAACGACGTGCTCATTCGGGCAGGTCACTGAGAACTTCACCTGCCTGACCGAGTAAACTAGGTGCCCTGGGCACCCGTGCAGTCCTTATTTTGAATATCCTCGCGTTTCAAATGTCCAGCAGTGTGCAGACATTGTGCGTGTCAGCTGTTGCCTGGTGTTGCTTGTTGTTGCAATACGCGTTACTTCCAGCTCTTCCTTCCTTTCAGGGCGAGCTGACCGGGATGGCGACAATCGGGCTCTGGCTGCTCGCCCGGCGTACGCCGCTGCCGCCCCGCGCTATGTTGGCAGCCCATTGCCTCGCCGGCATGGCTGCAGTGCAGGTGAATCAAACACTGCCCTCTCAGAGCCACATGGCGGCCCACTGCCTGAACTGCGGCCTTGCCTCACGGCTTGACGGCGACAGTCGGGTGGGGTGGGGGGTGGGGGGTCAGGCACTAAGGGGGTATAATTGAAGGGTTCGGGTGCAAAAACAACCCCGACAAACGCAGGGTCGTACTGGGCCTGAAAAGTCTTGAAAAATCTAGAAATCTATTTGCTCCAATTTTGTGTAATTAGTCTTGAAAAGCCTTGAATTCTATTAAACTTTCCCCACTAATCTAAATTAGTCTGAAATTGCTATTCGACATTATTTTTTCTTCTTCCTGAAATCCAAATGAAAATAGTCTTGAATTCCGGTCAAAACCAGTTTTGAAATAGCCTTGAATTCCATATATTCACATGTGTATGGACCCTGAAAACGCTATCCTAGTCAAACCCGGTTTTTGTCCCCACCAAAGCTGCCACATGCCCTATTTAATGCTCTAAGTCAATATGAAATTGATAGACTTCAACTGGAAAACACAACAATAAATTATATTCTATAGAAAACTAAAACAGATTTGTCGGTTTTTGCACCTGAACCCTTCAATTGTTATTCAGGGTTTACGTTATTTTTAAATGGGTTGGAATTTGAGTATTGCAGACATAACCATTTGTTATTATCTCTAATCCAACTGAAGGGAGCCTAGATGATTATCATCAACCTAATTTAAAAAATATTAATTTAATGTGTCAAAAACTCAATATTACTGAATTATGCAGTTTACAACGTTTAATACTCCTTATGAAACAATGCTTAGTTCCCCCTTATAGACCGGCAGCCGAGGACCTTCAGGGTAGATGAACGAGGTACCAATATCTGAGTGTGGGAATGTGCCGGGTGGGGTCTGCTGGGATGCACAAATATGGTAGTCTGCCATGGACCACCCGTTGCGTGTAGGCTTGGGGACACCCTAAAGGGGCCTAATATTGGGTCTGAAATAGTTGAGCAAGACACCACTCAAAATTAGTGCCATTGTGTGCTTACTACTAAATATATATTAACGGGGCAATCAACAGACATTTTCCCCGTTGCTAAGGGCCTGCCAGACCCCCCCCCCCCCCCCCCTGAAAGGGCCTACAAATTGGGCTAGCATATTATTGAGGTTAAGCAACGCTTAGCGATGTTATTACTTGGATGGTGTACACATCCTGGTACAGGTTCATATAATAGTCCATCTAACCAGTAGATAAGTGGTCACTTTGATATAATTAGCATCACTATTATAGTTTGTAGGTATTATCGAGTTTAGACTATCTAAGTACCCTCTGATTACCCTAGACGTTATCATATTGCAATGTACCACGGAGGCAATATCATTGCTCCAGCTCTGAGAAAGAACTATTCAGATTAATAAATTACATTAAAACCTCTCTAACAGACCACCTCCACAGATTGACCACTCACATATATCGATCGCTTTATTTGGGTCCCAAACATTCGCCCGTACAATACCATTGTTGCGATAAAAAAGACTCCCTATGTCAGCCACCTCCCTAAGTCGACCGTTTAAAGTCGGTCCCATGGTCGGTCGATTTAGAGAGGTTTTACTATGCTTACTTTGAAACAAAAATTTTATATTGTTTTTAAGAACAAAAAAAAACCTTACCCTTAAGTTGATAAAATAAAAAAACATGTATGTTGATATACAAAAAATTAAGTTGAAGAAAAACTAAGCTGATAAAGAAAAGAAGGCTGACTAGTTGCATGTGCTTTCAGATCACGCTGGGTATCGGTACGCTGCTCATGTTTGTGCCCACGTCGCTCGCCGCCACACACCAGTCCGGCTCGCTCGCCCTTCTCGGCTTCGCCATCTGGCTGGCGAATGAGCTGAAGCGGATCCCCAAGTAGGCGCCAGGGAGAGCCACCACCTGAATTCCACATTGTGATAAGATTAAGACACATCTAGTGTCTAGAAGTGAAGGACTAATGGTTCTAAGCTATGTCCTCTCTTTATTTTCTTCTTTTATTTTTGGTAGTATGTCAGGGATGAAAGATCTCCGTGATCTCGCGGATTTCCTTCATTTCGGATTTCAGATAATCGCTGATTAATTATCACAAAATATCATGGATAAATGACAGCAGTTGTTCAGACAGAATCATGAAGTGGATCGTCCTGATAGGACCGTAGATGTTGCTCGGATATAAAACCGAAACGCATGGAACAAAAGTAAGTAGTGGATTTCCGCAAAAATGCGGAAATTCACCTGTAGGCTTAATGCTGTCAGAGAATCGCTGTGAATTCCTAGACGTTCACCGGTTTTCGCTTGTTTTCCTCGAAAACCACTTTCGTCCTTGGTATATATATATGCATTAGTTATTTTTGTAGTTGCGGAAATGAATCATGATTAAATTTACAATTATTTCCGCCGATTGCAGGATGTTGATCATGGAGCTCGAGATAGTGTCTTTCTGATAGCTTTGCAAGGAATTTGCGCTTTTTGTTTAGTTTAGTTTATTAAGGGGAGAAATGCCCATCCAGTGTTCAGTGAGTGAATTCATATAACGGTATTAAAGTAAGACTCCTATATGATACATTAACGTCTTGGCATTAAATTAATCAAAAAGAAGATCGTATATTCTTAAAGCTGCATAGTCCGATGAAATATCAAATTTTCAAAACCAAACCAATTATCTAGATTTGAGTTTACGTATCTAACTTAGATATTGATGCACTTATTAAGCATTTGTTTCTGTGTAGAAGGCAATACTGAGTCAATTTAACAGAACCTGTTACTGCAGAATTCTATGGTGTCAGAGTTTTTGCAAGCTTGCCAAAACTAATTTTCCATGTTTGCACTCGAATTATCTCAAAAGTTTACCATTTAAAATAAAGGTAAGTTTGAATTAATGTAAAGTAGATACTAGTGATCGATCTAATATTTATCTCAGTAAAAATACAGAAATTCAAAACCATCGGACTATACAACTTTAAAATCTGATGAGGATTTACACCACCCCCTAGTCCCCCTGGGAGACCTTTCGCGCAATTCAGGCAGGAATAGACTATTTCCACTGCCAACCCCCTCACTGCAATGGAATAACTGGAGCAGCTCACTGCAGCAATCTCTGTGGAAAAAGCCTTATACTTATAAAGGATTGCCACCACCAGTCTGCCCTCTGATGGCAATAGCTAGAACTAGTGTGGATAGTGACTATTAAAGGTCTCTTATGCGTTATTCGCAGAAAGGACACATCATCGCCCCATGTTGCCCCTACATGCACACTGCGCTTGCGCGCCCCCTCCCTCCTGATAAGACCTTAGATGTTACCAGGACATAAAACTCCCAACAACCAACCAATCGTAATGCGCCACGTGGTGCGTGGCGGCAGAATTAAACTGTTCTCCCGCCACCTGGGGCGTGGCTGCAGAATTAAGCTGTTGTCGCGCCACCTGGGGCGTGGCGGCAGAACTAAGCTGTTGTCGCGCGATGCAACATTTAATGAATTGGTGTTTCCATTTTCCTGATTGTATTGTATTATAATTATCGTCACTTCCAATAATACTAACATCAGAGCCCATCAATTTGGTTTGTATTGATGCTGATGAAGAATTCACTCTAAATACAGGATGCGACCAATCAGGCTTCAGATGAAAATAAAGTCTTTAAATGAAAACAAATAAGTCTCAAGAAGTTTTTGTTTTAGCCCACAAATTTCCGACGAGAGTGAGCTTGATGGTAGAGCTTGCGCCTGCTCGGCGGCCGCTCGCCGCGAGTTTGCCTACCTGAGTGCAAACCCGCGAGTCGCCCAGGCCGCTGCGTTTGCCAGCAGTCGGGGCGACTGAGCATTTGGGGACGAAAGCTATAGACCCCTTTCAATGTTTGTAAACATCGTGTATGCGCGCGCAGCTTGGCTGCAGAACGAGTGCACACTGCCATTGATTTTGCCGGTATGCTGCAGTGCAAAACGTTTATTTTATTCAAAATTAATA
Source organism: Branchipolynoe longqiensis (assembly GCA_030323885.1). Lineage (NCBI taxonomy): Eukaryota > Metazoa > Annelida > Polychaeta > Phyllodocida > Polynoidae > Branchipolynoe > Branchipolynoe longqiensis. The sequence goes on along the minus strand of CM059190.1, from coordinate 96,196,161 downwards.
GAAATCCAGAACCATAACCATATAAATTTAATATAATCTAGCGTTGAATATGTTTTCTATATGTATTCCAATCGGTTTGTGTCTAGGTGGTGTCGTTTTAGAGATATTTCACTTTTTCTGTATGAAGATTGCTCACGGCCATTGACAATGCATTGAGTTTGCCGGTACGTGCAGTGCAACACATCAATTTTATTCAAAATTAATAGAAATGCAAAACCCTAACCGTATTAATTTAATATAATCTCTTCTTTGAATATGTTTTCTATATGTCTTCCAATCGGTTTGTGTCTAGGTGGTGTGGTTTTAGAGATATTTCACCTTTTCTCTATGAAGATTGCTCATAGCCATTGAGTTTGCAGTGTGACCGGATGTTGTCCTGCAGCCAATCAGTGCGTGCACTGACCTAAATACATGTGCTGACGTCATATGAAATTTGTCTATAGGCCCTCCGTTAAATAATATTTATATAATGTCTTTATATACCACGTATATTTAGAGCAACAAAAGGAACCGTGGTATTGTTTCCATTTTCCTGAATGTAGGGGAGACCGGGGCACAGTGGGACACTTCTTTTTTCATTTTTGACCCTCTACTGCATTATAAATTATCGTCACTTCCAATAACACTAACATCAGAGCCCATCAATTTAGTTTGTATTGATGCTAATGAAGCTATCTTTGGCAGAATTCACTCTGAATCCCGAATGCAAATGAAAACATGTCTCAAGAAGTGTTTTACTTCGCCCTGTCAACTTACATTCTTGTATATTTAGAGAAACAAACGGAACCATGGTATCATCTTTTAAAAACCTGAAGGAAAATTATTCCTCTTAATCCAATATATAGAACCAAATGCCATTATTTTTTTGTACGCACAAAGATAATTTTTTTTATTAATAAGGTCATGGTTACATTTTGAGATGAACTCGCGCATTATATTTTACTTTTCAGTCAAGCCTTTGTGTTTGTACAATTCCATAGGATGCTGATCAGTCTACATCGACGACTGTATATCACAAACTCAATGGTTGGGCACAAAGTTTTGTACCCGTTAATACTCCATAAATAATGGGTGGCCGAATGATTTGGACGCCCGCTTTTGGTAGGTCTTGGGATTTGAACCCCCATGTTCGAACACTGGCCACGTCAAACCAATGACGTAAAAATTCATACTTGTCCCTACCTAGCCTGGTGCTTGGCACTACTAGGATAGGGCAAGGAGCAATGGAATGAGGAAGACCAATTGTTTGTGATTGAAATTTCCCTTGCTTAATCAACTAACGCCCCCCCACCCCCAGCACTCATTTCTTTTGGTTTAATTGTCCTTTTATTGTGCGCAATCACAATGACGAGGGTGTGGGGAGGGACATGAACACAGAAAGTAAATACCGTTAGATTGTTTACTGATAATAATCTAAAATTATAAATAAGTACCATACCCATGTGCAACATTTTCTTTTATGACAACTCAAAAATGAAACATGAGATAATCTTGAATGTTATAACATGAGATATAAATTGAATCTGCCTCGTGAGGCCCTATAAAAAAAAAATATCCCTAAGCATGACAATTATTTTTTGTTCTATTTTTGCATAGTCCGATGAAGCATCAAATTTTCAAATCCAAAGCAATTATCTAGATCTGATCCTACATATCTAACTTAGATACTGATGCAGTTATTAAGCATTTGTTGCCACATAGAAAGGGGTACTGGGACAATTTAATAAACACCTGTTATTGCTGAAGCCTATGGTGTCAGAGTTTTGGTGTGCTTGCCAAAACTAATTTGACATGTTTATACTTCAAATATCTCAAAAGTTAGCCATTTAAAATAAAAATTATTTCAAACTAAAGTAAGGTAGATTATAACAATGAATTTAATATATGTATCTCAGAAAAATGGCCGCAATTCAAAACCATCGGACTATGCAACTTTAAATAATATATAGAAAACCACCACACACCTGTTACCGTGCGTAGACTAATTAGATCAGTCTTAATAGCAGTATGTAAAAAGATCTAATTGAACATCTAAGTAGTGCTATTGGAGTATTTTTAATGGCACTTAAAACAGAAGAGTCTATTCGACGTTTAGGCTCTAGTCTCCCCGAAAAGTGTATAATATAATAGGCTACATTGTAACCAATATATTAATGACTCACGCTCCGAATCGGATGAGGATCATGTCTATCATACACGGGAATAACTCGAGTACTTTCACAAAGGTAAACACAATTCAGAAGCAGCTGTTGCCATCAAATTAAACCAACCACATTTATACTTCAGCTCTGACTGAAGGTATCCGTATACAATGGTCAGGACACTGCGAGTATCAAATGGAAATTCTATGTAATTTCACGTCAATCTGCAAGCTTGTCATTCGAGAGGTTAAGACGGAACCGGACGGGCCTATTTATGATGGACGCCCTGCAATTCCCACTCGTTTCAACTGTTTGTTTCTTTACGTGAATATTGCTTCACGTACGTAGACCCAACATGGATCTAATCTTCACACATGGTCGCGTATACGCCATCTTAACGTCTCTATTGTGTCGGTGCGCTAGGCAGAGTGAACCGGGGCCGCGTTCAGAGTCCGTCTCGGAGGCGCCTCGGAAACAGCCCTGACGTCATGCTAGCCTGGACGGCATTTAGCTGTCGTCCGGGTCAAAAATGGCGACCCCCATAGGCGGCAGCCATTTGCAATGGAAAAGCTGCGCTGTGATTGGCTGAAACCACTGAATACGGCAGCCATTTTCGAGGCACTTTTTGTCTGAAAAGGGAGGCACCTCCGAGACACACCCTGAGCGCAAATAGGCCAAAAACCATCGGGGAGACATCTCCGCGGCGCCTCCGAGACGCACCCTGAATGCAGCCCTGGCTTCTAAACATAGAGCAGAACCTCACGGTGCCAACCACTGGCACAGCAAGTGGAACCTTACGCCACCAACCACTGGCACATTTTGAAGGCGTTCGCCGCTCGACCAATGACAGCCATGCTCATAAAAGCTCATTCAAGTCTTAAGTCCAGCAGACAGGAGTTTTCAATTATTACAGTTGCATAGTCCGATGAAAACATCAAATTTTCAAAACCAAAACAATTCTCTAGATTAGATTCTACATATCAAACTTACATATTAGTGCACTTATTAAACATTTGTCACTACACAGAAGGGAATGCTGAAAAAAGCCTATGGTGTCAGTTTTGGCATGCATGCCAAAATTAATTTTGCATGGTTGCACTTCAAATATCTCCAAGGTTAGCCATTTAAAATAAGTTACTTCAAACTAAAGTAAGGTAGATTATAATAATCAACCAGACATATTTAGCTCAGAAAATGATAGAAACTCAAAACCATCGGACTATGCAACTCTAAAGGCTCTCTTGGGTGACGTCAGAAAAAAGTGACCCAATGAGAGCTGGTCCATAAACCAAAGCCACAGAGACCTTACCCACACTTTCGTTGCTGGTATAATTATAATAGATAGATCTAGTTTTAGAAGAAAAAATGTTATTAAAGAGAATGGTGGATAACTGTTAATGTCTGCGTTGAAGTGCCAATGATGCTATGATGTATACAAATAACATGCTATATGCTGTGTAGACACTGAGGGCATCATCAATCAAACACATTACAAACACTACACCCTGCCAGTTAAGCTGGAAAGTACCTGAATAGAGTGGTTCCAGATTCTGCCGATAGATGTCACTCGCTTAACTGGCGGGGTCTATTGAATTTATTTTTTTTTTTAAATTATGAAGCCGGTGGTTTAGTTTTGAGCCTGTTGTGATAAATTTGGAGCTCCGAGGTGCCCTCTTCTGTGACTATATGACTCCAAAGCGAGCCAATCAGGAGAGAGTAATGCTGAGCACTTAAGGCAAGGACAGAGTGCCCGGATGTTGGACACTATGTCGCCTGTCTATCATCATCATTGTCCTCTTTGCCTTCAGTTTGGTGCAGATGCTTGGACGGCTTGTATCTGTAATACAAGTAAACGTTTTAGTCTTTTCAGTATTTCTGCAATCAAAGTATTTCTACAATTGTCTACGGGGATGAAAGATCTCTGGTAAATCTGCATCTTGTGTCGTTTCTAAAAATAGTTAGGACGTAAAACCCTCAAAAGAAACGATCTACTTCTATGTATTGTTTTGCCGATTTCTGACAATTCTGCACTTTGTGTCGTTTCTAAAATAGCTAGGACGTGAAACCCCACAAAAGAAACAATCTAATTCTATGTATCTTCTCCAACCATCTCCTAATATCAACACAAACCGGCGCTGACAAGAGAATGTATTCAGCAGAATAAACATATTTGCCAAGAGACCTAAAAAAACCTCCAGGAACACTTAAAGCGTTTAACTTTGCCCCGGATGCGATGACCGAATCGGTAGAGCGGGGGCCCCCCTTCAGGAGATAGCCAGTTCAATTCCCGGTCAATGACAGAAACATTGATATCCTAGCCTGGCGCTTCCTAGCCTGGCGCTCAGCATTAATAGGATAGGGCAAGGACTGGTCAGCTCAGTGTCCGGATTATGTGACAGTGGGATATCGGGTCATTGTGTCAGCAGCCTAATTTCCCAGTTTACAAAGTCACCACGAGTGTGCACTGTCACAAGTCAATACCCATCGTGATATGACGTTAGATGTTGCCAGGACGGTTTCTTTAACGGGTACCTAAAACAAGCATGGCTAATACAAACGAGAACTGACCGCTCCCACTTGCGGTGGTTGAGTACACTCATGTCCTTGAGCAACGCGATGTCCTTGAGATACTTGGTGAGTTTGTACAGTTCACGGTCTGTGTCTCGGTTCAAGTGCGCTGCACGGAAAGGGCGGATCTAGACAAAAGAAAACACAGGATCAAGCTGAGCGGATGGAAATCAAGGTGCCCTGGTAGTTCAACTACCCCGTCTCCAACATATATCTTTTGGTTAACTAGTACTCTTAATCAATGTCTCATTAAATTACTAAAAATAGACCTTCGCAAAGCATGCACAATGACCCACATTAGTTCTTTAACTGCCACCAGAGGGCAGGTTGTTGGTGGATGTCTTCTATAAGACCTTTTCCACAGAGCCTGCTGCGTAGTTTTTTTTTAGTTTTATGCCATGGCAACATCAAAGGTCATATCAGGACGGGACCGACTTGTGACAGTGCACACTCATGGCGACTTTATAGTGCTGCCCCAGTGGGAAATCAGGCCACTGGCACCATGACCCAATATTCCACCCAGTCACATTATCCTGACACTGAGCTAACCAGTCATTGCTCTATCCCATTAATGCCGAAAGGTTACTACAAACTAAAACAAGGTAGAATATAACAATCAATTTAATATATTTATCTTTAAAAAAGAGACTAAATCCGAAAACCCTCGGACTATGCAACTTTAACAATTCTCCTGTCCTGAGAATCGAACGCCTAATAGGACTCAGTTATCTGTGCGTCACTTTACAATAAACCACACACAAAAAACAAGGAGACCGAATTTACTCGAAAGCCCACTCACTTTCAGTCCATTTTGTGGATTCATGATAAAGTTGCGGCGCAGATCGTCAAACATGATTGTGTTGGTGTTGTTCCACTGTGGATACTTGCCCCAGATCACTCCTAGCGGCTTCACCTGGTGAAAATTAAACAAATAATTTAATCCTGAGAAAATGTATTCTCTCCTTTCCTACACAATTTAAGATCCGTGGACTTTCGTCTTTAGTTGGTTGGTTGTTGGAGTTTTACGCCCTGGCAACATCTAAGGACGGGAGACTTTTTAAGGATCCTCGGGAACCCTGTGGAACAAGCCCCCCCCCCCCCCCCCCTGTCGTACAGACTGTTACCACGGCTCTACAGACCAAATAAAAGTAAAAGTAAAGCTTGTTTTATTTAACGACACCTCTAGAGCACATTGATTTTTATCATCGACCATTGGACGTGAAACTTATGGTCATTCTTACATATTTCTTTGGAGGAAACCTGCTGCCGCCACATAGGCTACACGTTCCGATAAGCAGCAAGCAGTCTTTTATATGCACTTTCCCACAGACAGGACAGCACATACCACAGCCTTTGATGAACCAGTTGTGGACCACTGGTTGAACCGGAAAATAGCCGAAACTGCAAATGGATCCACTGAGAAGGATCGATTCGATGACCGACAGCTTCACAGGGGGACACTCTACTGCTGAGCTATGCTCTACACACGAGTTCACTCACATCGATCACGCCGTACTTCGGGGTGGAGATGGTGATCATGGCCAGGTCATCCACCATGAAGGCCAGCTTGTAGTTGAGGTTCGAGGTCACACCCAGCTCCACCATCTTGGCTTTAATCCACTTCATACTCGTAGCAGCTGCCATACGCGACACAAACAAAGAAATGAGCTTTCAGAGGCCAATCAATATCTAATCGCAAGTACTCTGGCAGATAGCAAAATACAGTCTCAAAATTCTGTTAAAACCCATATGAGCGGTGTTGGTTGACTTGGTGTTCAATTGCTGGTTTGTTTTAACAATAGATCTTATATTATGAATGGCCTTTACCCAATTTGTTCCTATTTTATGAGTAATTTTCATACTTATATATATATATATAAATATATATATAAGTATGAAAATGACACTGACAAATGTCTCCATTCATTGAACCACTATTATGTAACTTTGATATCACTTGTCCTGTGGCCATATGAATATATGCATGTGAAACGCTTAAGTATATATGTATACATATAATTCTAGATATAAATGTCAATTGCCGATTTGTTGCAACAATGTATTTGACATAAGTATGAACCTTAATTTGACATAAGTATGAACATTGGTTGCTCGGCTGGAAGATCACCCCTTGATGAAGCCACAGAGTCACCTTACTACATGACTACGGTTAAATAAACTCAATTGAACTCAAAAGATGGCATTACTTGAGGTGGCCAGGTAAGCTGACATACGTTGACACAGACTGAGATGGTGCGAGGAGGAGGCCAAATGGGGTGGGGTGGGGTGGGGGAGTAGTCTTTAAGGGACCTTTGTAATAACAATTAAAACTAAATGAGAATGGTATTAAATTATTATCACTCACTTTCTTGAAACTTTGTATAAAAAAAGAAGAAGAGAGATTTCACTTTTAATCAAAGTTCAACCTATCATTTATATAAATTAAATCGCTGAAAATATTATATATCTTGTTAATTTAATAAGAAATGCGTATTGACTCAACTAATGGCCTTAAGCGGCTGTCACAACTCACTGGATTGGGGGAAACGGACAGAAAACGAACAATGTCCGTTTTGTGTCCGTACAAGTTTTGAACATGCACAAAACTAGGAATGGATCCTGCCAGACTGATGTCTATGGTTCTCGTCCGGTTTAAGTTTGTTTCGTCCGTTGGCTATCCGTTCATGTCCCTGCGTCCAGAGGCCATTGACGCGATAGCGCAACATTTTGACACATTTTAATACTTATCACCACCGGACTAGACAATTCTGTCCGTTGCTCAATCCGGTGATGTGTGACAGGGGCTTTAACCATGCTATCAAAGCCACATATTTGAATATTAAGACACCAGTTCTTCAAAATGCCCTGTCCAACACACAAATTGCAGCATAGAGCATAGACATTTTCAACCTGTCCACCTGTGAAGCTGCCGTTACATGGGTATGAGATTATCGAATAAAATATTCTCCCCCACCTTCTCACATATGACAAATATAAGCGGTGACCCTAGAACGTAACAAACAACTATCAGAATACCAAATGTCATCAAGCACATATTAGATTATACTTGAAGAAAATGGATGGGAAGAGGTTACAACGAATCATAGAGCTAGCCACTGTCGCCAGTTTTACCGTAATATTTCTATAAGAGCTCGTTTCTAAAATTAATTTAATCGCTGTGAACATGGTCTTTGCTGCCGATACAGTGTTAAACTATCACCAAACAAAAATTCATTAAAACCTAAAACATGGGTACGTGTTAAAGTTGCATAGTCCAATGGTTTTGAGTTCATATAATTTTCTGAGATACATATATATTAGGTTGATCGTCATAATCTACCTTACTTTCGCTTGAAGTTATTTTGATTTTAAATGGCTAACTTTTAAGATATTTGAAGTGAAACCATGCGAAGTCAATTTTGGCAAGCATGCCAAAATTCTCGACACCATAGGCTTCTGCAGAAACAGGTTCTATTAAATTGTCTCAGTATTCCCTTCTGTGGCGACAAATGTTTAATAAGTGCACCAGTATCTAAGTTAGATAGGTAATTGTTTTGGTTTTGAAAATTTGATATTTTCATGGGACTATGCAGCTTTAACGACACCTCTAGAGCACATTGATTCTTATCATCGGCTATTGGACGTTAAACATATGGTCATCCCATATATTTCTTTGGAAGAAATCCGCTGTCGCCACATAGGCTACTTTTTCTGATAAGCAGCAAGGGGTCTTCTACATGCACTTTCCCACGGACAGGACAGCACATACCACAGCCTTTGATGAACCAGTTGTGGACCACTGGTTGGAACGGAAAATAGTCCAAACTGCAAATGGGTCCACTGAGCAGGATCGATTGGATGACTCACACCTTCACAGGTGGACACTCTACTGCCTGAGTTATTTCCCGCTCCCCTCTTTAAGGTGCTTCCCTAAGAGTAAAGACTGAGTGGTACTCACACCAGATGACTATGTCATAGTCGTCGTAGGCTGAAGTGAGAAACTCGTGTAGATACGGCCGCATCAACTCGGCACCAGACTCCGCTGTAGACTTGTGGTCTGTGTCAATGAAGTAATGACGCTTTAATTTCATGTTGTAACTCATGCTATATATTCACATCTGTGACCTGCCATAATATACAATATTTTAGCGCATTATCTATTATGTCAATTTAAATAACAAATGTACTTTTTCTCCTCGAATTGATCTTAATTTTATATTTTAATTTCTTCAATGTCTGCTCCTCCAGTTTATGCACCCCTGGCGCCACCTGGTATCATTTTATATTAGTAGAATCGGCTCTTGATCCGCTCAGTCTGGGTCAAATCCTTTAATTAGCAATAGGTTCTGATGGAGTTTAATGGTGGAGTCGGGACTATATTGAAAATTTGTAATATTAAAAATAGCCCCACCGATGAGCTTACCAAAAAGTGTGTAGTCAATATCCAGGACAAGCAATTTCTTGTCTGGCCTTGGCTCACTGATTATGTCGATTTTATACTCTTTTATCCGCTTGTCGATCTTCATTAAGTATTCTTCCCTGAAAGTCAATCCAAACAATATTGTACGTTACAAACCAGCATTTCTTTTCGCGGGATCTATTACTCTGTACACCAATTGTATAATAGATTAAAACAAAGTATAGTGACAGCTGGATTTTGGACTGTTTGCAATCTACAAACAGTTACATAGCCATAAACAAGAAGCAAGAAAACCTAAATTATTACTAAAACAAAATTCTAAAGATCTGAATCAAATTGGACTAGTGCTGCCCAGCGGTGAAGACAAATGTTATGAGCAGGGTAAATAAATTCATCAACAACAAAAAAGAAGAAAAAAATCCTTAGGCGAGACAAATCTTTTCCCCCCTTCAAAGTACACATTAAAATAGACAGGATACAGACAAAATTGAGAACAAGTAGACGGGTTAAGATTACCAGAATGACCACCCTGTTTGTACATTCGATAAACAGCTGCAGTCAGATCCTGTTCTATATTATTAACCTTGATGATTGATTGATTGATTGGTGGTTGCTTTATGCCCCATCGCTTTTACATGTAAAAGCAGACAATCAATTATGTGCCAATAGACACCCATGAACATAATCGGGGTACATTTCGATAACAAGGTATTCCATATAAAGTTGTATAATCCAATGGTTTTGAGTTTCTGTCATTTTTCTGAGATTAATATATTAATTTGATCGTTATAACCTATTTTGCTTTAAGTAACTTTTTTTTTTAATCGCTAACTTTTGAAATATTTGAAGTGTAAACATGTCAAAACTCTGACACCATAGGCTTCTGCAGTAACAGGTTCTATTAAATTGACTCAGTATTCCCTTCTATGTGGCAACAATTGCTTAATAACTGCATCAGTCCTTAAGTTAGATATGTAGAACAAAATCTAGATAATTGTTTTTGTTTTGAAAATTTGAAGCTCCATCGGATTATGTAGCTTTAACAACTCAGTTATATTGAGATTTGGATTATTTCTTTCAAGAAATACAGTTGTAAGTACTGATCAGCCATACAGTACATCAGGTTTGCTTGAGTTTATTCAATCAATCAATAGTTCCGCCCTCTAGTCGAGGGTTGGATGCAATGGTTCTCCACTTGTCCCGATGGTGTGCTGTTCTGATAGAGTTTATTAAATTGATCTAAATAAAGCAGTATCATAGTTCACCATGTTTTCATGGATTTAATAGAGTTACCTAAATACATCAGTACCATGGTATCCTATTTATTCAATCATTTTCCAAACGTTTTATCTAAACAAAATAAGAGTACCTGTACTTGCATACATATTTCTATCTCCACGATCTAGATCAGCTGGATCAATGTCTACCAATAGAACCAACACTCATTTTCCAATCCCCGTGTATTCCCGGGAATCAAATTTCTGAGGCTGTCATGAGATTAGTATTAATTAGCACTTGCCATAATGATCACGCACACAATATTCACCTGTTCTCGATGGCAATGTAATCTTCTTCGATATCAAAGTCGTTGATGACTTCGGGCATATCCGTTGGAGGTGTTAGGAATTCAGCCTGAAACAAGAAAAGAACCAAATTGCCATTCACAAAAAAAAGAGGATTTGGTTGGTTGTTGCAGTTTTACATCCTGGCAACAGCTAAGGTCATATCAAGATGGGTACTGACTTGTGACAGTGCACACTCATGGCGACTTTATAGTGCTGTCCCATCATAGTGCTGGTGGCCTGAGAGCCCAGGCCACCAGCACCATTACCTGATAGTGATACCCCACTCAAGTCACATTATCCTGAAACTGAGCGAACCAGTCCTTGCCCTATCCTAATAATGCCGAGCACCTGGCTAGGAAGTGACAAGTATAGATTTTTAAGTCATTGGTTTGACTCAACCCGGGTTTGAACCCCACGATCTACCACATGGGAGATGGACGCTCAACTCATTCGGCCATCCGGTCTGGTCTAGAGGGTTTTAAAGCAGTCATTATTTATACATAAAAAGACAGATAATTGGCATGGCACATAACATTAATAGCTGCATAGGACAAGACATGGTACATAAAATACCCATAAGACTATCAGGATTGAGCATAAACAGGTATATATAACAGGGATATATATATTAAAAAAACAGGACACACCACCGACGAAGAGCTCAATTATTTAAGTAAATAAAAAAAAATGGGTGAAAGAGAGATCTTTCAGTACTGAAAAAAAGATGAATTGCAAGGAGTAAATAATCATTATTTTCAAATGGTGTATAGAAATATTTACGAACCAGGTTCTCCTCGCGTGTCCCCATCATCATGATTTTGGCGTTTGGCTTCAGTTTGAGCGCACATAGCTGCACCTCGTCTGTGGCTGGCTTGCCTGCCGAAACAAACACAATGTTTGCAGTTATTAGTACTCCTTTTCCCGCTTGATAAAAGCAGTGGTATGCTAAATAGCTGGGGTGCATTTGTCTTGTTGTGGGGGGTGATGAAAATGGGAAATATTGTGCCTAGAGCGGGACTCGAACCCACATCTCTTTGCATTCCGGGCCAGTGTGCTAACCATTACACGACCTAGGCTCCCTCATATCACTACACTACCCACGCCTACCTGTCTATGTGGTTACTTGCCTGAGAGGTCAGTGCAGACTACTACACTCGTCCCCCTGGAATTGTAAGTCTTTTAATGCTTACAATTGCATACATACAGGCAATGCACTAACACATACATACACAGGGTAGGTTCAACAACTATACAGTGTGTAGCTTGTACAGGATCCTGGTCACGGCAACCAGTGTCGTGGGGGTGATGAAAATGGGAAATATTGTGCCTAGAGCGGGACTCGAACCCACATCTCTTTGCATTCCGGGCCAGTGTGCTAACCATTACACGACCTAGGCTCCCTCATATCACTACACTACCCACGCCTACCTGTCTATGTGGTTACTTGCCTGAGAGGTCAGTGCAGACTACTACACTCGTCCCCCTGGAATTGTAAGTCTTTTAATGCTTACAATTGCATACATACAGGCAATGCACTAACACATACATACACAGGGTAGGTTCAACAACTATACAGTGTGTAGCTTGTACAGGATCCTGGTCACGGCAACCAGTGTCGTGGGGGTGATGAAAATGGGAAATATTGTGCCTAGAGCGGGACTCGAACCCACATCTCTTTGCATTCCGGGCCAGTTTGCTAACCATTACACCACCTAGGCTCCCTCATATCACTACACTACCCATGCCTACCTGTCTATGTGGTTACTTGCCTGAGAGGTCAGTGCAGAGTACTAGTCTCTTTCCAGCTATTAGTATTACCATCCCCCATGGCCCAACAATTACATTATCCAAACATTATCTTACCGTCCTCTTTAAAATTAATCCACTTAAAGTTGGTTGGTTGTTGGAGTTTTACGTCCTGGCAACATCTAAGGTCATATCAGGATGGGCACAGAATTGTGACAGTGCACACTCATGGTGACTTTATAGTGTTACCCCACTGGGAAATCAGACCACTGGCACCATGACCCAATATCTTGCTCAGTCACATTAACCTGACACTGAGCTAACCAGTCCTTCTCCTATTCTATTAATGCCGAACGCCAAGCTAGGAAGCGACAAGCATAAATTTGATAAGTCATTGGTTTGACTTGATCGAGAACTGAACTCCCGCATGTAAGGCCCGCGTTCTTCCGATTCAACCACCGTGCCCGGTAATCAACTTAAAGCTGTCCTAAGATATAGACCTAATGCAAAAATATAGGGAAGTCTTATGCCATTATTATGTAATTAGGTGCATCGACCCTCGTTTGAACATACTAATACGGGGAGTGTATACGTTTTAGCCAATTGTCTCAGTTAGCTGATGGTAGGAGTTAATAGTGTATATGTGTAAGACAATAAAAATATACACACTACACTGAACATGATACAGTAACAAAATTACAGAAAATACTGTAAACATCATATAACTATATAAAACATAGATAGAAATGCACTCCATACTTGCAGTAGGGGCGAAAAACAACCCATTAGAAAAAGTGGCAAAAGGCTGGGTAAATGAAATCAGCACATAAATTCTTGATTTAAGAAGCAAAATATATTCTTCATATATGCATCATATTTACCCGCTACTTTGTAGTTGAAAAATATAATAAAACATGTAGCTTAATGGACTTTAAAAGGGAAATCGACAGCATTCTGTGGTCACTATCTTGTCTTTTTGCAGTCTCTCGCATTTCACCAACTCTGTCCCGATATAAGTAGCCATTAGATACTTCATACTGGAACCAGTAATCCACTTCCTGTTCCATACTAAAGCAATTTTCGCCCAATTTAGACTACAGTGTTATTCACCCCATAACTGCGTAGGGGTGAATCTTGTATCTATATAAAACAAAGATACATATTTTATCAAATTATTTCACATTACAGTATTACAAAAAAAAGAGGGTAAATTAAAACTTCGCCCAATTTATCCAATATCCAGCTTAATGGAGTACGTTTTGACGAGGGTGCTCTGTATATCATTACTATATCAGCAGGCCTATGTCCATATGGCTTTGAAGTATTAAAAAAAGCTACTCGCACATTCGACAAGACGGGATTTCCGTGGTCATTTTTTTGGTTTAATTTCTGATTATATGTTAGTGCTTAACTGTTCAGATACAGAGGTTTGTAAATTGTCAATTTATTGCGCATGCCCCATGGCCATGGTATGAGGGGAAAAGTCAGATTTATTTTTGTCATCTTACATCAATACATGTTTCAATGACATGATATATCAAAGATCACGGACATTGATTTTCAGTGGCATAGATAAAAGATTCACCCCGTAGTCGCAGTACTCTAGGTATGGGTGAATCTTTTATGTATCACTCTATGACTACGAGTGTGACAGTCAGTAGCGTAGTCGTAGACGTAGTATGAGTCTGACTGACAAACATTGTGATTCACTGATTGTGATTGTCACTGACACTGTGTCGGTGATTACAGTGATATGAGAGTGAACTTGATGGCACTTGAGTTCGCGCGTTGAAGTGAGCTTGCATTGCTAAACAAAATCTATGACCACATAAATAAAATGCTAATAGACGCTCTGAATGAAGTAGTCAGTGACTAATTTCCCATTTCATGAAAAACCGTTTCAACAGTGGCTGAGTTTACACATAATCTAAACATCAACCATGGAGATTCGGCACGCCGCGAATACGCCGGTTTGTGAATAGAACACACCCAAGTTGATGTTTGGAATCTGGAGAGTAGCAAATCAAAACATCATCATTTTACCTTTGTACTTCAAGCCTAATAACTTTTGTCGTTCGGGTAAAACCCCTGTTTCTTTCAGAAGTACTTTCTTTAGGTCTGCGACAGTTTCTTTTTCGTCAAGACCCGATATTTTGAACTCTTTGCCGCTCCATTTTACGATGATGTCTGCTACGGGTGTTGCCATTATTCAATATGGCCTGCATACCGTGCGATAGTTTCGGTCCTGTTAAGTGACATTTATTTGGTCAATTTGCAACTACAATTCGTGTAATTATCTATCTTCATATTCTATCATTATATGAATAACAAGTACTTAAATATGAGGCATGTACTAAAAGACAATAATATACTAAACATTATGTTACCTAACTTTGCATCAAACGTGACTTGCTACGTGAATTCGAGGCGATTTCCCTGCAAACTCTGAACTTTAATCGCTGCACCAAAATATTCGATAAAAGGCAATTATTTTATTGATTCTGAAAAAGAAATAAGACACAATGGTTCTTTACAATACGTGAGCGCTTTATCCTACGAAGAAGGACTGTGCCATTGAAATAGTATAGAAATCGTCGCCTGCAGCGGGGGGAAAAGCAGGTGGGTGTTGCCCTGTCCCTATATTGCCTCGGCCTTCGGATTTAAGCCCATTCAGCCTCAGGATTTAAGACTAGTTCCAGTGTCTGAAGTATTCCATGTTGTTGTGTGTACGCGGTGCACACGGTCAATGTATGTACTATGTATAAACGAGATGTGCAGCAAGCTACACGTTCTACGGCTATTATTCTAACATTGACACATTTGACATTGCAGTTAAACTTCATTTCACAATTGTAGCTAGCTGTGTTCACACACAACTTTATGTTGACTTAAACAAGTCGAAATAGATGAATCGATTTAGTGGCATGTTCACACACACCGAATTTGAAAGTGTTTCGGCAGCCAGGAACCAGCAGGCTTAGTGGTGAGCCTGTAGCTGGCGAGCACTGCTATTTGTTTAGTTTACATTCTCAATTCGACAATATTCATATATGAATAACGACGCCGATGTAGCGGCTACGTTAATATCGCTTGGAATTTAAGGTTAATTTAATGAAATTTCATTATTTGAGTATGTAATTCTGATAAATATGATCTCATTCAATAGATTTCGGCCTAATCGGTCCCTAACACTGCCGGGCACCAGTGAATAGTTACAGCTGAGCCTGTAGCTGGTGAGCACCGCTATTTTACACTGTCGCCGCCCGGGAACCAGCTGTATAGATTCATATAAACTACCTCAGGGATGTGGTTTCCATGAACCGATTTATACGAGTCGATTCAGCCCTAAACCAGTGTCGCGTTCACACGGCGAATGTGCGCCGAACTAGGCAAGTCGATTTATATGAGTCGCTTTAAAGTGCGTGTGTGAACACAGCTTATAATATATGTTACACTGTCTGTAAGTTAGTTGTATGCTAGCCTAAATAAATAAATATTGGCAGTGGCTATTCCGTATTCGTACGGGACCGTACCAATACTGCAATAGCCAGAGTGCCTATTAGTACGGCGGTAGTAACATGACTAACTTTGACCCAATCATGATGAAATAAGTTTAATAACCCTAACCCTAACCTAACCCATATCCTAAACCTAACCCTTATCCCCCTCCATCCTGAATTTTTTTTTTTTTGGTAAATATATTTGATTCATCTGAATACATATTTTGTCAGCGCCGAGGCACTGGTCTTCCAGCCGTTGGATTGATTGTACATAGTGGAAGTGGAATGTGTTGCATTGTGTGCAGCACAACCCATTCTGAACATAAAAAGAAAGTGAGGGAGTAACCTATGCTGTATGGTGTACAGCATAGGTACTCAACATAGTGCAAGGTAATATGCATCAACATAGAGTGTGCAGTAATGTACACTAGTGGTTAAATCATATGCTGTGTTTGTATATCAGTTAGATATGACCTTAAACTAAGGCTTAGATGTTGGTAGGATGTAAAACAACAAACAAAGTTATCCTAACCCTAACCTAGGCTAACGAGATGGGGATACGACAGGATATGATATGATAAAGGAGTGCCATACTAATAAGCGCTCTGGCTATTGATACGTTCCCATACGAATAGCCATTTCCATAATTATTAGCTCAAGCAATGCCATCGCCATAATCTTGACTTATTATTATCACTGCCACTGGACCAAACAAGCTGGATATCATATGTATACCAACCTCAATTTCCTCAGCCTAGCCAGGCGGATGTCCTTCTTGATTTATCAGTAGTATTTCGGGTGGAAGAGATCGACACCCTCTACTCTAGCCTAGGCATCGACACCCTGTCCCTGACATTTCTGACTCTCACTGTCACCCTCTCTGAGTCTGACTCTGGTTCCAATATCTCTCCCGTTATGCACACTTCTCGCCGTTTGTTTAAATTGGGTGGGCAAATGCTGGCGTCTGATATTACATAGCTAGGATTATAATATAAGGAATCCGTAGCAGTTTTTAGTTGGAGCCATCTCCAGTTTAGTTCAATCCAAAAGTGTGAGTAGGTGTTCTCTACCTAGTCCTAGATATTCTTTACCATGATGTTACGGGGTTAATTAATTAATTCACACACTCGTACACAGACAGACATACAAGAAATAACGATAAGGTAATAAGAACGTTTAAGGTTATTTATTTATAGAAATTAATAAAATATTAATCTTGGCTGGCAACGGGGGCGCAGCGATTTGAGGGCCAGGCATGAAGACCCAGACGCCCTGAGCAGTTCAGTTCAGTTCAGTTCAGTTCAAGCATGTAGTGAGCAGCTCGTGATATGGTCGAGCAGATGATGACAGCAGTGCAGCACTCAAACCCCTATAAAGTGGGTGGGTGGGTGGGTGATCGGACTGGTGAGTAGAGCAGCGAGGGGTGAAGTGACGGTATTAGGCATAGGCGATCCACGAGGAAAACTAAAAATAGAACACAGCCTCGTGTGCAAATTACCCATGTTAGCCTGCAGCCAACATGTTTAATTCACACACTCGTACACAGACAGACATACAAGAAATAACGATAAGGTAATAAGAACGTTTAAGGTTATTTATTTATAGAAATTAATAAAATATTAATCTTGGCTGGCAACGGGGGCGCAGCGATTTGAGGGCCAGGCACGAAGACCCAGACGCCCTGAGCAGTTCAGTTCAGTTCAGTTCAGTTCAGTTCAAGCATGTAGTGAGCAGCTCGTGATATGGTCGAGCAGATGATGACAGCAGTGCAGCGCTCAAACCAAAAGAGGAATGAGCGCTGCGGGGGCATCACGTATCACGGGACAAGTTAGATAGGTCTTTACAGTATTCGATCTCCAGGTACCAGCTTGCATAATACCGGTCAATGGCAAACCCGTCATTTCACAGGCTTGAGCGGCACCTCGCCGCAGACTATGGAGGGTAAAGCACTTCTCAGGACCCACGGCAGCGTTCGCAGCGAGTCGGAAGGCACGCAGGAGAATCCTATTAGTTAGAGGCTCTCCCGACTGCAGCATTAGAGCAGGCGCTTCTGGGGTCAGGTGAGTGGAAGCAGCGTACTGCTTCCAGGCTTTGACAGGGCAGCAGTGAGAGTTAGGTATAGCAGGGAGGTGAAAGAGAAGGGGAGAGGAAGTAGGGCGAGTTTTGGAGGACCACATGGTGATTACGAGCTTATCCTCAAGAATGACCACATCCTTCGCCTTCAAGACATGAGGGCCTATAATTGCAGATGAGGAGGAGACTAAATTACTTTGCCGCATTAGTGTCAGAAATGCAAGCAAGAGGGCTACTACTATAACATGGGGAGATGGATTAATAGCGGTCAGATGATTAATAACTAGTTGAAACTCCGCTGGAGTTATCGGGGGAGCTCTAATCACCACATGTCGAGAGGATTTCAGGATTGCACGCTTCATTACCGTGATCTCGTTAGCTTGAAATTGGGGATGTGACCCAAGGCTTCCACTTACCCAGATTTTGACAGAGGAAAAATAGTTGAGAACTGCTCCCGGAGACTTGAGAGACTTAGAGAGGAACAGCAAGAAAGAAAGTAGATCATATACAGTAGGCTTAAGAGGAGAGACATGATTAGTACTACAGAACGAGAAATATCTTGTTACGTGTGCTGCCTTATTCTGCCATGTTCGAACCGCCAAACCAGATGTGAAGAGACTGATGAGCTCAGCGTGGTGCGTCACTGTGTAGTCTGGAAGATAGAGGCAAAAAATAATACTATCTTCCAGGGCATACAAGATACATATCATACAATGAAATCTAGTACATTCAATGCTAACGAGGGGGACACCCTAGCTAAGTTACTCTCAGTACACAACCTTTGTGCCCTCAATTTCCTAGCGGGCGATGAAAACGACCTACTCAGCGCATCAGCCAGTACCAACTCAGACCCAGGCTTATGCCTAATGACCAGCTCAAAATTACTCGCAGCTGAGAATAACCACAGCAGACGCGCACATACGCAAAGAACTCGATCCCTCCCCTTCCCCGATTCCAGAACAGCATTATCAGTATTGACTATTACACAGTAATTCTGGGGATCAATAGGGAGAAGAGAGGCTACCGCATGTACTAGATTTAGAGCTTCTAACTGAGCTATCGACAGCTCCTTAGCCAGCACAGAAGAGGGGAACTCCACCGAGTAGTACTGGGTTGGCGAAAATGCCCCTCCTGCTGTGAGGGTAGCATCGCACTCAATCAGGAACTCCTGCCTAGGAGCTGAGGGAAGCAATTGGAGCGCATTATAGGATGTAGCGAACTTCTCGAACCACTCCAGATCATCTAGTATATCTTTCGAGAACACATGTTGCCCCGTAAATGGGGTATTCCTCAACGCCTCCAGTATCCTATTCGTAAATCTGATCGAAGGCTTAATACACCTGGACAAATGCTGCAACTTGCCCGCTAAGCTCTGAAGCTGCTTCCTTGATGCTTTCACTTTCTCTTTCCATGCTAGGCATTCTTTCAAAACCTCGGCCAACTTATCATCCGGCAATGACACTGTCATAGTCGGCGCATCAATCTGGAACCCCAACCATACTAGAGAAGTAACAGGAGGTGAGCACTTTTCCAAGGCTAACCCCAAGCCAAGGATATCAGTTAACTCAAGAAATCTCGCGTATGCGGCGACGGCCCTATCATATGTCGGCTCTAAACCCACAAAGTCGTCGAGATAAGACAATGCGAAAAACCATTCCTTCATTAGCAACCACACCACCGCCCTAGTAGTGCGAGCACAGGCGAGAGCCGAGGTTCTGCACCCAAAAGGAGGAGTGATATCTAGATATAACTGACTATTCAAGGAAATCCCTAGTAGCGGGACAGAGAGAGGGCAGACTCTCAACTGGCGGTACGTCCTAGACAAATCCGCGGCCCAAAGCCAAGCCGAGGCACCGAGCAAAGACAAACGATCTGTCAAAGTCGACACGGACGGCAAAGAGAAATTAAAGGTAAGACCTTGATAGAAACCCTTAAGAATACCCGCGTTAACGCTACGCCCTGGTGGGAAGCTCAAGTCGACTATTACTCTCTTATTGACCGAATTCTTTTTGGGCCTGGTCATCATGGGACTAACCTGGCACCATGGCATGAACGGCGTGACATCAAACGGACCTAACAGAGCTTTCATTGACAACTCTTTAGTGATAAAGGAATTAATATGAACGTCACTATCCGCCCCTACAGTATGATTAACATAAGTTGGCACCGGAATCTGAGAGGAGGAGTAGTCCAGTGGCCACCCAAATTCGAGGTGGTCTACTAACAAGGTATCTGGGTAGTCTAACAACAGAGCCCGCCACGCCGGAATCTTCAACCCCGACGGGACTGGGATATGCGCAGATAAGTAGTTCGGAAGTGCTGTAGCGCGCACTGCCATGTAAATCTCACAATAGTCCTTCGCTAAGGACCACAATGCAGGTGAAGTTACCGGCCAGAATTTAGCCAACTTAGCACTAAATAGAATAGGTGAGGGAGTAGGAGTGAAAGTAGAGATAGCATGAAGGGAAACAGGTTCAGTATTAAACCAATCAAAGACGACATCTGGCAGTGAGTGATCAGTATCAGAGGAAAGAAGCGGTGGAGAGCCCAAGGCCGGAGGTGAGGGCGAAGGTGATCGCACGTGGTCACTAGTACAGGAGGGGCCAGCATTGGCTAGAGGGGTGGGTGAGTGAGGGGGGCGGGTGGGAGCCAGTGCCGGTGGTGTGGGCAGAGGCGGCCGCACATGGTCCGAGGCAGAGAACGGGCTGTGATTGGCTGGAGGGAAAGGCGAGCAAGGTGGGAGGGTGGGAGGGCCCGGCCCAACTAGGTCACCCAAGATGGCGTCGTGCGCAGATTGAGGCACCACGTGCTCGCCCTGCGCTGCTGGGTCGGGGTGGGCAACGGGGCAGGGAAAAGAATGGATGGGAGGGGAATGAACACTTACTGCCCCAGAAGCCTGCTCGGCGAGCTTCTTGTCTGCGTACTTGCGCTTTTTCATGCAATCTTGCTCACGATGCGGCAGGCTCCTTTTGAACCTGTAGGCACAGTACGCACACACATGAACGAATCTCTCCGGCAGAACACCATGGGAGACCTGAAAGCCGCAATCCTTCCCCCAGTTCCACTGATAGCAGGCTTTCCCATCCGCCTCCTTATTATAATCTTCGCGAGCATTGAGAGGGGCCTGAGCAGAGGAGGGTGCGACAACAGCAGGGGGCGGCGCCGAGCGTTCAGTAGGCTGAATGTAGACGGGGCGGGGCGGGGCGGGGCGGCAGCTGCCGCGACGCATCAGTGCAGACCTCCCTCTGCACCTCCTTGATAGCCACGTGGTCAGCCCACGCTTCTGGGAGGCGGCCATCTGCGACCATCTGAAATACACGCTCGGACCACCTCCTACAGGTGGCCCATTCCCAAGTGATTGCCATATGCGCGACCTCCTCCTCGTGTTGAAGAAAGGGGCCCCACCATTCCTCCGGGAATGCCGGGTGCACTGCAATCCTACGAAGTGCGACAAAGTACTCTGCCCAAGTAGCCTCCCCAATACCAACTTTCTTGCAGGCATCCCCACGAAATATGAAATTATGTGGGAAGAAAGATGTACCTTTCGGGCGTTGCAGAGCAGGAACGGCCTCTACAAATGCGACTGCAGCCGGCGGTAGGACCCTCACTTGCCTAGGTGGGGGCGGAGTAGGCATAGGCACCATAGGAGCCGGGCGGGGTGGCAGTCTAGCCCACGGTGTGATAGGCACCCCAAGTGGCGGTGAGCGAACCACAGGTGAGACGGCGGGTGGTAGGGGTGTCATGGCGGGGACTGTCCACGTGGGCCGCACTGGAGTAGCAGGTTGAGGCGGCAGACAGACAACTGGTGACTGCGCCGGCATATCTCTAAATGGAAGTGCTGCTACCCGTTCCAGAGCAGCTATACGTTCGGTGACATCCGAATATCTCTGCGTTTCTCTACTAAGTCGCCTAATCACATCCTGGTCGGACTCCTGATCCGAGGCGGCAGACGTGGAGGGAACTGGCTGTCCTAGCCGCAGCGGCGTAGACATGTTCGAACCAGGCGAACTATGTTCCAGAATAGGCTCACACGACGACCTTACTGCCCTACTCGGCTGACTATGTGGCAAAATCTGTGAAAGAGGCGGCCTACCTCTACGCTTAGACACCGACGGCATGAGTACACTGTAGTAGTAAGTTCAGTAGTAGCACACATGGTTGACATGCAGGAGCAGCAAGTGATCGGACTGGTGAGTAGAGCAGTGAGGGGTGAAGTGACGGTATTAGGCATAGGCGATCCACGAGGAAAACTAAAAGTAGAACACAGCCTCGTGTGCAAATTACCCATGTTAGCCTGCAGCCAACATGTTTAATTAATAAGGCAGGACAAATTGGTCTGAGATCATTGCATGTCTTGAGGTTTGCTGACTTTAGTTTAGGGATACCACCATAGCAATTTTCCGACTAACCTAGAAAATACCACTTGAAATTGACAGGTTTACTATGTGGGTGATTTCTTTTCTTAGACTAGTCAACAAATCAATCAGTAGCATTGAGCTGGCGTATTTAATTCCCGATGATTTGTATTCAGACAAGAGGCTAACCCTATTATTAGTGTTAGAGACTTGTTCACCAGTTGCTGTTCTTATGTCATACATGACTGCATTTGTCTTTTCTATATTAACTTAATTTAAATAAATAGATATATATTTGATTAATCTTTTCAGGTGCTTCTTGTGATGTTAATCTCTTCCCCTTTTAACTCAGCCACTAAGCGATATAAATGGTCTGGCTTCCTGTGTTCAACTCTGTATGATTTTCCTAAATTATCTCCTGGTCTTATTTATTTCTGAGGACTTCAGATTATATGTACCAAGATTTTGCATTCCTAAGTGCAGAGTTAGCTCTCTTTTTTTTCTTTTCCTAAACAAATTTTGTGGGTTGCTAAAAATGTGTGTTCAGGTAAGTTTGTTCATTCTGATTAATCTATTATTTGAACGCGCATATTTGAGTGTTTTCGTCCGGAATTTTTACAATGTAGGGAATCCAGCTTAGCTTTTTAATCTATCAAAACATATGTAGATTTGACAAGTAGTAGGCCATTATGGATTTGTAACCTTTAGATAGATGATGTTTCAAGCTAAATTTGTACATGTTGAGACTGAAATCTGTAATAGGTTGTTTTCCTTTGTCAGTGCAAATATGATTTTAGAATCGATCATTTTAACTCATGATGCTATGGCTTATTTATAATGTCTTTTCACCATTAAAGCAGCCGTGACATTAAATCACCATGGCTCACCCACCAATTTATTATTATTATTATTTATGCATAATGTAATATGTAAACTAAGCCTAGGTAAAACATACACAACAATATCTAAGAAAGTTCTTTGAATCCCCCTCCTCGAAGAAAAAGTATTATTTTTAGTTATCGTAATTATAAGAAACTGTGTGATATAGAATTATGTATTTCGTTCCCTGTGTGCTTTAATGCTAGTTTGAATTGGTGTACCATTTTGTTTCGCTTACTTTTCCTCGGTAACAGCTCCACTATGGCGACCCTGGAAAAGTTGGTCAAGGCGTTCGAAGCTCTCAAGGTGTTTCAACCGGGGAGTATAACCGATGAAACAACAAAGTAAGTGCAGTGCAGCTATTAAAAAAACTATTCTTCTACTTCAGCAAGTAACGACTTTAGCATTTAGATGGGCACAATCACTATTGGCTTTTCAATGGGTAGTCTACTATGTATAGCACTATTTGGGATTTCAAGTAGATATTGGTGTATATTCTACTATGTCTAATTGTCAATTGTGTATAACACGATTTGGGATTTCAAGTAGATATTGGTGTATATTCTACTATGTCTAATTGTCAATTGTGTATAACACGATTTGGGATTTCAAGTAGATATTGGTGTATTTGGCATGTCAAGTAGATATCGGTGTATGTTCTACTATGTTAAGCTATCAGTTGGGTATAGCACTATTTGATATTTGGATGAGATATCGGTGTATATTCTACTGTTTAATTATCAATTGTGTATAGCATGATTTGGCATTTCAAGTAGATATCGGTGTATTTGGCATTTCAAGTAGATATATGTGTATGTTCTACTATGTTAAACTATCAACTGGGTATAGTGCTATTTGACATTTGGAAGAGATATCGGTGTATATTCTACTATGTCTAATTATCAATTGTGTATAGCACGATTTGGTATTTCAAGTAGATATCACTGTATTTGGCATTTCAAGTAGATATCAGTGTATGTTCTACTATGTCAAACTATTTGGCATTTGGAGTAGATATCAGGGTATATTCAACTATGTTTAATTATCGTTTGTGTATAGCACTATTTGGCATTTCAAGTAGATATCGGTTTATGTTCTACCATTTGGCATTTCGAGTTGATAGTGGTATAAAAGCATTTATAATTTTGAAGAAAAAAAGTATTTGGGAAATTTCACTTGAGGTAAACGCGAATATAGTGTGCCAATTAATCAATTTGTGTGTTCTTTCACAAACAGGAGGAAGGATACGGGCGTGAGTAAAAAGGAGAAAGTACTCAACTGTAACATCATAGCCGACTGCATCTGTTCCAACAACCTCAGGTGAGCAATCAAGTTTACCGTTGTTGTTTTTTGGTGGTTTAAAAAAAATAGTTTTCTTTTGTTTGTTGCATTTGTTTGAACAGGGAGGATGGTCGAATGAATTGAGCATCCGTCTCCCCTTTTGGTAGATTGTGGAATTCAAGCCCACAGGTTTCGAACCCTGGTCGAGTCAAACCAATGACGTACAAATTTATACTTGTCGCTTCCTAGTCAGGCACTCAAGATTATTAGGATAGGGCAAGGACTAGTTGGCTCAGTGTCAGGATAAAGTGACTGAGTGGGATATCAGGTCATGGTTATGGTGGCCTGGTTTTCCAGTGGGGCAACACTATAAAGTTGCCATGAGTGCGCACTGTCACAAGTCGGTACCCATCCTGTTATGACCTTAGCTGTTGCCAGGATGTAAAACTTCAACAACCAAACATATGTTGCTTTTGTTGATTAAGGAGATCAATTTCAATTGAGGACACTTTCAATTGAGGATAATTGGTCGCCCTTACTCTACTGTTTCTTGCCTTATCCTAGTAATGTAGAGTGCCAGGCTAGGTAGTAATTTATGTCATTGATTTTACTCAGCCTGTGTTTGAACCCAGCGTTCGACTCTTGTGACCTGCCAAATAGGAGGAGGGTGTTCAACTAGTTTAGCAGTCCCATCTGTTTGTTATTGTGGATAGAACTGCTTTCATTGACTTGGTTAATTTATTGAAAATAATCGGTATTCTTGTAGTCTTCCGACAACAGTTGGTGTTGGTTATCTCTCATGAGTAAAGTGGTGGATGCAAGTAGGCATGTGTGTAAAGGCGAACTGGCGTGTTACATTTACTAACGCCATATTCACCAAATTTTAACCATAGTGAAATGAACTTATCCCCCAATAAAGGATGTGTTTTTCTGGGTAGTATTTTGTGGGTTTTTTTCGACTAGAGAAAGAAAATGTTCTCATGGTATTTCTTTTTACTTTCTGAGGAAAATGTATCCCACTACCCAAAATTCGCCTATTTGATTTAATTTGCTGATTATTTCGTAATTTCTCAATTTCTTCGCCAAGTTAGCAACAACAAAAGTTTCAAATTAATCCGAATGCTAAAGCTTTTATTAAGTGACTTCAGCTGTCAAATCGTTCTAGTTTTGGTCAGTAGAAATTGAATTTAAAATTTATTTGAAAAAATATGCCAACCATAACCCCCCCCCCCACACACACACACACATCATCATCATGCTGTTGGTCGTGATGCGACAAAGACTGCTTTCATTACTTGAGTGCCGCTCTCCATTTAGCTCTCTGCTGTGAGAGTTGCGTCCATGAGTCGGTCTTAATGGAGACGATGGCGCCCTCTCTTTCTGAAACCAGAAGACAGTTGAGAATAGAGGATCTGCTTTGGTAGCCTGTCTGATGACATCCTCATGAGGTGTCCAGTCCACCGGAGATTCTTTTTAATCAGAAGATTTTCCATAGAGGGCAGCTCCGTCCGTTCGAGTATGTCCTTATTTCATTTCATGAAAGGTGCACACACACAGAAAAAGGGGGGGGGGGGTAACATTCTAATCAGTCTGTTGTCAGTTATATTTGGACTGGACATGTCACAAGTCATTGTAGTGGATAACCGAGTCACCGAATATGTTCTCAACATTTTAGTTTTATAATTTTGATGTATATGTATTTTTTAATTTATAGAAATGTGGTGGACTTCCCCAAGTTTCTTGGCATCGGCATGGAGACGTTGCTGATGCTGTGCGACGACCCCCAGTCAGATGTGCGCATGGTCGCTGATGAATGTCTCAACAGAACCATCAAGGTACACACACGCACACAATAATGTGAAGTATATAGTACTTATACAAATATGATTCATGTGGGGAGCGGGACGTAGCTCAGGCAGTAGAGTGTCCACCTGTGACGGTGTGGGTCATCTTATTAATCCTGCTCAGTGGACACATTTGCAGTTTGGGCTATTTTCTGTTCCAACCAGTGGTCCACAACTGGTTCATCAAACAGCTGTGGTATGCGCTGTCCTGTCAGTGGGAAAGTGTATGTAAAAGGTCCCTTGCTGCGTATCAGAAAGAGTAGCCTATAGGCAGTGGGTCCTCCAAAGAAATATGTCAGAATGACCATATGTTTGACGTCCAATAGCCGATGATAAAAATCAATGCGCTCCAGAGGCGTCGTTAAATAAAACAAACTTTCTTTAGATTATTCATGTATGTAATTCGCCTGCTTTGTTATTATTTTACCTTGGTACTAAGCCTCGGCTACTCGAGGCCGAGGGAGAAGGAAGCAACATCCGGGTTCAGCAATTAGCATATTCCGCTTATAACGAGAAGACGTTATAGGCAGTTCACCAGTTTTTACCGAGGATTTAACCTATTTCTACTGTAAGTACCGCTACAGGATCTTTGTAATATATTTATAAAGCCTCATAGCACACTCTTGCTCACGCTTACATTAGTAATTCGCATTAATTACTTAGTTGTTTAGGAGCATGTGCTTATCCAGTGCTGTAGATATTGAAGCATCCATTTTGTTTTTGCCGCCCGTTGCCCAACGGAGAGACATGTTGGTTGGAGCCATTTCGTTGCTTAGGATAGCTTATTTGCCGCCCGTTGCCGAACGGAGAGACATGTTGGCAGGAGCCATTTCGTCGCTAGATAGTTTTTTCTGAGGCGTACCTCTGAGTTTCATAGCATTTTCTCCAGTTCGTTGGTGTTGTAGCCACGGGAAGGAGAAGTGTGTGTTACAGAGAGTGTGGGCGGGAACTACACTGGTCCCGACCCCGCGACTGGCGTCGGTTCGGGTTACCCGACCGTTGCTCTTTCGTTTGGCTTCTAGTTTCACACGCCTGGTTTTAAACCGCTGTAAATACGGATTTAATACCCTGTTTAGTGCCGTTAGCGCTTGTTGCACTGTTCTGTATGTTCAGTTGCGCTTTGAGTACGTCCTAATTCCGTTTTTGGATTGGGTTTCAGACGACTCGAGATGGCAGCGAAGCGGAGTACCAAGGGTGCTCCACACGCCTCGAGTGATGGTGACGCGACCCCTGCACGGGTGTCAGCGTGTTCACGGGACGGCTCGCCTGAGGCAGGGCCGTCCAAAGCCGATGCCACGGAACAGATGGTGCGGCTCATTCGTGAGCAGCTACAACAACTGCTTCCGACGCCGCCCTCTAAAACTCCCACGAAGGACGCCTCTCTGTCGGAAGAATCCGATTGGGAGGACTTGTCTGACCAGCAGACCACCGATTCGGAGATTGCTTTCGGGAAGAAGCGAAAACACTCCAAACGGTATTCGTCAGGAGGCGACGAGTATTACAAGGCAAGGAATAACAACTTCAATACCTGTTTAAACAGGTCGAAACCGCTGCCAAACAGTCGAAGCACCTGGACGGGAAGAAGGATTCCAACCCGGCCAAGTTCAAGAAATCCAGATCGGATTTTCGGGGCTGGCGAACCGGCCTACCCAACAGCCGATTCGCGAACCGGAACCAAGGCTACCAGCAGAGGGGACGCGGCCAGAGGAACCAGTACGGCTGGAACGACGGGAACCGCCCCTTCAAGAGAGACTCCTCTTCACAGAGGCAGTTCCCCAAGCCGGGGAACAAGTAGAGTCGGACTTACAGGCTAGTGTAAGCACATTTACCGCGGGTAATATTACCCACTATCTGGATGAGTGGGAACAGCTTACAACTGACCAGACGGTGCTCGATATAGTTAGAGGGGTAGCTATTCCATTTATAGAACCCCCCGTACAGACAAGAGTACCTTTCCCTTACCGCCTAGCGTCAGAAGAGGAGCTGGCGTTAGACATAGAAGTTACAAAATTTGCAACTAAGGGTATTATTGCATTAGTGCAGCATATTGATGGGGAATATATTTCAAATATATTTTCCAGGCCTAAACCCAATGGGGACATCAGGATGATCCTAGATTTAACTATCCTTAATAACTCAGTAGTATATAAACATTTCAAAATGTTTTCTTTAGAGACGGCCAGGGACCTAGTAATGCCGGGAGCTTGGCTGGCAAGTGTAGACTTAAAAGATGCTTATTGCACAGTCCCAATTTATGAGGCCCACCGAAAATATCTTCGGTTTATTTGGCGTGATCAATTGTATCAATTTACTTGTTTACCTAATGGTCTAGCTTGTGCACCACGTTTTTTCACAAAACTTTTGAAACCTGTGTTTGCTGATATGGCCAAGAAAGGCCATGTTATGTTCCCTTACATTGATGATTCGTTTATCGTAGCGCGCACTGAAAATGAATGCCACTTAGCAGTTAATGATTTATGTGACACTTTGACCCGTTTGGGGTTTTATGTTCACGATAAAAAGTCGGTTCTAACACCTACGACAAATTTAAAAATTTTGGGATTTTTTATAAACACCGACAACATGACTATCACCTTGACTGTTGACATGGTTGATAAATTTAAAAATACAGCGTCTAATTTATTGCAAATAAAAAGACCTAAGATACGACAAGTAGCAGTCCTAATCGGACTCATGGTCGCTTACGCACCAGCTGTCCTGTATGGCAAGGCTCATATTAAATCTCTTGAAATAGATAAAAAATAGGGCTCTAGCTAAAGCTACAGGCAATTTTGAAAGGCTTATGACCATTTCCAAGGAAGGCCACGAAAATATTAAATGGTGGTTGCGACACGTCGAGCATTGCAACAATCCCATCCGTATGAATGAACCTAACACAATAGTCACTACAGATGCCTCCTTAGAAGGTTGGGGTGCCCATAGGGAAAATGAAGCTACAGGGGGCCGTTGGTTAGATGATGAGATAGAGGACCACATAAACGTTTTAGAGCTACGGGCAGTTTATTTAGGTTTAACAAGTTTAGTGAAAATCCCTAGACTCAATGTCCAGGTGTTAACCGATAACACTACCGCAATGGCCTATATTAGGAACATGGGGGGTACAAGATCCCCAGCTTGTAACACCATTGCGAAACTCATTTGGGACTGGGCTGAGAAACAAAAGGTTTGGATCACAGTTGCTCACATTCCAGGCTCTTTAAATACATTAGCAGACAAAAAGAGCTGCCATTTCCACGATCATTTGGAATGGTCCTTAAGTACACACATTTTTACAACAATTTGTCAAAAATGGGGAAAACCAGATATAGATCTTTTTGCCTCTCGTAGGAACACAAAACTTGATAAATATGTATCTTGGCATCCGGAGCCACTAGCTTGGCGAGTGGATGCTTTCTCTTTAATCTGGAGTAACGCTTTTTATTATATTTTCCCCCCATTCAGCTTAATCAGCAGACTAGCCAGAAAGATCAGGCTCGACCAAACACATGCAGTGTTGGTAGTGCCGGACTGGAACACTCAGCCTTGGAGAGCGGCAGTGCAGTGGGAGGCGAAAGACTTTTTAGAATTCCCAAGAGGCCCAGTAAATTTACAACATCAGGGGCAAGTGACAAGCCAAGGGGATGTGTCAACAACACCAATATTGGCATTCCTTTTTTAAGTACTTATTTAAAACAGTATGGTTTGGACAAAATCACCCAAGCCAGGTTGATTTCACATGCTTGGAGGCCAAGTACCGTAAAGCTATATTCCAGTTACTTAAAGAAATGGGGAATCTATTGTTTATTGCATAAAGTAAAGCCAATGCTACCCTCCATCGCCCAAGTAGGCCGTTTCTTACGCATGATGGAAGACGATGCGCTTGGTTACGGGGCCATTAATGCAGCTCGTTGCGCACTTTCTGTCGTTCTGCCTAGAATTAACGGACAGACTATAGGCAAGCATGAAGTCATTCATTGGATTATGAGATCTATATATATAAGGAACCCCCCAAAACCGAAATATAGTCGGTTCTGGGATGTCTCGATTGTGTTCAAGCTTTTCCGGGAATGGCCGGAAAACAAATTACTTTCTATCAAACAGTTAGGCTACAAGTTAGCAGTGTTATTACTTTTAGTAACCGTACATAGAGGACAGACAATTGTGGCCCTCTCGTTACAGGGCCTCGACATCGATAACAACGAGGCTACGTTCGATTTGGACAAATTGCTCAAATCAAACAGGACAGGAGATCCCCTCTCCTCCATTCATTTAACTAGTTTCCCGCGTAATAGGAAATTATGTGTAGTTTCAGCCATTAAGGAGTATATATCCAAGACTAAGGGAATACGTAATTCCAGACAGCTTTTGGTGAGCTTTATCAAGCCACATAAAGCAATCTCAAGAGACACGCTCGCCAGATGGACGGTTAAAGTGCTCAAGTTGGCGGGCATAGACACGGGACGCTATGCTTCACACTCCACAAGGGGTGCTATGGTCTCGAAAGCAAGAAAGTTGGGAATCTCAGTGAGGAGAATCCTAGCACACGCCGGCTGGAAGACGGCCAAGTCGTTTGCAAAACATTACAACAAACGACTGGAAAAGAAAAGCGGGATTGCAACCCGCCTACTCACCAGCTAACAAGATTGGGTGAGATGTACAAAGTTTGATATTACTATTGACACATTAAATTGTTTATCAGATATTGGGGATAAAAATGAGGCTACGTAAAGGTCTCCCTCGGCCTCGAGTAGCCGAGGCTTAGTACCGAGGTAAAATAGTATAGTTATACGAATCTTACCTGGGTACAGATGATGGATAACTCTTGTTTTCCCGAGGTACAAGCCTCGGGTAGTCGTGGACTAGGGCCCACCCGCCACGCCCTGCCACGAC
This sequence comes from Branchipolynoe longqiensis, assembly GCA_030323885.1. NCBI lineage: Eukaryota > Metazoa > Annelida > Polychaeta > Phyllodocida > Polynoidae > Branchipolynoe > Branchipolynoe longqiensis. The sequence goes on along the minus strand of CM059190.1, from coordinate 96,164,899 downwards.
TATTACGTTCGCTTGTGCCAAACGAAAACATCAGATTTCCATCATTAAGCTCATTTTTATCCTGAATAATTAGGTGAAGATTGCTGAACCCGGATGTTGCTTCCTTCTCCCTAGTCCACGACTACCCGAGGCTTGTACCTCGGGAAAACAAGAGTTATCCATCATCTGTACCCAGGTAAGATTCGTATAACTATACTATCTTATTCTACTGTAACCTCCTTTGATATGTTTTTGGGTAATCTGGGTTACTGGAGGTTGGGGTGCAGCCTGGAGAGCGGGAGTCTTCTATCAGACCTTTTCCACAGCGCAGGCTTCATATTATGCTGGTGCCCACATTAGTTCTTCCACTGACGTCAGAGGGCGGGTTAGTGCTGGAAATTATTCTATTAATGCTTCCATTTGGAAAAAGAATCTCATGATGTTGCTTTGAATTCAAAACTTTTTCTTTTTTTTTAAGACGCTTCTGGAGACGAACTTGGGGCGGCTGCAGGTTGAGTTGTACAAGGAAATCAAGAAAAATGGAAGCTCTCGCAGCCTGCGTGCAGCCCTGTGGAGATTCGCAGACATGTGCCATCTCATACGTCCTCAGAAGTGTCGGTAAGTGCACATTCACTCACCTCATACAAACCCAGAAGTGTTGATATGTGTGTACTGTCAACTCATACAACGTCAAAAGTGTCGGTAAGTGCACACTCACTCACCTCATACAAACCCGGAAGTCGAGATTTCCATTTGTTGTTGGAGGCAACCCTGATCACAGTAGAAGTGTTATTTGCCGGAGCAGAAGGGTTATTTCCCCTCATATGCAGAGTACTATCTGATCTAAGGGAAGTCAAGGTTTCCATTTGTTGTCGGAGGCAACCCTGATCACAGTAGAAGTGTTTTTTGGCCAAGCAGAAGTGTTATTTCCTCTCGTATGCGTAGTACTGTCCGATCTACCGGAAGTCAAGATTTCCATTTCTGTGTTGTTGGAGGCAACTCTCATCATGTAGTAGAAGTGTTATTTGGCCGAGCAAGCCGGCTGCGGTGGCCTAATCGGCAGATGTTGGGTCTCGCGTGCGGAAGGTAGGGAGTTCAGTTCCCAGTCGAACCAAACCAATGACTTTAAAATTGATACTTGTTGCTTCCTAGCCTGGTGCTCGGCATTAATAGGATAGGGCAAGGACTGGTTAGCACAGTGTCAGGATAATGTGACTGAATGGGATATTGGGTCATGGTGGTGGCGGCCTGATTTCCCAGTGGGGCAGCACTATTAAGTCACCGTGACCCAATATCCCACTGTCACAAGTCGGTACCCGTCCTGATATGACCTTAGATGTTGCTAGGATTTAAAACTCCAACAAACAAACAACAAACAAACTTGGTCCAGAAGGGTTATTTCCCCCTGTACGCGTAGTACTCTCAGATCTACGTGATGTGTAGTGTTATTTGGCTGACAGAAGGCCCCCTTGTACCAAAGAGCCGCGTGTGTGCTGATGATGTTGTCGCCCCGCAGGCCCTACGTGGTGAACCTCCTGCCGTGTGTGTCGCGCATCTGCCGCCGACCGGAAGACGCCATCCAGGAGACGCTGGCCACTGCCATGACCCGGATGTGCCCGGTCCTCATGGGCTTCACCAACGATGCAGAGGTCAAGGTACGGTGGGCAGCACCTACATCTGTGTGGAATTTCGATTTGCAAATTTATTTAATTGCAAGTAGAGGAAATTTCAAATAAGGATAATAATAATAATAATTATAAGTAAAATTAATAGTATAATAATACTAAAAGCAGCAACATTATCGGTGGTGGTGGTGGTGGTGGTGGTGGTGGTGGTGGTGGTGATGGATCTTGACCAATATAAATCTGTCTTGTTAATTGTAACTCTTGACATCAATAAAGGACATTTCTCTCAATCAAAGTTGTTAATATGTCATGGTTTTACTGGACATTGCCTTAGAATGGGTCCTGTTGGTCAGGATGCCGAATTAAATTATTATTATTATGACAACGTTGCAACTAATTAAAAAGATGGCTAATACATAGACGCGTTTTGAATGGGTGCCTCTGTGTTTGTGCCTAATCGGCAGAGCGTGGGCCTCGCATGCAAACGGTCGGGAGTACGGTTCCCTAGCCTAGCGCTCAGCATTAATAGGGTAGGACAAGGACTGGTTGTCTCAGTCTCAGGACAATGTGACTGAGTGGGATATCAGGTCATGGTGCCAGTGGGGCAGCACTATAAAGTCGCCATGAGTTCACACTATCACAAGTCGGTGTCCATCCTGATATGATCTTAGATGTTTGCCAGGACGTAGAACTCCACAATATAATCAGACTAAAACAATAGACGCGTGTTAAAAGAGTGTCGCTGTGTTTGTGCCAGGTGTTGCTGAAGTCCTTCCTGCCGAACCTGCGTTCCACGTCTGCCACGTGCCGGCGGGCAGCGGCCGGAGCCCTCACCCTCATCTGTCAGTACTCCCGCAAACCCGTCACCTTCTTCTCATGGCTCCTCTCCGTGCTTCTAGGTGAGACCTGTTTTATTTCTTTTCTGGTCCTGATATGACCTTGGATGTTGCTAGGACGTAAACAACAAACAAACAAAATTGTTCTTTCTTTTAAGGTTGAATAGACCAATGGTTTTAAGTTTCTGTCATCTTTCTAAGATTAATATATTCATTTGATTGTTATAATCTACCTTACTTTAGTTAGATATAACTTTTATTTTAACTTTTATTTTAACTGGCTACACTTTTGAGATATTTGACGTGTAAACATGTCAAATTAGTTTTGGCAAGGACGCCAAAACTCTAACAGCATAGGCTTCTGCAATAACAGGTTCTATTAAATTGACTCAGAATTTCCTTCCAGGTGGTGACAAATGCTTAATACGTGCCTCGGTATCCAAGTTAGATATGTCAATTCAATTCTAGATAATTGTTTTGGTTTTGAAAATGTTATGCCTCATCGGACTATGCAGCTTTAAACAAAATTTGTATATATATATATTTTTAACTAATATTATTTTAAGAACTTTATTTGTATCAAATCAGCAGATTTGCTCCCTGCCCCCTCTCCATCAGCCTTTCCTCACCATTGTTCTCCTCACCCTCCCTGCCTTCATCCTAACCATACCAAGAGGGCCCCAAAAAAACTAACATAGGCTACTAAGCATACCAACAAACTATCTATCTCCTACTGAAATGCAGGCAATCAAATAACTTATCAGCAGCTACTGTTTGGTAAGACAACACCAGCACTACAGCTGGCCAGCACTGAAAACGAGCCTGGGTACCCGGGCTTACATGCTATGGACAGTATAAATACAGCCTCAATAAAAATATAAAAATTAAAAAAACCATCAGCATTGCCAGGATCACCACAACCACCATTTTATTATCATCATCACCACTACCACCACCACCATTTTATATAAATAGCATGTGAGATCTCTTTACCAATATAAAGCACAAACAAATCTTAGAATTCCTTATAAAATCACAAAGAACCCACCCCCCCCCCGCTCCCCAACAAAAAAACTGGGCTTTATCGCCTCCTACAAATTGGGCTGTGTTTTTTGTTAATTGGATTTCCCTGACATTTGACACAAGTCTAGCCACTTCAAAATTGCATTAGAGATGGTTTTTTCTATCATTTAATCATTTGATCTGACCATTTTGGAATTTCATGTAAATTTCAAGGTATGTCATTTGACAAGACTGGCAAAATAGTTACCACTAGCTTTTCGCAGGCCTGGCATGCAGGAGATCGGGAGTTTGGTTCCCGGTCGAGTCAAACCAATGACCTATAAAATTGATACTTGTCACTTCCTAGCCTGGTACTTGGCATTAATAAAATAGGGCAAGGACTGGTTAGCTCAGTGTCAGGATAATGTGACTGAGTGGGATATCAGGTCATGGTACTGGCGGCCTGATTTCCCAGTGGGGCAGCACTATAAAGTCACCATGAGTGCTCACTGTCACAAGTCAATACCCGTCCTATTATGACCTTAGATGTTGCCAGGACGTAAAACTCCAACAACCAACCAACATTAATATTTTCAGTTCATTTCTCGCACTATAAAGTTACCATGAGTGCGCAGACACAAGTCGGTACCCGTCCTGATATGACCTTAGATGTTCCAACAACAAACCAACATTAATATTTTCAGTTTTATTTCTCGCTTTAATCCCTAAAATTTTGTATTTTAACAACAACAATTTTTGCCCCCTCGCCTCCTCTCTAAAACAAAGTTGTTGCCTGACTTGGCGTGCTGTGTAATGGTTGCTCTTCCCCCGGGCGTACAGAGCTGGTGGTCCCGGTGAGTGACGACCGCCACACCTACACCCTGCTCGGCGCCATGCTCGCTCTCCGGCACATGATCCCGCACCTCGCCGTCACCGAGGCCACCGACCAGAGCCTCAAGGGCAGCTTTGGGGTCATGACCTCTGATCAGGAAATCCAGGTCAGCAGCGGTCACGTGCTGCAGGTCAGTGCACCGCCCCACATACCCCTCTACACACACTCTATAGAATTTATATAGCTATATGTATATATTTATGTATATATTATATTATATATATGGATAGTAATAAGCCCGGTATCGCGTGTAATAAGGTCTGTAGTGCCCCGCTCCTCCTTACCCTGCTTCTCCTCCTATCCGGGGGGTAGGGGGGTCCCGCCATGCATCGCTCCACCCCCTGCGCGGGGCTTGACACTCCATTTGCTCGGAAGTTAATATACTATGTAAAATTCCAGTGCGCGAGTGACAATATTCGCGCCACTGGTGAAGGTTCGGCTGGTGGTGGTGCCACCGGTCACATGTGTGGGTCACCCATAGAGTACTACACAGCAGAGCAGTGGTTAATAATAATACGTTAATAATGAGATAATATAGGAACATCCCTAAAGCGGGCATTCCTTACATGCGGCATGCGGTATGCGAATGCCATGATTCCTTACACGCGGTATGCGGCACACGACTGGCTATATTTAAAAAATAAAAATAAACAACTATTCTCCATACTGCTCTGTATATGACCAAATATTGCATTTATATCTATGTAACTTTTTGTACGTCACATGGGGGTTCCTACCTTTATTATAACCAAATTATAGATAAGTATTCATATTTCTGTGCATATGGTAGCATTTTTAGCTTTTCCCTAACCGTATGTCTCCTGGGTGCCCAGCTCACCATGTGTTTCCAATCAGCACCCCTGTGTGTGACTTCCGTAATGCTCAGTCGCCTCTCCTGGTGTTAAACTAATGGACACATCAGACTCAGGTTTCTATTCGCACCCAGCTTGACGCATACCGCATCGATCGCTACATGGACCGATCGGAAAAACGCATTCGCATTCGCATACAGCGTGTAAGGAATGTAGCTCATAGGTTTCAAGGCGTTTCGATTTTTTGTCGCATTCGCATACCGCATAACGCGTCTAAGGAATGCGCCCTTTATGCGCCTCTTTACTCGCATAATCCTTGTACATCATATATATATCTCCTGTATAGATTATTTGATATATAATATGGTCTATCTATGTCATGTATTTTATCCCGGGCTATATCATCTCAGCTACTCATTACCCAGGGAGAGAGGAAGCAGTATCAGTTTTGAGCAATTAGCCTATTCGTTAGACTGAGTTAATTTACATATTTATTACAATATTGTCTCTCAGCGCTATTACATGATTGAGTAAGCACCATACAAAACAATTCCAGTTTCTGACTACAGTAAAACATCTCTAACCGACCACCTCCAGTGATCGACCACTCCCCTATATCGATCGCTTTATTTGGGTCCCAAACAATCGCCCATTCAATACCATTGTAATGATAAAAAAACTCCCTAAACCAACCACCTCCCTAAATGGACCATTTAAAATCGGTCCCATGGTCTGTCAATTTAGAAAGGTTTTACTGTATTTAGTAGAATATTCGCGTGGATCACTGACCATTGGCTACGTTTGTGAAGTGTACATATATTGTATTCACTGTCTCTCAATCATGTTCAATTTGATCATTTAAAAATACGATGGTATATAACGGCGTTGCTAAGCAACCATAAAATGATGCGGATGTTTCTAAATAACTGTTCAAGGTGACCTTTGCTTTACTGCTGCCTCGTTGGTATTCTCTCAGGTTAAACGGCATAAAAACTGGGAACAAGAGGTAAGATCTGATGATTAATTGCAAGGAGTGCCTTAACACCAGTAGCATAGAGCACAAGTACAAGAAACGGTGACACTTATATTATCGTTTGCTATCTCCAACTTGAGACATCTAAATGACAAGCAGGCAGGAAGCTGTCATTTTTTTCAGACGAAATGTCTTAATATGACTACAAAGAAGGGGGGAGGGATGCGAAAGTGTAATTGAACTAAAAACTAAAAAGTCTTACCCAAAAAAAAGGGTGGCATGGTTACTTCTCTAGTTTCTTCCTCATTGTGAAAAGTTAGCTTTTTCTACGCGCTGAATATCGCCTGTTGTTACATTTGTGGCAGCAGACGACATTTGGTGGCTGCAGACGATGCTACGTGTCCCATAGTAAGACTGTCACCGTTTCTTCGGCTCGTACTCTATAAACCCTGCACTGTAAATTCACCCTGTCCCACTCATCACATGGACAGCGATTTTTGATCGCTGTCCATTATGTGTACTCCTGTTTTGTCTTGCGGTTGTATTTGTTTCATTTGCAATGCACCAGTTCTAGATGAAACAGCAATGCACCAGTTCTAGATGAAACAGTGATGCACGAGTTCTAGATGGAACACTAGCCGCAAGGCAGCGTTTCCATCTCAACTAAATAGAGTTTTATTTTAGCGAGCAGAGACAACTGTTGTTAATCGCACCGCAATGCTTCGCTAATACTTATATTATAATACGTATAGGTTATAAGTCTCCATCCCTAAGAGCCATGTTCATTCACAGATGCAACTAATCTAATTTTCACCTCATTTCCAAATTAATATTACTCCATAGGGTCATAAATAGGGGGAGGTTTCCTTTCTCGCCACCTTATTTACAAAAGTCAATTTTTGTTTGTTGTTAGTAATTTTGAATTGAATTTGATTTTAGTATTGTTGTGGGGGTGATGAAAATGGGAAATATTACGCCTAAAGCGGGACTCGAACCCACATCTCTTTGCATTCCGGGCCAGTGTGCTAACCATTACACCACCTGGGCTCCCTGATATTACCATCCTGTCTGTGTGGTTACTTGCCTGAGAGGTCAGTATGGACCACTACACTCGTCCCCCTGGAATTGTAAGTCTTTTAATGCTTACAATTACATACATACAGGCAATCCACTAACACATACATACACAGGGTAGGTTCAACAACCATACATCGCGTAGCTTGTACAGGATCATGGTCACGGCAACCAGTGTTGTGGTGTTGATGAAAATGGGAAATATTGCGCCTAGAGTGGGACTCGAACCCACATCGCTTTGCATTCCGGGCCAGTGTGCTCACCATTACACCACTACCCATGCCTACCTGTCTATGTGGTTACTTGCCTGAGAGGTCAGTGCGGACCACTACAGTATCAAATATTGTACGGTGGATTTGGCTGACATACCCCTGATGGGTGATCTTGCCTGTAAACCCAAATGAATCTCTACAAAATAATGGTGATATTCGCATGTTCAACTAATACGTTTAAATTAAAAATGTTAATCTTTAAAAACAAATTAATCTTATATTTCTTACTACCTTATTTACAAAAATAAAGCTTTTGATGGGAATACTCGCATTTTCAAGTAATCACGTTAAATTGAAGATACAACACTCTTTGAATATTAAAAAAAACACTAGCAATTTAATGTGATTCCCGTCATCTATTGGGGCACCTTCGCCAGTTGTCGGTGCTGCCTTTCTTAGCTGGAGCGGTAGAGCGCATGCTTCCCGTGTGGAACGTCGGGAGTTTGAGTCCTAGCCGATTCAAACCAATGACTTATAAAATTGATACTTGTCGCTTCCTGTCCTGGCACTCGGTATTAATAGGGTAGGGCAAGGACTGGTTAGCTCAGGATAATGTGACTGAGTGGGATATCAAGTCATGGTGCTGGCGGCCTCGTCTGTCAGTGAGGCAGCACTATAAAGTTGCCATGAGTGCACACTGTCACAAGTCGGTACATATCAGGATATGATCTTAGATGTTGCTAGGACGTAAAACCTCAAAAAGCAAACAAACAAGCATCTTGGCTTCAACGACATGGAACCTATGTTTAGGCTGCAGCATCTGAATATATAATTGTTGATCACTCAGGGATGAAAGATCTCCGCGGTTTCGCAGATTTCCGGGATTCTTCCTGTAGGCCCATACTGCAATCCCGCAGCACTACCAGTGTATACTACTATTGTACTAATACATGTTTCAAACGGCGCAGCACTATTAGCGTATACCAATATATATGAAACCCGACTTCTGGGAATTTTCCGTGATTCCATGACAATACTAAACCTATGGGAGAATATCCGCATTTCCGCTTTTTTCCCTGGAGACCACTTCCATCTGTTACTAATTGGCACTGACAGCAGCTGCATCCTATTGCACCCCCCCCCCCCCCACACACACACACACTGACCTAGTGAAGGATTGGTGCCGGCCTATTGAGGCTGGTTGATGTGTGTGCCTAGTTAGTCGGTAGTGCTGGCGTATTAAACTGCGAACTGATGACCTAATTAGCGGGGCGGTTGTCAAGCCTAAAATCGGTATTTCCGATCTTTTTTCAATGCTCTCATTCGCATCCCTGTAGGTGGGTCATTCTCTGAAACTGGGTACCACTTTTGTGACATGGAAGCCAAAAGGAATACATTCAAAATAATAGCAGAAAGCATTCCAAATAATAGCAGAACCCATATTTGTGTAAGGTTTACATGTTGTGGATGTCAGAGTTGAAAAAAAGCTATTTCACTTTTTGATTTTGATTTTAATCAAATTAAGGACTATATTAAAATGTTCCATGTAACATGGAAATTAAACACTCATCCAGAACATCATTTTAACATGCAAAACACATTCAAACAAGATTTGATCGATTACAGTTAAGCAAACAAAATTATATCTTAAGCTGAAACAAAGTTTTAAAAAAGGTTTGTGTCAATTTTGATGTAAAAGTGCAAATTTTCACATTTTCATTTTAGCACAAAATCATATAAACATACTTTTGATACACTTTGTGGGATAGATTCGATACATATAGTATTGCTAACACACTTAATACACAGAGGCAGCAATAATTATTATACTTGCTATTAAAAAAAGAAATAATTAATTATGTCCATCGTAACATGGACACCGAATATGTGGTGCCCAGTTTCAGAGAACGACCGAGATTGACAGCGACAATACAGTTATCGGGTACTCACGTACAGCTTTTAAAGAAAACCGGTGTAGCTGTCTGTAACGCGCCCCACTACCACATGGTTGGGGTCTCGACTACGCTGAGTCTTGCTGGTCAGAAGAACCGGAAGGTGGCAGAATGCCAGCATGGTGTAGTCCCTATGTTGGACCACTAAATCCACCCATCGTTAGCGTCAATCACCCACCGGAGGTCACGTGCAACATGGCTGGGCAGTGCAAGATTACTTCTATTCTGACCTAGGCAGAATAAAGTGGAGAAGGACCATGAGGATTGAGACATCTATGGTTTCATTCTTTATTCTCTAGGAGTAGAAACCATCCATCACTATGGCAGCTCATATTTCTAGATAGTCCCCAATTCAGACACTCGCGAAGTTTAAAGGGAACTGGTATAGGCCGCTGAGACTGGAACTATACTCCGACAAATGCTCACCAAGCACACCTTTTCAGTTTGTGTAACTGAATATGTGGAGGGAGAGCGCCACAATGGGTAGTGTGCAAGTGCAACGTAAAGGGGTTCCCTGGTATGGGGGGAACCATATTTGGTCATGTGGGGAATTATATTAGGTCATGTGATGAGGGAATCCCACTGGTGACATCATTCATACATTACGTTCAAAGTTTGTCTCAGTGGACTATACCAGACGACTTTAACGAGAATCAGTGTTTGAAACTTCTTTTTTTCCCAAGGCAATACAGATTACAAGACCATTTATAGGCCCCCTTTCTTCTTTTTTTAAGCATATTGACAAGTTTTTTAAACTGATTGTAGCGGGTAAGCTTTTAAATTCATATATTTTAGTTATGGTTTTTCATCTTAATCTGACTAAGTCATCAATAGTTCGACACAGTTCAGTGTGGAATTTTCCATTGATCAAATTGGGAAATAATGTATATTTATTGGTGTTGAGGAATAGTTCACAGAGAAGAACCTACTGAAAAAATATATATAACACTGGAAGACCAGTTAGGGGAATTGGACCCATATCTCTAAACAAACAATCAAAATCGCAATCAGAGTTTGAATCTGATTTTACTGTTGCCTTTTATGGTATTTGACATGTTTTGTACTGTTAACTCTAAATACAGAATCAAAGTAATAATTAAATGTCTGAATCACATTTCAGTACTACTGGTATTTGACATGGCCAGATTTATTTAATGTGGTTCAGTATTGGTCTTCGAAAGGTTTTTAATCTGCTCATCTGGAATATTTTGAAGGCTTTGTTAATTCTTCGGGGCCTAGAAAGCCTTGAAAAGTCTTGAACTTCATTTGCCCTATTCCAAGGCCTTGAAGAGCCTTGAATTTAACTAATTGTGCATAATTAGTCTTGAACAGCCTTGAATTCCATGGATCTAAATTAGTCCAAAATCGTTATTCGCTATTGTTGTTTTTTTCCTGAAATCCAAAAGAAAATAGTCATAAATTCCTATCTAAAACAGCTGCGAAAACCATTGAAATAGCCTCGAATTCCATATTTTCACATGTGTGCAGACCCTGTAATATTATAAGTAGACATGTGCTTAGGTTGTGTCTGCACCTATATGTTTATGTTGCTAATTGCACTTTCATTTAACAAACCCGGTAAGCTAATTGATCACAAAGACTAACCCTGATAATTAACATCCACCAGTGTCCATTATTCCCAGCTTTAACTGCATCGACAGCCCTAGAAAACTAGCAACTGTTTAGAGAGAGGATCGACCGTTTCGTTATCCCCAATAGGTGATCCTGCCAGATTTAAAAGAACTAGTTTCGGACTTGGATATGTAGGATCAAGCTAATACACGATTTCCGCGACGCATGCGCAGAGCATAATCCAGACTGGACTTGTTGGTCACAGCATCTATTGAAGCTCTGTTAACACTGGCTTCATATTGAGCAACTGACAGTCTTTTCAGCACAAATGTGGATTTATAGAGAAAACATACTTACCATTTTTTAATCATTTTTGATAAGTATAGCTGTATCCCATTGATTGATTGATTGATTGATTGATTGAAAAGCTTGATTGTCAGTGTAAAACAACAGTGACACACTGTCGACCCACAACACTAGTCTCGTTGCCTATCACCAGGTGTCGTACTAATCGCGGAAATCGTGTATTGCTTTCGGTTTGAAATTGTTAGGCTTTCATCGGATTATGCAACTTTGAGCTAATCTAAACATGGTATTCCGAGTTTCACTGGTCCCTTAAGGAGGATTGAAGCTGAGATCGCGCACACCGGTCGCAGCTACAGCTGATTCGGTGGAAGGTATATGATACAGGAAGTGATATTTTATGTCATGTCAAATATTTGGTAGGTCAATTAGACCGCATTCTACATTAGAAACAAATATCTGGCAATGATCCTACCAAATTTGGTCATCAGGAGGAAAATGGTTGCTGGTGCAAAGTGAGTTTAAAGTATAGAGCTTCTGTATTGAAGGATGGGGCTGGAAAGGGAATCAGCCCCAACTTCTGGGGCACATTCAGGGTACACCTCAGAGTTGACTCTGAGACGTCTCCGCGGCGTCTTTTTTTGCCAATATGCATTCAACGTGCACCTTGTTGTTGACTCCGAGATGTCACACTTTTCAAGTAGGAGGCAAAAACGTCTCCAAAATGGCCATGTGTGTCAGCCAATCAGAGCTGTTCTTTCAATTGCAAATGGCTGCAGGCAGTGCACGCTATGGGGGCCGCCATTTTCGAGACACCAAAATGCTAAAATGTCATTCAGAATAGCAAGGCATTTTGAAAGTTTGCGAGGTGTGCAGCTGAACGTGGCCCAGGGCCGCATTCAGGGTGCGTCTCAGAGGCACCGTGGAGACGTCTCTGCGATGGTTTTTGGCCTATTTGCGTTCAGATTGCGTCTCGGAGTCGCCTCCCATTTCAGACAGTAGACAAAAAGCGCCTTGAAAATGGCCATCATATTCAGTTGTTTCAGCCAATCACAGTGCAGCTTTTCCATTGCAAATGGCCACCGCCTATGGGGGCAGCCTTTTTCGAGGCGACAAACTGCTTTTGCCATTCAGACTAGCGTGATGTCAGGGATTTCCCTGAGACGTCTCGGAGGCACACCCTGAACACGGCCCAGGTATGTAAGCTGAAGCTGTGACCCGGCATGCTGGGTATGAGGTTCAGATCTTTCTGAGGGACCAGCGGAACTCCGAATACCCATATTACTGGTATTGTGGTAACTATCTGATTAATGCCGACAGTTATAGTCATGTTAATTCACTTAGTCAGCTCAAAGCCACTCCATCACAACTATTGGCCACCACTAGAATCTGGTGTAATCGGACCAGTTAGAGCTGGGGAGACTGAGCATAGCGCTAAGTAGCAATATAGAATGTCCCCTAATTTGATAAGAAGTGGCACTACAATTGACTTGGTATATAGTCTATCACTTCTCTCAACTTGTGGCGCCATTTTGACCGTTACCTTCCTCTTTTAAAAAAAAGAAAAAGACCTCAAAAACCCAAAACAATCCTAGTGACTGGTAGAAGTAGGTAGTGCTGGTAAGCACTAGTTTATTGAACTGTTTACATTGCCGACCGAAATATCTATTCATTCGAAAACAATTTAAAAACCGAATAAAAAAGAAACAAAAAGAAAAGCCCAGCAGGGATAATATTGAATCGGGTGTTCTCACCAGTACATTTCTATATGTTAAAATACAAATTGATGCTAAAACTAGGGAAAATAGAAAATGTTAATTTTGTTCTTTGTATTCAATTACTGTTATACATCAAGTTAGGTATGTGGTGTGGAATGAGGATGATACCATCATGTTTTATATCTCCAATCAGAGGTGAAGGTCCGTTCTTAATTAAACAAATTAAAAGGTACATTAATTCCAACGATGACCTAAGACTTTGATGTCACCGTCACCTAAACTAATTGCGTTACCTGACACCAATAATAGCTCGGTTTCTTGCTAGGTTGGCTTTCTTTTGAAAATAAATCCTTTAAATCTTGAAAAACATAATTCATAGTGCTAATTTATTAATCATAATAAGCAGGTAAGTCTTTGTGTGTTTGAATAGAAAGCCAGATTTCTCTCCAACTATATATACACACACATGCACGCACATACACACACACGCACGCACACACACACACACACGCACGCACACGCACGCGCACACACACGCACGCGCACACACGCACGCATGTGCACACACACACACACACACACACACACACCCTGGCTTCTAGAGCATCTACTTCTGTTGAGCTCAGTCATATGGGGATGGTGTCAGTGTGGATTGAGCTTATAGTATATACTCAATATACTCATCAATTTGGAGCATATGGATCAGTGCGGATTGATTATATTGACCATCTGCCTTCTGTTATGACCATTCATACGGAGACCATGGCAGTGTGCATTGAGCTCATAGTATAGACACACTGCTCTCATCCAATCGGAGCATATGGTTCAGTGCAGATTGATCACTTGCCTTCCGTTATGCTCCTTCATACGGGGGGCCATGTCAGTGTGGATTGAGCTCATAGTATATATACAGAGTACAGTTAATCCATCTGCAGCATAGGGATCAGTGCAGATTGATCCCATAGTCCACCCGCCTTCCATTATGCTCTTTCATACGGAGGCCATGTCAGTATGGATTGAGCTCATAGTATATATACACAGTACAGTTAATCCATCTGCAGCATAGGGATCAGTGCTGATTGCTCCCATAGACCACCCGCCTTCTGTTATGCTCCTTTATACGGAGGCCATGTCAGTGTGGATTGAGCTCATAATATATACACAGTACAGTTAATCCATCTACATCATAGGGATCAGTGCGGATTGATCCTATAGACCACCCGCCTTCCGTTATGCTCCTTTATACGGAGGCCATGTCAGTATGGATTAAGCTCATAGTATATATACACAGTACAGTTATCCATTCAGGGTATATGGATCAGTGCGGATTGATCTCAGAGAACATCCTCTCTCGTTACGATTATCCGTTCAGAGAACAAACAGGTCAGTCTGGATTGAAGTAAAAATTAGTTGTGGTTGAACAAAGTGATATATTTGAGGACGTTACCTGTTTAAATAATTTGTGATGCAAGTACTGTTCTCAAACAAACACTCAGAATGTCGATACTACACGATTATAATGCAATGCAAAGTTGATATGACCTGAGATGTTGACAGGACGTAAAACTCCAAAAACAATTATAAGGAGATGCACAGTTTTGAAAAAAGAACCAGCAGTGTGACACTACACTAATTGATGCACCTTACCAGGGAGTAGGACGGAGCTCAAGTGGTAGAGTGTCCACCTGTGAATGTGTCGGTCATTCTATCGATCCTGCTCAGTGGACACATTTGCAGTTTGGGCTATTTTCCGTTCCAACCAGTGGTCCACAACTGGTTCATCAAAGGCTGTAGTATATACTTTCCTGTCTGTGTATAAAATACCACTTGCTACTTATTGGAAAGAGTAGTCTATGTAGTGGCACCAGGTTTCCTCCGAAGAAATATATGTCAATGACCCATATGTTTGATGTCCAATAGCCGATGATAAAAATCAATGTGCTCTAGAGGCGATAAAAATAAAACAAACTTTCCTTTTGATGCACCTTACCGGTGGCCGGTCTCCAGGTGTACGAGGTGCTCATGTACTACAGTGGGCACGCCGACCACAATGTCGTCACGGCGTCCCTTGAGACGCTGCAGGTCTTACTGCGAACCTGCCCCCCGAACCTCAAGCATCTCCTCACCACCAAGGGCTCCATCAAGTCCACGTCCGTCTACGAGAAGGATCTACCGGCCTCTATGGGAAGTCGCTGCAGTAGTAAGTCTATTTCCTTTTTCTGTCTTTTCCCCTTTAATCCTCCCTCTTCCTTCCCGCCTCCCGCCTCCCCCTCCCCTCCCTCATTCCTTCTCCCTCATCTCTTCCCCACTCCTCCCTCCTCTTTCCTTTCTCACCCCCTCTTTCCTCACCGGGCACGGTGGCCGAATTGGTAGAGCGCGGGCCTCGTGTGCGGGAGATCTGGCGTTCGGTTCCCGGTCGAGTCAAACCAATGACTTCTAAAATTGATACCTGTCACTTCCTAGCCAGCGCTCGGCCTTAGTAGGATAGGGCAAGGACTGGTTATCTCAGTGTCAGGATAATGTGACTGAGTGGGATATCGGGTCATGGTGCCGGTGGCCTGATTTCCCAATGGGGCTGCACTACAAAGTCACCATGAGTGCGCACTGTTACAAATCGTTACCTATCCTGATATGATCTTAGATGTTGCCAGGACGTAAAACTCCAACAGCCAACCAACCATCCCTCTTCCCTCTTCCTTCCCTCCCTCCCTCCCTCCCTCCCTCCTCCCTCCTCCCTCCTCCATCCTCCATCCTCCCCCCCCCCCCCCCCCCCCCACCAACCGTTGTAAACTGTCACTTGGTGCGGATGTATGGTTTGAAATCAAATGCTTAGAGGTTGTTAATACTGCATTTTCGAATGTAACTTGAGGAAAAATAACCGGTCAGACTGCCTCTAGTCCAATATGATATTTTTTATTTGATAGCCTTTTGTTTTTTATATGCAATTCAGAGAATTATATGTGATTATTTATAATTATAATATTCTTTTTGAAAATGGGAACCATTCCATCGGTGTAATAGGTGATTATATCTAAATTAATTCGCTAGATTAATTTAATGTGCCTTTAAAAGGGATGGCTAAGCTACTTGTAGGGTTTTTCATCAAACAACTCAGTTGTTGGTATAATTATATATCACACAAAATTGAAATTTTCTCCTGTTTTAATTTATTCAATAAAACAAGATACCATATCATTTTACATTTAAAGGTCAAGGTCGCTTGCCCTCAGGCAATGACGATCTTGCTCTGGATGATGACATTGACCAAGGGTCAGAGGTTAGCAGCCATACAACTTCAGGGTCCACTGACGATCTTGACCAGGTGGAGCTTGATCCCAGTGACCCTTTTGACCCTAGCAGTCACAAAGACATTAGCGCCCAGGCGGAAGAGACGGAAGAAGATGTATCGGAATGTACAGATAAGGATCAGGTAGGGGGCAGCTTTATTATAACATTCCACGGAATCTATGCATAGGGAGTAGATTTGTAACATTCGATGAAATCTACAGATAAGGAGCAGCTTTATTATAACATTCCACGGAATCTATGCTTAGGGAGTAGATTTGTAACATTCGATGAAATCTACAGATAAGGACCAGGTAGGGAGCAGCTTTATTATAACATTCCACGGAATCTATGCTTAGGGAGTAGATTTTTAACATTCGATGAAATCTACAGATAAGGACCAGGTAGGGAGCAGCTTTATTATAACATTCCACGGAATCTATGCATAGGGAGTAGATTTGTAACATTCCAGATAAGGACCAGGTAGGGGGCAGCTTTATTATAACATTCCACAGAATCTATGCATAGGGAGTAGATTTGTAACATTCCAGATAAGGACCAGGTAGGGGGCAGCTTTATTATAACATTCCACAGAATCTATGCATAGGGAGTAGATTTGTAACATTCGATGAAATCTACAGATATGGACCAGGTAGGGGGCAGCTTTATTATAACATTCCACGGAATGTATGCATGGGGAGTAGATTTGTAACATTCGATGAAATCTACAGATAAGGACCAGGTAGGGGGCAGCCTTATAACATTCCACGGAATCTATGCATAGGGAGTAGATTTGTAACATTCGATGAAATCTACAGATAAGGACCAGGTAGGGGGCAGCTTTATTATAACATTCCACGGAATCTATGCATAGGGAGTAGATTTGTAACATTCGATGAAATCTACAGATAAGGACCAGGTAGGGGGCAGCTTTATTATAACATTCCACGGAATCTATGCATAGGGAGTAGATTTGTAACATTCGATGAAATCTACAGAAATGGATTAGGTAGGTGACAACTTTATTATAACATTCCACGGAATCTACACATAGGGAGTAGATTTGTAACATTCGATGAAATCTACAGATAAGGATCAGGTAGGGGCAGCTTTATTATAACATTCCACAGAATCTACACATCCGGAGTATATTTGTAACATTCTATGTAATCTACAGATAAGGACTATGTAGGTGACAACTTTATTATAAAATTCCACGGAATCTACACATAGGGAGTATATTTGTAACATTGTATGGAATCTAGAGATAAGGACCAGGTCGGGGGCAGCTTTATTATAACATTCCACAGAATCTACGCATGGGGAGTATATTTGTAGGTATTGAGTAGATTTGTGTTTTATCATTCCTAGAAGTAGGGAGCAGATTTGTATTATAAATAGCATTCTATGAAATCTACAGGTAAAGATCAGGTGTCGAGTAAATTTGGTTTGTGACATTTATTGGAATCTACATATAAGAAACAAGTAGGTAGCAAGCATTGTAGCATTTTAAGGAATTGATTAATTTAGTTAAACCGATTCTACAGATAATGACAACATCAGGAGTAGGTTTAGTTATTGATATTATTTTGTTGTTATTGTTGATGATCTTGTTATTTAAAGTTGCATAGTCTGATGGTTTTCAGTTTCAGAAATTTTCTGAGCTAAATACATTAGGTTGATCGTTATAATGTACCTTAGTTTAGCTTGAAGTAATGTATTTTAAGTGGCTAACTTTTGAGATATTTGAAGTGCAGCCATGCAAAATTAATTTTGGCAAGCATGCTAAAACTCTGACACCATAGCATTCTGCAGTAACATGATGTATTCAATTGCCTCACTATTCCTTCGTGTGTGGCGACAAATACTTAATAAGTGCATCAGTATCTAAGCTAGATATGTAGAATAAAATTGAGATCACTATTTTGGTTTTGAAAATTTGATGATTTCATCGGACTATGCAGTTTTAAACTAAAGAAAACCTCGGGGGAGAAAAGACTAAGTGTAGAACTAACCGCACTCCCGGTTCTACCCTGACTACGGGGAGGAGCGGGACATAGCTCAGGCGGTAGCGTGTCCACCTCTGAAGGTGTCGGTCATCCTATCAATCCTGCCCAGTGGACACATTTGCAGTTTGGGCTATTTTCCGTTCCAACCAGTGGTCCACAACTGGTTCATCAAAGGCTGGGGTATGTGCTCCCCAGTCTGGGAAAGTGCATATAAAAGACCCCTTGCTGCTTATCAGAAAGAGTAGCCTATGTGGCGACAGCGGGTTTCCTCCAAATAAATATGTAAGAATGACCATATGTTCGACGTCCAATAGCCAATGATAAAAATCAATGCGTTGTAGCGGCGTCATTAAATAAAACAAACCTTCCTTTGCCCTCACTAGGTGGACCTGCTGGTTACAACAGACGCCCAGTACTCGGGCGTCGAGATCGGGCGTCTCGGGGAGGCTGCCGAGAAGACTGACCTGACCTTGTCGCAGAGCAGCAGCCTGGACACGCTGTCTGACCTCAAGGGAGAGAGTCCCCAGCACCAGGCCCAGCCGACCGGCTCTCAGGGAACAGCGCCCATCCGCAAGGTGCTGGCGAACAGGCTTTGTAATGTTGGTTTGGTGATACAGTAAAACCTCTCTAACCGACCACCTCCACAGATCGACCACTCTCCTATATCGATCTCTTTATTTGGATACCAACAATACCATTGTAAGGATATTCTAACTCTCTAAGCCGACCACCTCTCTAAATGGACCACTTTAATGCGGTCCCAAGGTCGGTCGATTTAGGGAGGTTTTACTGTAATCAGTTATTGCGTGATATGGCGCGGTGTGGGTTGTTATAGTCCTTGGTTTTTATATTACGAATGTACATACGTTTGTGGTTTTTAAAATATATATATATATATATATGGGTCATTCTCTAAAACTGGAAACCAAAGGTGAAAACCTTCCAAATAATAACAAAAATCCTTCCAAATAATAGCCTAGGCCAATGTCCTATGAAGGTTTGCATGTTGTGGATATGTCAGAGTTGAAAAAAATTAATTTCACTTTTTGAATTAGATCTTATACAAATTGAGCAATACATTAATATCACTCATGTAACATGAAAATCAAAGACATATCCAGAACCTCATTTTAGCATATACAACGTAGTCAAACAAGATTTTATTGATTACTGTTAAGCAGACATGGTTATGACTTACAAGAAAAAAGTTGAAAAATAAGTTGAAAAAAAGTTTGGTTACATTTACAGTGTCAATGAGTAAATTTTCACATATTCACTCTAGCGCGAAATTATACAATTATATTTTTGATATCTTATGTGGGATAAATTCAATACATGTAGAACTGCTAACATATCTAATAGACAGGCTACAATAATTATTTGACTTGCTATCGATAAAACAAAGACTTAATTAATTATCAGCATCGTAATGTGGAGACCAAATATGTTGTGCCCAGTTTTGGAGAATAACCCATATATGCTTATTTACACTTCACGTCTTACACAGTGAATCAACTATGAACACGGCCATATTTCGGGGTACTTTAATTTGATAAACGTCTTGAAAACATCCTGGAATTTTGCAGTGAAAAGTCCTAGAGTAGAAAGTCATGGAATTTGATATGTCGTGGTGTTCTCTGGGGCGGAGTGGTTAGAGTGTCTGACTTTTTTCTAGGTCGGACTCCTAATCTGAAGGTCAGTGGTTCGATTCCCTGTGCCCCCCCCACCTCTGCCAATTTGGATTTCCACCACTGTGTATAACTTACAGCGTCATCAAAGGCCAGTTTCTCTCATACCATGTCTATTTGGTGTGGGAAGTTAAACATCCCTTGGGTCGGTAAAAGTGTAGGCTCGGGCTTTCTATCGACAAACTGTCTAATGGTGAAAACAGGCCTATTCAGGCTTATCCATGATAGGCAGTATAAATCTTCAACAACAACAAAAAATGGTATGAGCCCTATATATTAAAACGGACCTTTTTTTGTATTAAGGAATATGAATATGTGCACAACTGATGTCGAAATTGTTATTTAAAGCTGGGAAACATAACATTTTCAAAATCAAAACAATTACCGAGATTTGATTGTACACATCAAACTTAGATACTTGTGCACTTATTACACATTTGAGGGAACGCGGAGGCAATTTAATAGAATCAGTTCCAGCAGAAGCCTATGTTGTCAGAGTTTTGCCGTGCTTGCCAAAATTAATTTAGCACGTTTGCACTTCAAATATCTCAGAAGTTAGCCATTTAAAATATAAGTTACTTAAAACTAAAGTATGGTAGATTATAACAATCAACATAATACATTTATCTCAGAAAGTGACAGAAACTCAAAACCGTCGGACTTGAATATGGGTGGGTGGGTTGCATGCACCAAAAAAAAAAAATTAAAAAAAATGTAACCCCCCAAAAATTGAATATGGGTGGGTTGCATGCACAAAAATAGGGGGGGGGGGTAAAGAAGAAATGTAACCCCACAAAATTTAAGAGAAAAAAAGAAGAAAAAAAGTAAAGATCCTCAGTTGGCGCATTGACATTGACATTGACAGCGTCCGTGTACATTTCGCAGGGTGTCAGCGAGGAGCAGCTGAGTACTGTGAGCGCGCCGGGTGGTGCCGAGGAGACGCTGGAGATTGACGTCAGCGAGGCGATCCAGGCGGCCACGACACCCGCGTCCGGCGGCGTGAGGGAAGGCTCCATCGGCAGCATCACCGACAACACCACCGTGCCCCTTGTGCACTGTGTGCGCCAACTGGCAAGCAGGTTCCTCCTCACCGGTAAGCCCAGTCAGGACTTTTTTTTTTTTTTTTTAAATTTAATAAAAAAAATATTTTTTATTTTTGTATTATTCCAGTTGAATAAGGCATAGAAAAAGAAGAAAATTGGTGATCGTCCCTGCCCGTGCCTGAAAAATCCCCACCCCCTGATTTTTAAATTGTTTTGATTAATTAATATTTTCAACTGTTAAATGGAGAAGGCGGGTGGAGTGTGAGAAATGAAGAGGGGATGGGAGTGGAGAATGGGGTGGATGGAGTGAGAAATAGAAAGGGAAGTGAAGAGGGAGGGAATGGACAGGGCAGTGGGGGGGGATGGAATGAAGAGGGATTTGAGGGGTGATAGGGAGCATATCTGGTATGCAGGTATTGCAGGTACTGCAATACCTCAGGGAGTTTGACGCCCCTACCCTGCACAGTTGTAAACCACTGCCTTGTGGTACAGGTTCTTGACAGAGCCGAAGGCTAAGGGAGCAAACCCTAAACAGAAAACCATGTCACTGTGGCAGCATCAAGGGCGGTTGATGTATGGAACTCCCAACATCTCCCGACCAACCACTGCAGGGACAAATAGTTTTGCGCCTGTCTGGACATGTTCTTGCTGGTGTGAAACCTTTATTTGCTCCCCAAGAGAGTGCCGCTGGTAACTTGCAAAAGCCAGCAGCACTTCAACACTTTTGCAGGCAGCTTTCATGAAATGTTGAGAGCGGCAGTCAAGTAATGAAAGCAGTCTTTGTCGCATTGCGACTGACAGCATGATGATGAGGGAGGGAACTGGGAAGGGGAGGGAGTGTGGGGGAGGTTGGGAGAGGGCATGTGGGGGGAGGTCGGATGGAATGTGAATGAGGGTGGCTGAGAAATTGGATGGGGGAGTGGGAGGGTGAGGAGACCAGTGAAATACTGAGAGAGAAAACCAACAAAAAATCTAAACCGCCCACCCGACCTTGATTTTCATTTTAATAGGACCATCACCAACTTCTTTTTTGTTATTTGGCCTAATATCTTTTTTTCAGCACCGAGGTGCTGGGCTTCGGCCTGAACAATTATGGGGCATATGAATTATTTATGGATGAGATGATACAATGATACGATAATTTAAAAAAATCAGTGCTCTCGGGGTGTCGTTAAATAAAACAAGCTTGACTTATTTTGTGACTGACTCTTGGTTGTCTGGCCAGGCTACGAGCAGGGGCTGGTGCCTGACCGCCAGGTGCGCGTCAGTGTCAAGGCCCTGGCCCTGGGGTGCATAGGGTCAGCGCTCCTCCTGCACCCCGCAGTCTTCATCGCCAAGCTGCATGTCTCCAGCCCTCAGGAAGGTAAGCCGGAAGTGATAAATGATGGAGTAAACCGGAAGTGATAAATTATGGAGTTCTGGAAAACCTGGAAAGTTTTATAGAGATTCTTGAAAAAGCATGCTTTATTTTCTAAGACTTTCCATTGTATAAGGTGTACAATTATTAAAGGATTATACCAGTATAGATACTTGTCGCTTCCTGGCCAGGCGCTCGGCATTATTAGGATAGGGCAAGGACTGGTGTGCTGAGTGTCAGGATAATGTGACTGAGTGGGATATCAAGTCATGGTGCTGGCAGCCTGGTCTCCAAGTGGGGTAGCACTATAAAGTCGACGTGTGTGTGCTGTCACAACACAAGCGGTACCCATCCTGATATGATCTTTAGATGTTGCCAGGACATAAAACTTCAACAACAAAACGGGATGACCGAATGAGTTAAAGCGTCCGTCTCCTGTGTTGGTAGATCATGGGTTCGAACCCTGGTTGAGTCAAACCAATGGCTTAAAAATTGATACATGTCGCTCCCTAGCCTGGCGCTCGGCATTCTTAGGATAGGGCAAGGAGCAGTGGAATGAGGAAGACCAATCGTCCGTGATTGAAATTTCCCTTGCTTAATCAACTAAAGCTAAGATTCCATATACGTGGTATGCGGCATGCAAATGCGGTATGCGGCATAGATACCCATCTTCTTTTTGTGTTGGGGGGGTTGCTAAACAAATCAAGAAAAAAGAAAAAAGATACCGATCCCATTTTTGGAGTTTTTTGCTCCAAATTTGTGAAGGAAAGTCAAAGTTACTATTATTTTCTATGGCAAACGCAGCAGCATTCGCATTCCCATTCGCACTGATCGGTCCATGGATCGATCCATTTGCCACATTCCCATTCACGTTCATATTCGCATTCGGATACATAGGAGCACCAGTATTCATTTACATGCTTTTCGATTTTTTGCGGTATTCGCATTCGCATAACGCGTATATGGAATCTTAGCTTAATGTACCAGCAAAAATAAAAAATAAAATTAAAAAAAATCATGTGAAACATTACTGATATAAATATCAACTTGTATGTACAATGATCATGTGGAAATTTAAACAAATATTTTTATTGTAATTATTTATAAAAAAATATATATTCATTATTAATTTTATTTTTATTACTGTTATTATTATTATTATTATTATTATTAGTATTAGTATTATTGCACCGGGCTGTGTTGGTTGCTCCCACAGCGCCTCTGCAGGACGTGGCTGACCTGTTGCAGTACATGAGTCACAGCGACCCTCAGCTGAAGGGCACCACGGCAGTGCTGGTTGGCAACCTCCTCCACGCCGCGCTCGTTGAGTCGTCAGGGCACTACAGCACCTGGGTCAACATGTACAACACTGCCGGTACGCTGTCTGGTAGTCTGGCCACTTTGTATGCGTGTAGGTAGTTATGTGGAGTGTGAGGGTGAGGGTGTGTGTGTGTGTGTGTGTGTGAAAGAGAGAGATAGAGAGAGACACTACAGCACCTGGGTCAACATGTACAACACTGCCGGTACGCTGTCTGTTAGTCTGGCCACTTTGTATGCGTGTAGGTAGTTATGTGGAGGGTGAGGGTGAGGGTGATTGAGAGAGGGACGATGAGTGAGTGGGTGAGTAAATATGGTGTGTCAGTGAGTGAGAGTGAGTGACTGAATGAGAGTGGGTGAGAGAGGGCCGTAGTGGGTGAGTGAATGAGTGAGTGAGTGAGTGAGAGAGTGGGTGGGTTGGTGAATAAGAGTGAGTGAGAGAGGGACGGTGGGAGTGTGTGTGTGTCAGTGAGCAGGGTGTGTCAGTGAGTGAGAGTGAGTGAGTGAATGGGAGTGGGTGAGAGAGGGCCGTAGTGGGTGAGTCAGTGAGTGAGTGAGAGTGAGAGAGAGTTGGTGGGTGGGTGAATAAGAGTGAGTGAGAGAGGGACGGTGGGAGTGTGTGTGTGTCAGTGAGCAGGGTGTATCAGTGAGTGAGAGTGAGTGAGTGAATGGGAGAGCGTGAGAGAGCCATAGAGAGTGAGTGAGCGGGAGGGAGAGTGAGTGGGAGAGGGACGAAGACTGAGTGTGAGTGAAGAGAGAGGGAAAGAGTGTGTGAGTGAGTGGGTGAGGGAGTGGGAAGGTGAGTGAGTGAATGACCCACTCACTGACTCATATCCTCTCACATATTCACCCATCACATATTCACCCACTCACTGACCCTCTCACATATTCACTCACTCACACATATTCACCCACTCACTGACTCACGCCCTCTCACATATTCACTCACTCACACATATTCACCCACTCACTCACTCACGCCCTCTCACATATTCACTCACTCACACATATTCACCCACTCACTGACTCACACCCTCTCACATATTCACTCACTCACACATATTCACCCACTCACTGACTCACGCCCTCTCACATATTCACTCACTCACACATATTCACCCACTCACTGACTCATGCCCTCTCACATATTCGCTTGCTCACTCACTCACTCACACATATTCACCCACTCACTCACGCACTTACACATACTCACTCACTCATATTCACCCACTCACATATACACACATACTCACATATTCACCCACTCACTGGCACCTATTCACTCACATTCTTTCATTGACTTACTCACTTGCTCATCCATACACTGACTCACACGTCTACACATATACCTTTTCACTCACTCATTCACCTACTCACTCACTCATTCACTCACCTATGAACTCACCCTCATTCATATTCACTCACTATCACACACACACACTTAGACATTCTCACACACACACTGACTTACTGTCTCATTCACACACACTGACACACACACGCTCACTCACACACACTCACTCACACTCAGTCACTCACACACACTCACTCAATCACTCACTCACTCAATCACTCACTCACTCAATCACCGCCCATCCACCTGCCCTGACTAACGGTTCCGGGGCCTGCCTGCAGGTGGCGTGGTGACGGTGGAGCGGCTGGTTGGGTACCTGACGGATCTCCTTGACGACGAGTCGTCCGTAGCAACGCGTCTGGCTCTGGTGGCGCTGCGCACGTGCCTGCCGACCCTGCTGCACAGTGCGCACAGCCACCTGGGGCTCTGCATGCTGCTGTCCCTGCTCCACCTCAAGGACAACCCCTACTGGCTCGTCAAGGTCAGCTCAATGTCACGTCGTCACATCCAACGAGTCCACTTTCTTTTCTTTAAAAAAAATTTATTTTATTCGTCTGAATACATATTTTATCAGCACCGAGGCACTGGTCTTCCGGCCGTTGGAGCGATCGCATTTGGTTTGTACATGGTGAAGTGGAATGTGCTGCATTGTGTGTAGCGCACCCCATTCTGAACATTAGAATTCATAATAGCATTTGAGAGAAGGCTGGATAGACGTTGGAGAGGACCGTCATAATTATATGACTTCAGGGCTCTGTCCATCTCCATACGTGTGCAAAATAATAGTTTAGTTTGTTTTTTTACCATAATGAGCTCGCATTAGAGACCTAATAGGGCCTAGATCGGCCAGAAGAGGATCTGTAAGTTAATCTGTAAGTTAATAATACGCTGAGAACCAGACGGGATGGCTGAATTAGTTGAGCGCCCACTTCCTGTTTGGCTGGTCGTGGGATTCGAAAACCGCATTCAAACCCCGGTCGAGTTAAAATAATGACTTTAAAATGTATACTTGTTGCTACCCAGCCTGGCGCATGGCATTACTATGATACTGCAAGGAGCCATGGAATGATTGATTGATTGATTGATTGGTGGTTGCTTTACGCCGTGTCGGCAGCATAGGCCATATTCACAGCGAGAAATGTTTGTTTTTTGTTCAAACCATCGCTTTTACATGTAAAAGCAGACAATCAATTATGTGCCAATAGATACTCATTAAATTAGAAAGCTCAGAATCATATATTTGTGGTCAAGGGAAACAAATTCCCATAGAAAAAGAAAACTTGTATTAATAATTGATAGAATTTATTTAGTAAACTATATGAGGTGGTACAGTCCAGCTGCCCTCAAAAAGGCTAAAATGTTTTCTTGTCTTAGTAAAAAGGTCATGCATACTGTCTACAGTGTAGAATTGTTGGTGCAGGGCCAAAAAATCAACGCAACTTAGTTAAATGTGTTTGAGTGTCAGGCGGGACTGACACCCAATACATTCAGGGGGAGGTTCCTCCTTGAGCAGAAAAGCATGTGTAAGCCACGAGTGCCCAATACGGCAGCGGCTAAGGACCGCTTGGTCCCGCCGACCTCCACTGGAATGAGGAAGACCAATTATATGCGATTGAAATTTCCCTAGCTTAATCAATGAATGTAAAAATAAATGATTAATTTAAAAGATAAATAATTTTGTTTAATTTAAAATTAAAAAAAAAAAAAAATTCCTCATGGTTACTTGGTAAATACTCCATGATGGATGGACGATGTTGTTACTTATAAAAGTATGTATGCTTTTACTTTGCGAACGAGGTAAACTTGACCGGATGACCGAATGGTTAAGAGCACTCACTTCCCATATGGGACGTGGTGAATTCGCTCACCGGCTAAGTCAAATCAAACACCTACAAAATGTATACTGCCTAGTTTGGTACTCAGCATAACTATACATCAGGGCCCGTATGCACGAATCGGGGTTAGGGCCGTAACCGCGGCTAGGCTAGCTCCACACGGCTAAATGTGAGGAATCGGTATGCACCAATCGGTGCCAGCGCTAACCGCCGACTTTAGCCTAGGCTAAGCTAAACCACCTTCTGAGTTGGGTTTAGGGCCTATCCGGTGCGGTTAGTGTGCGTGTGTGGCTCTCAATCTATTGAATGCGATCATATTTGACAGAATTACATACGCAATAAGTGAAATTTTATCAATTTAACCCTAAATCTGAAGCGTTATTAAGGCTACCGCCGTATTGGCGGCGATATTAATATTTATATTTTCGAATCGACGAACGCAAGGCTTTATTTATGGAACTCTCCGTACAACTTCTGCCCGGGTGCGCGCGCATACATACAGATATGACAGCGGCGATTTGTTTACTTTACATTCGTCGATTCGAAAATATAAATATTAATATCGCCGCCAATGTGGCGGTAGCCTTAATAACGCTTCGAATTTAGGGTTAAATTGATAAAATTTCACTTATTGCGTATGTAATTCTGTTAAATATGATAGCATTTAATATATTTGAGCCTAATATATGGCTACAAATGCAGAGGGAATTCCCAAATCTATAAATAAACTCACGGTTAGCTATCCGCAGCGGCTAAAACATTGGTGCATACCGATTCACACATTTCTCAAACCCCCCGCTACCCTGAGGTAGCTATCTGCGGCTAGTGCCTTAACTCCGGCTAAGCCTAACCCCGATTGGTGCATACGGGCCCAGGGGTGAAAGATCTCCGCGATTCCACGGATTTCCGGGATTTTTCAATCCTGCAGCACCATCAGCATAGATCTATACTAATACGTAATTCACAACGAGACAGGTGTGGTATAATTTGCATTTATTCAGAACAGAAAAAACACAGGCTCAAGAACAGGGAGAACAGGACACTTCGGCAATCTCAACATAACCGAACCGACCGCTGCGAGCTACTGTCCCTATGTAGTTGAGGGGTGGGCGGCGGCTGAATCAGTCTGGGTGTAGTGGGCGGGTTGGTATCCGAGCGACGACTGATGGTTAGTCGTGTGCGCGCGATCAGGTTGGTTTCGTATGATGCGAAATCAATGCGATAGGTGGCAGCAGGGTCGGCGCTGGAGTAGGGTGGGGTCGCCCCAGCAGGGATCCGAGCGGGTTAGTTAGTTCACAGATCGGCAGGTGGCGGTTCAGTCGTTGTGGAGCTTGAGAGTCTACCACCCCACGTCCCGCTGCGAATTACCCATGTTAGGGCTTACATGGACGTTGCAGACGCCGCAGCACTATCAGCGTATACCACTAATAAATGCTCCAAACGCCGCAGCACTATCAGCATATACTACTATACATGCTTCAAACAGCGCAGCACTATCAGCGTATACCAATGTATATGAAACCCAACTTCCGGAAATTTTCCGCGATTCCCTGACAGTGTTAAACCTATGGGAGAATATCAACATTTCCGCTTTTTTTCCCGGAGACCACTTTCATCCCTGATACATGGGAAAGATGCAGTGGAATGAGGAAGACTAGTTTTCTGTGATTGAATTGAAATTTCCCCTGCTTGATCAACGATTTATGACAAGATAAAAAGAATGCACTCTTATTTCACAGGTCGAATTATTGGAACTGTTGGGAGATATCGACTTCAAGCTGGTAGCCTTCCTCGAAAATATGTGCCCCGAAGTAAAGAAGGGTCATCACCATTATATTGGGGTAAGTCCATTGTGCACCTAACATCAACAACAATTTTATTGATGCTTAAACCGGGGAGCGAGATGTAGGTCAGGTGGTAGAGTGTCCACCTGTGAAGCTGTCGGTCATCGGATCGATCCTTCTCAGTGGATCCATTTGCAGGTTGGGTTATTTTCCGTTCCAGCCAGTGGTCCACAACTGGTTCATTAAAGGCTGTGGGATGTGCTTTCCTGTGGGTGGGAAAGTGCATATAAAAGACCCCTTGCTGCTTAGCGGAAACAGTAGCCTATGTGGCAGCAGTGGGTTTCCTCCCCAAGATATATGTCAGAATAACCATATGTTTGATGTCCAATAGCCGATGATACAATCAATGTGCTCTAGAGGTGTCATTAAATATAAACAAGCTTCACTTTTTATGCTTAGACCTGCCAAGTAATCTGATTTCTTAATCGATTAATATTAACTTAAAGTAGTCGGAGCTGAGACTTTCCTGTTGATCGAAGTGTTCATTAGTAATATATTGGTGATCCTAATTTAAAGCATTTGTTTTGATTAAATAATAATTTTTTAAAGGAGGAAATGGAGTAACCAATTATCATACCCAATTACAGCTGATGCCAATAAACCATAAATTAAATGCTTTAAAACACACACAAGAATTAAGAAGATAAGGATCTATCCACGTGAAATCTGATTGGCGGGAGTGATTTTAAAAAGGCAATTTTTAAAATAAAACTTTATTGGACTACGCCTTTAAACATTTTTTTTTAAAAAGATGTGTAAATAACTATCAACTTGTTTAGAGCAGTAAATATAATTACCCCCCTCCCAAAACAAAGAATAATTGAAATCATTCCACTCGGCCCTCCAGATTGCAGACATGTTACTTTGATACAAACGCGCTTGTTGCTAGGCCGAATGGTACTAGTACCATGTAGTGTCACTAGAACATATCGAATTGGAAAATAGCTCTGTGCATGTGCAATAAAAAAAAAAGAAAAAAAAGAAAAAAGGGACATGATTGGACATACTTGTAGGCATCATATTAAGACACAATAGTCCTTGTGGGTGGGTATAAACCGAGTTCACAACAAATGAGTCACCACTGATGGACAACCAAGAAGAAGAATGTTATCAAATCTTATCCTTTATGACCAGGGTAAATAAATTCATCACACACAAAAAACAGGGGAACTTTCAATCGCGGACAATTAGTCTTTCTCAGTCCAGTGAAAGCTGGATTTTGGACTGTTTGCAATCTACAAACAGTTACAAGCCATAAACAAGAAGCAAGAAAATCAAAATTATTACTAAAAAGATTTTAATCAAATTAGACTGTGCTGCCCAGTATTGAAAACAAGTGTTAGCACAATTATCCGTTATGAGCAGGGTAAATAAATTCATCACCAAAGAGAAAGAAATAAATCAAATGGGCCTCCCTATTCGTCTTTGACCCATTTGAAATCACTCAGCCCACCGACTTCCTTCAAATCTTTTCTGTCAATTGTATTATGTCTGCTCACACATGCATGTCAAAGTCATGTCCTTCGATTCCGCTGCTGCGGAGAAGCCATGCTTTGTGGTTATTGGTTGAATCATGTGTTATGTGACCTCTCCTCGCGCGTTCAGCGCCTGTCGCTCCAGGACCACGTGCTTCAGCGCGTCTTCTACGCGCTGCTGGGGGACGAGGACCAGCGCGTGCGTCACGTGGCCGCCACCACGTTGGTCAGGTAGGTGGCGCGCGCACACACCGCACCGCTTTCCAACCCGCTTGAATACAGTAAAACTTCTCTAAAATCTCTCTAAATCGACCGACCATGGGACCGACTTTAAATGGTTCATTTAGGGAGGTGGTCGGTTTAAGGAGGGTTTATTTTATCGTTACAATGGTATCGTATGGGCGATCGTTTGGGACCCAAATAAGGCGATCAATATAGGGGAGTGGTCGGTTAGAGAGGTTTTACTATAGTTTGTTTGTATGTTGGAGTTTTACGTCCAAGCAACAATTAAGGTAATTTCAAGACGGGTACCGACTTGTGACGGTGTGCGCTTATGGTGACTTAGTGCTGCCCCACTGAGAGATCAGGCCGCTGGCATCATGACCTGATATCCAACTCAGGCACATTATCCTGATACTGAGCTAACCAGTCCTTGCCCTATACTATTAATGTCGAGTGCCAGGCTAGGTCGTGACAAGTATCAATTTTGTAAGTCATTGGTCTATTAATGCCAAGTGCCAGGCTAGGTAGCGACAAGTATCAATTTTATTAGTCAATCGTTTGACTCGGCCAGAATTCAAACTCAACCTTCCGCACCCCACTTGAATATATTTAAAAACTATAAGGCCACAGGTTGATAGTTTGTTGGGTGGGGGAGGGAGGGGCCAACACTAAACACTAAAACTAATGTGGGAGTTTTACGTCTTGGCACCATCTAAGGTCATGTCACTAAGGCCAGCACTATAAAGCCACCATGATTGGGTATTGTGACAAGTCAGTACGTGTCTTGATATAACTCCAGATGTTTGTTGCTGGGATATATATTCCCAATAAATCAATTTTTTAAGCATGAATTTAAAATTTGGCTTTGAAAAAAATTCCTCCGAGCGAGTGGAGAGTGGAGCCCGGCGCAGGAGGCAGAGAGGTGCATGCTGGTACCCACTCCCGCTCCGGATAGTGGGGGTGTGTGCAAGCCACTATAGATCTTATTACACACGATACCAGGTTTATCACTATCCATATAAGATGAAATACTTATCCATTTATGATAATAAAATGCTTGTTATGCTATTAATATTATTGTTAATATAATTGTGTATATACCGCAAAATCAGTGTATCGGCGCTGACTTTTTCAACCAAACCATTTTAACACTTTTTCGTCAATTAAAAAAATTTAACAATTTTATTACATTTTTTTTTACTCATTTCGCTAGGAATATGGTGCTAAATAACCATCTACTACTCATGCAGGGTTATCCCGCGACTCTTCCATCCGATCGACAACCCCCAACACGACCCGGTGACAGCCAAGGGGCGTGAACTGACCATGAGCTACCTTGACCCTATCATCCACGACTGGTGCCACGCACCGCAGCCCTTGGTGCACGGGCTGGGCCGGCCCTACCACGTGTACGACCACACCAAGTACTCGTCCATCGTCGAGTGCAGCCTAAGCCGGGTCGTGGCTGCCATCACTGCTATGCTGCAGAGCACCGTCTCCCGCCACATGTCGGTGTGTAAGCCTCTGGGCCTTTGTTATTGGTTAGCGCAGTATCGGTGGAGTGGAGTGGAGTGGAGTGATGTGAGGTGATGGATGGAGTGAGTAGGTGGAGTGAGGTTGTGAGTCGGCAGCGTGTAGCGCAGTATCATTGGAGTGGAGTGAGGTGGTGGGTGGAGTGAGGTTATGAGTTGGCAGCGTGTTTTTTTTTTTAAGTTACCAGTCCTGATATGACCTTAGATGTTGCTAGGATGTAAAACTCCAACAAACAAACCAATTTGGAAGAGTTCTGTTGAGCTAATGAAATTAGTCGAGTGAGTGTTGTGAGTGTTGTGAATAGAATGAGTTGGTGGAGTGAGTAATTTTTTAGTAATGTGAGAGTGAGCTAATCAATTTGGTGGAGTTAGTTGGGTGTTTGAATAGAGTGAGTTGGCGGAGTGAGTAATTTTTTAGTAATGTGAGAGTGAGCTAATCAATTTGGTGGAGTTAGTTGGGTGTTATGAATTCACCCGAGTTGCTAGTATTTCAAATCGAACACCGTGAGTGGAGTTGACAAAAGCACGAGCCGTGTGCAAAAAGTCCCGACCCCAGTAACCCACCTTTTGGCTGTGGTTGGCTATGAGCGATGTCGTCACATTTGTGCTGGTACCGTCCTGTACAGTACAAGTCCTATGTGTTGGTTTTAACAAAATAAATCAGCTTAATGAAATGGAAATATAACTAAACTATGTAATAAAAAAATACTTTAAATCCTATTTTGCTGTAGTTATATCGGTTATTTAAAATAAAGAACAAGTTTTGGATTAAGCCACCATTTTTTCCACACCGAGCGTGGAGAAGCATATTCGATTATTCAACCCGAGTCTGTAGGATGTGTGCATGCGCCAAAAAGTTGCTCGGGTGACCCGAGTTGATTAATCGAATACGCCCAGAGTGAGTTGGTGGGGTAAGTAATTTATTTAGTAAAGTGAGAGTTAGCTAATCAATTTGGTGGAGTAAGTTAGCGGGTATTGTGAATAGAGTGAGTAGGTGGTGTGAGTTGGTGTTGTGATATAT
This sequence comes from Branchipolynoe longqiensis, assembly GCA_030323885.1. Lineage (NCBI taxonomy): Eukaryota > Metazoa > Annelida > Polychaeta > Phyllodocida > Polynoidae > Branchipolynoe > Branchipolynoe longqiensis. The sequence goes on along the minus strand of CM059190.1, from coordinate 96,131,967 downwards.
TTGAGTAACAGGGATGAAAGATCTCCGCGATTTTTGATAGTTACCGATTAACTTTAATCAAGGAATCAGGATGTATATGACAGCAATTAGGTAGTTCGAATCCCGTTCTTATTTGACCCTAGATGTTCCTAGAACATAAAAGCCAAATAACAGTTAAGTATGAACGATAATACAGTCACAACAAGTATAGTTGAAACCTGGCTTTCGGCATTTTTCCGGGATTCGGTGGCAGTGCTAATCCTATGGGGGAAAATCCGCGTTTTCGCGGAAATTCGCCATTGGCGTTTCCGCGTTTTTTGCCGGAGACCACTTTCATCCCTGGAGTAAAGAAAGTGAGCTAATGAAATGGTTGGAGTGTGAGTGGATGGAGTGAGTAGATGATGTGTGCGATGTTTGAGTAAGTGATGTAAGTTAATGGGGTGGGTGGAGTGAGTCAATGGATGGAGTGAGTAGTTGATGTCCACGAAATGAGTTAGTGAAGTGAGTAGAATCAGGATATGACGTGAGTTTTAAAAATGGGTGGAGTAAGTTAACAAATGAGCGCACCATATGATAAAGTGAGTGGGCAGTGGGAATGGAGGTAGTGGATGGAGTGACTGGACGAGTGGAGTGAGTGGGTGGGTAACATGAGTTAATGGAGTGATAGAGACAGTGGGTGATGTAAAGAAAAGACCAGAGTGAACCACTGATTGTGTGATGAGAGTTGGCGAGAGTGTGAAGTGAATGGATGGAGTGAGTCGAATGAATGCACCTTTTGATTCACCGTTTGTTGAAGTGTTTCCAACGCGTGCTAATACGCAGACTACTGTAACACCGTCTAAGCATGCGCTTTTCCTTGCAGTACGGCTGTCTTCGAGCTTTGTCGCTGCTGTCCTCAGAGTACATGGTGACCCAGTACAGTCAGGCCTGGGGCTGTGCCCCGGCCCCGGGAGCCCAGTCAACACCGCCCACACCGACCCGGGGTCAGCGGCAGCGCCCCGCCCCGCCCGCCCGCCGGCCAGACGCGTATGTTACACACCCTACAATGTCTGCCCTCCACAGGCCCCCTTGAGGCTGTTTTCATAACGCTTCCTTTACACAAATAATACAGCTCAATGTTCTTTGTAGCTAGTTCAAATTTGTTTGTCTCATTTTTTTAATTTAAAAATAAACGGTTATTATTCAAATAAGTCCAGAGTGACTACTCATATATATATTATACAAGTCTGGTGCGAGTTTTACTTGTCAGTATATAGTTTTTATTTATATAACCAACTATGATTCTGAAGGGTAATATAACTATAAAGTCAGCATGAGTGCGCACTGTCGCAAATCGGTATGACCTTAGATATTGCCAGGACACAAAACTCCAACAACCAACCAACTGTGGTGTGCTTACAGCTGCATAGTCCGATGAAAACATCAAATTTTCAAAACCAAAAGAATTATCTAGATTTGATTCTACATATCTAACTTAGATAATGGTGTATTTATTAAATATTTGTCGCTACATAGAAGAGAAGATCGAGTCAATCTAATAGAACTTCTTACTGTAGAAGCTTATGGTGTCAGAGTTTTGGTGTGCTTGCCAAATTAATTTTGCATGCTTACACTTCAAATATCTCAAAAGTTAGCCATTTAAAATAAACATTACTTCAAATTAAAGTAAGGTAGATTAGAGCGATCAACTAACATATTTATCTCAGAAAATATCAGAAACTCAAAACCATTGGACTATGCAACTTTAAGTGATGACACCTAGCGGTCAGTGACTGCAGAACTGCAGCATTGAATAAACGGCGCCGTTAAAACGGCCTGTTTTTGGTAGTTTGTGTTTCTCCATTCTTCCTCGTCTTGGATGATGACACGGCTGTGGTTGTTGCTTTGTAGTGGCTCCAGTCTCAGCTCCATGGTCGGCGTGTTCACAAACCTCTCCCTCGACCACCCCTGCGTCGGCTGCGGTGGCGGGCCCCTTCCCATGATCCTCTCCCAGCTGACGTCATCAGCCGCCATGATGGATCTGTCGGCGCACCAGGACGCTCTGCAGCTCGCCGGTCACGTGTTTGCAGGTGTGCTCCCGGAGTGACTGTTTACATTAGCTGTGTCTTCCATTTAAGGAATAACATGTTGAAAAGTAAATCGGATGGGATGAGAAATATCCGATTTTCATCGGATTTCAGATTTCTTTCTTAGTCAAATAGACAATTCTCCCCTCATAGCATTCTTCCCGCATAGCATTTTCAATTTACTGTAAATCAGGTTTAGACTTCTTTTCTTCTTCCCCCCCCCCCCCTTCTTTTTCTTCGTGTTTTTTCTTCTTCTTTTTTTCCTTTTCTTACTTCCTTTTTTTCTGTTTTCTTTCTCCTTTTTCTTTCTTCTTCTTCTTACTTCCTTTTCTTCTTTTTTTCTTTTTCCTCCTCTGTTTCGCTACCCTCCCCGCCTCTTTTCCCCCTTATTTTTGGAGGTGACTCTCATCCTTAATATAGCGATTGAATTTTAGCACTTAGCTAAATCTGGCCATAAATTGTGGGAGTGACTGCTATATCGGGTTGATCGGTTTGCGAGTGTGCACTACAGTTATTTTGTTGGGGTTTTTGGGGTATCCACCGACCTCCCCAGTTAAGACCCCTGTCCTGGCGTACTGGACGTGGTGGCCGAATCGGTAGAGCGCATGCCACCCCTCCAGTGTGGGAGATCGGGGTTTCGGGTCCCGGTCGAGTCAAACTAATGACTTATAAAATTGATACGTGTCATGACCTAGCCCAGCACTCGGCATTAATAGGATAGGTCAAGGACTGGTTTTCTCAGTGTCAGGATAATGTGACTGAGTGGGATATCGGGTCATGGTGCCAGTGGCATGATTTCCCAGTGGGGCAGTACTACAAAGTCACCACGATTGTGCACTGTCACAAGTCAGGACCCACCCTGATATGGCCTTATATGTTGCTAGGACTAGAATTCCAACAACCAACCAACCATGTCCTGGTGGTAGATAATGTGAGTCCCTTTTGATTGGCTCCCTCCTTAAGGCGCGGCTTACCGGTGTTTGCGGTCAGCGGAAGAAGTGTCGGGCCTCGATCCGAACAGCGACGAGGCCAAGTGGGCGTCCATCTCAGACCGGAAGTTGGTGCCCCTCGCCGACCAGCTCGTGTCGCACATCGCCAGGTAAGAAGGTGCCACCGCCGTCTGCTACTCAGGATATAGCATGAGAGGTGGGGCAAGACACAAGTAGTTGTGGACTTTGACTGGCAATGTAAGTGCATATGTATTACATAACTTGCTCACCAATGGCACTGGATGCCACCTCAATTACGTCATATTGTGGCTTGTTTATTTAGAACAGTGTATAAATGTCAATAGTTGTCACAATCTCAATAATGTTAAGATTAGGTTTAACCCCCCCCTCCTTCCTCCACTAATTCTAAAACAAAAACATAAATACAATGTGACCAGTGTTTTAGATTGCAATGCAATGGGAACAGTTAGTGTAGTTCTACGTCAATATTTTTGTAAATTACTTCTTTTACTTTCTTTTAAAAACAATAGACCAACTTTGCTTACCGCTGAAAAAAAAGAACAACAAATAAGAAGAATGCTGTGTGACATGCAAAATAAAACTGCTTCTTTGCAAAACTGTAAACATGAATATGGTCTGTGCTGCCAACACGGCGTAAAGATTGATTGATTGATGATTGATTGGTGGTTGCTTTACGCCGTGTCGGCAGCATAAGCCATATTCATGGCGGGCTGCATAATGAAACTACGAATCAATCAATCAATCAATCTACAAACTGCACAGGTTGCTGAATGTGTGCGCGCACGTGGTGGAGGAGCAGACCCCTGGGCCTCCACAGCTGAAGCCCTCCCTGCCTTCTCTGCCTAACGCGCCTTCACTGAGCCCCATCAAGCGGAAAGCAAAGGCCATGAAGGAGGAACAGACAGAGAAGGGGAAAGACACCGCCAACACAGAGGGCAAGTCAGCTGGCAAGACAGACAAAAAGGGTACCTCACGTTTTACTACGTTGTTGTTGCTTTTTTTTCTTCTCTGAATATAACAAATGTCATTACTGAAGCATTGGTCTTTTGGTATTTGTGAAAAGTTGTTGAATGGTAGTATATAGGGGTGGGGGGGGGGGAGAGTTATATTTAAAATTGATGGCGTTAAAGATGAAGTTTTTAACCTTTTTTTTTTCGAAAGCCAGAAGTTCAGTGCAGAAAAAATGGTGGAATGGATGGAGGGAGAGAGATCGGGTTAAATAACAGGTGGATAGAGAAATTGAGAGAGGGAGAGATGGGGTTAGATAACAGGTGGATAGAGGAATGGGGAGAGGGAGAGATGGGGTAAGATAACAGGTGGAGAGATGGGGTTAGATAACAGGTGGATAGAGGAATGGAGAGAGGGAGAGATGGGGTTAGATAACAGGTGGATAGAGGAATGGAGAGAGGGAGAGATGGGGTTAGATAACAGGTGGATAGAGGAATGGAGAGAGGGAGAGATGGGGTTAGATAACAGGTGGATGGAGAGAGGGAGAGATGGGGTTAGATAACAGGTGGATAGAGGAATGGAGAGAGGGAGAGATGGGGTTAGATAACAGGTGGATAGAGGAATGGGGAGAGATGGGGTAAGATAACAGGTGGAGAGATGGGGTTAGATAACAGGTGGATAGAGGAATGGAGAGAGGGAGAGATGGGGTTAGATAACAGGTGGATAGAGGAATGGAGAGAGGGAGAGATGGGGTTAGATAACAGGTGGATAGAGGAATGGAGAGAGGGAGAGATGCGGTTAGATAACAGGTGGAGAGAGGGAGAGGTGGGGTTAGATAACAGGTGGATATAGCAATGGAGAGAGGGAGAGATGGGGTTAGATAACAGGTGGATAGAGGAATGGAGAGAGGAGAGTGGGGTTAGATACCAGGTGGATAGAGGAATGGAGAGAGGGAGAGATGGGGTTAGATAACAGGTGGATAGAGGAATGGAGAGAGGGAGAGATGGGGTTAGATAACAGGTGGATAGAGGAATGGAGAGCGGGAGAGATGGGGTTAGATAACAGGTGGATAGAGGAATGGAGAGCGGGAGAGATGGGGTTAGATAACAGGTGGATAGAGGAATGGAGAGAGGGAGAGATGGGGTTAGATAACAGGTGGATAGAGGAATGGAGAGCGGGAGAGATGGGGTAAGATAACAGGTGGATAGAGGAATGGAGAGTGGGAAAGATGGGGTTAGATAACAGGTGGATAGAGGAATGTAGAGTGGGAAAGATGGGGTTAGATAACAGGTGGAGAGAGGGAGAGATGGGGTTAGATAACAGGTGGATAGAGGAAGGGAGAGATGTGATTAGATAACAGGTGGATAGAGGAATGGAGAGAAAGAGAAATGGGGTTCGATAACAGGTGGAATACATTTGTCTCACTGTTAATGTGCATGTAGATGTTGCCTGCAGTGGGAGGTATGATACCATGGTTGTGTCTCGGTTATAGAATATCTGTTTTCCAGCTGATATTATGTGGTTCAGTTCTGCATATCATGTGGCTGGTGTGATGGTTATTACTAATTGCAGTAATATTAGTACTATTACTGCTACCTCTTGCTCACTCTGTGATCATTGTTTTTTTTGCCATTGGAATAGAGTTAGGTCAAAGTTGTTGCGATTAATAGAAGGTATTATATGTTATACTTAGGTTGTTATTTGGGGCGTTTTTTTCCTTTCAAATCTACCAAATGTTCAGAATGGGGTGTGCTACACTTAATGCAGCACATTCGACTTCCCCATCACCATGTACAAACCAAATGTGATCGCTCCAATGGCTGGAAAACCAGTGCCTCGGCGCTGACAAAATATGTATTTAGACGAATAAAATATTTACCAAAATAATATAAAAAATAATTCAAAATACCTTAGCTTTACTTAGAAATGGTCAATAATGCATGTCCTTATTTGGTAAAGAAGGGTTGCTTCCCATGTCTGTCCTTATCGTGAGCACCTTTCGATTGACAGGTGAGAAGGAGAAAGAAGGGAAGGAGGAAAAGAACAAGAAAGAAGGTCTTGGTACCTTCTATAGCCTGCCATACTACATGAAGCTGTTTGATGTTCTGAAAGGCGCCTACTCAAATTACAAGGTGAGAACACCGTCTCAGACAGAGCACACGCCCCAGTGGAGTCAAACCAATGACTTATAAAATTGATACTTGTCGCTTCCTAGCCTGGCGATCAGCATTAATAGGATAGGGCAAGGACTGGTTACCTCACTGTCAGGATAATGTGACAGTGGGATATCGGGTCATGGTGCTGGCGGCTTGGTATCCTAGTGGGGGAAACACTATAAAGTCACCATGAGTGCACACTGTCACAAATCGGTACCCATCCTGATATGACCTTAGAGGTCGCCAGAACATAAAACTCCAACAACCAACCAAGCAACCAAACAAACAGCCACTTGATGGAAGTTTCTGATGTTTATTGTTTATTCTATTGTTTCTGATGTTTATTGTGCACTATTGAACTACTTAATCGAGAAATGTAAGTAAATAAATAAATGAATAAAGTGAATTAGCATTTCCTCCTGCCTGCTCTGGTTGCCTGCTTGTCGTGTCGTCTCTGACTCTTCCCCTGACTCTTCCGCTGACTCTGCCCCTGACTCGACCGCTGACTCGACTGCCATACTCGTCCCCTGCTGACTTCCCCTGACTCTGCCCCTGACCTACCCCCCTGACTCTTCCCGTGACGACGCCCCTGACCTTCCCCTGACTGCTCTGACTCTTCCCTGACTGCTCTGACTCTTCCCCTGACTGCCACTGACTCTGTCCCTGACTGTCCCTGAGACCCCCACCCCCTGACTCTTCCCCTGACTCTTCCCATGACTCTTCACCTGACTCTTTCCCTGACTCTTTCCCTGACTCCTCCCAGAACTCCTCCCCTGACTGGATGTTGCGCTTCCCCTGACTCTTCCCATAACTCTGACCCTGACTCTGACCCTGACTCTGGATGTTACTCCTCTCCTGACTCTTCCCCTGACTCCACCCCTGACTCTGGATGTTACTCTGCCCCTGACTCTGGATGTTACTCTGCCCCTGACTCCGCCCCTGACTCTGGATGTTACTCTCCCCCTGACTCATCCCCTTGCCGTGTTGTGACCGGCAGCTGTCGCTGGACCTGGGCAGCACTGACAAGTTCGGCAGCCTGCTGCAGACGGCGCTGGAGACGTTCTCGCTGCTGCTAGAGGTGGCGGGGCTGCCCGAGGTGGGGCGGCACGCCGAGGAGCTGCTCGGCTACCTGCGGGCCGCCGTCACCCTGGAGGCGACGACGGCCATCCACTGCGTCCAGCAGGTCGGTGTACCCCACTTTAAAATTGATAATTGTCGCTTCCTAGCCTGGCGCTCGGCATTATTAGGATATGGCAAGGACTGGTCAGCTCAGTGTCAGGATAATGTTACTGAGTGGGATATCGGGTCATGGTGTTGGCAGCCTGGTCTACCAGTGGGGCAGCACTATAAAGTTGTCATGAGTGCGCACTGTCACAGTCGGTGCCCGTCCTGATATGACTTTAGATGTTGCTAGGACATAAAACAACAAACAAACCCCTTTCCCCCACGCACACAGCAGGTCGCGACGGGCATTTAAGGAATATCTGAAGCTTAGTTAAATCATTTTTTAAGTGCCTTTCCCCCCCCCATCCCCCCTTTTTAGTTTTCTTTTCCCCCTTTTTTTCGTTCCTCCCCATTTTCTTTCTTCTATTCTTTTTTTTTTCCCCTTTCTTAATTTTCTTTTGTTATTAATGGTAAAGATATTCTGCTATCCGAATAGGTCTTGCACAATTTGCAAGAGACTAGTGTAACCGAGCTAGGTAAGACTAAGAGACTGACGGAGGAGGGACAGGTTCTGGGACAGGAAGCATCTGCTGACCAGCTCCCTTTGCTTACCTGTCCCCACAGGCAATAGGGCTCCATACCGCTTCAACTGCACACAATATAGAACCTTCCGGAATCAGTACAAACTGATCTGATCCGCTTATATAATATTTGCATAAAGTAAACATTTATACATACACATAAATCAAGCTAACAGGCAAGGATATGTGAAGCTTGTTTAAACATGTTCTTAAAGGTACATTTTCTTCTGTTTTCCCCTTCATTAAAATTCTTTTCTAAATGTTTTTTTTCATTTTTTAAGGAAAACGATATTTATTGTCAGCATATATAGTTAAATTTCCGACTTGATCACACCGAAGTTAGAGATCCTTCAAAGTTGCATAGACCAATGCTTTTGAGTTCCTGCCATTTAAAAAAAATTGTTAGATAAATATGTTAGGTTGATCGTTATAATCTACCTGACTTTGAAATAACCTTTGTTATAAATGACTCACTTTGGAAATATCTGAAGTGAAAACATGCTAAATTAATTTTGGCATGCACATAAAAATTGTGACACAATAGGTTTCAGTAATAACATTTAAACAAAATTGATTTTGTATTCCATTCTATGCAGCAACATGTAAAATATTCTGATAAAACGCATTGGTGGGGGAATGCAAATGGTCTATTGTAGTAAAAGGTATATAGAGCCAGGTGCATGATTGTATTTATGTAGTTGCTGGTGATACTTTACTCATGGTTAATAGTCATTGTGTGTTAAGCTAAGATTCCTTACACATGGTATGCGGCATGCGAATGTCATATATGCGGCGTAGATATATGCCAACCCCCAACATTTGTTGGGGTTTTTCCTTCCAATTTGTGAAGGAATGGTATTGGTTTCTATGGCAAACGCATTCGCAATCACATGCCACACCGATGGCTACAGGGACCGATTCAATTGCTGCATTCACATTCGCATTCGGAGGCATGGAAGCACCCCCATTCACTTAGATGCTTTTCCATTCTTTGCCGCATTTGCATGCCGCATACCGCTTGTATGGAATGTAGCCTTTAGTCAGATAGTGTGTAAGGGGCACTTGGAGCTCTACTCACTACCCCCTCCCCCCCTCTGTTAGTCACGGATCACCACACACTCAGCTCAGGGGAGGTGGTGGCCAAGCAGCCCCACCGCATGGTGGTGGTGGGCAGAGCACTGTAGCTAGGGAACCCAGGAATGCTTGATGTTCATTGGTGGAGCTTGAGATGCTTGATTCTCATTGGAGAATTAGGTCAGGTGGTGTGCCATACCAGATCCATGTACCACTATAAATAATAAACCTGAGGGATTGGCTCTATCTCTACTTTCACTCTTTATACTCTTCCTTTCTTTTTCTTGCCTGTATTGATTTCACCATAGCCTGCCTACACAAACACAGATTCCTGCCGTGGACTTTACAAACAGATACCCAACAAGTGCACCAGTATCTAAATTGGATATGTAGAATCAAATCTAGATGAGTGTTTTGGTTTTGAAAATGTGATGCTTTCATCGGACTATGCCGGTTCAAGCTATAATATAGAGCCACCCAATAAACAAACTATGCCAATCTTGTATCTAACTGAACACCACGTTTTTACACTTGAGGCTTAACACTATATAAGGTGGCATCCTACGATGAATATCAGCTCAGACATTTTCCCCACCACTTTTCGGCTGCCTTAACAAGCCCAGTTTCCGCCAGCCGACAGTGTGTTGAATCAGGGTTCCCGCGGATCTTTAAAAAGTCTTAAATTGGTTAGTCATTTTTCAAGGCCTTGAAAAGTCTTAAATATGGTAACTTTTCTGTGAAAGGTTTTAAAGGGGTCTTAAAATCTATTTGGCCACTATAATATTTTTTAAATATGTTTGACCAGCTATCTTCATAAAGCACAAATGCAGTGGAGCTGAATTGTCTCGGAAGTTAACGCTATAGTCTATGGACCGTAATGTACTGGCCACAAATGCATGCATACCGTGACAGCTTTTGACTAATTGGTTAGCGTGTGGAAATTCCCTAATTTAATATGAGAACATTTTCCGCACCCGTCCTGATATGACCTTGCATGTTGGCAGGATGTAAAACTCCAACAAGCAAACATTAGCCATGAAAATAGGTCTTAAATTGTATGAAAATTGGTATTCAAAACTCTTTAAAAGGTCTTAAATGTGATTGGCTGATAGGTGTAAGAACCCTGTGAATACCTTTGGCTGCTGGTTCTCGCTTCAGCTGCTGAAGGCGCTGTTTGGCACGAACCTGGCAAGTCAGTGGGAGAACAGCGAGGTGGCTCCCAGTACGCGCAAGCCGGGCAAGGCGGCGCGCATGACGTCATCAGCTGTGCGTCCGGGGCTGTACCACTCCGTCTTCACGACGCCCTACATGCAGTTCTCACAGTGTCTGAGTGCAGCCACCTTCAAGGCAGCGCCGGCACACACGGACGAGGAGTCCGGGTAAGGGGACCAGGTGCTGGTTCATAATTAATTATAATGATGATGAGGGCTGGAGATCAGGTCATAGCATTCATAATTACAATAAGGAGAGGGCAGGGGTCAGGTTACGGCCTTCCTATTTATAATGAGGCTGGGGATCAGGTCATGGCGTTCATAATTTTAATAAGGAGGGGGTGGGGATCAGGTCATAGTGTTTATGATTATGAGGAGGATGAGGGGTAGGGATCAGGTCATAGCGTTCATAATTTTATTAAAGAGGGGGTGGGGTCAGTTTGTACTACAACCTTCCTTTTTATATTGAGGGGCGGGAGCCAGGTCATAGCATTCATAATTTTAATGAGGATGAGGGGTGGGGATCAGGTCATAGTGTTCATATTTTTAATAAAGAGGGGGTGGGGATCAGGTCATAGCTTTCAAAATTATAATGAGGAGGATGAGGGGTGGGGTCAGGTCATAGCGTTCATAATTTTAACAAGGAGGATGAGTGGTGGGAATCAGGTCATAGCTTTTATAATTAGAATAGGAGGGGGTTAGGGTGGGGGTCAGTTTGTAGACTTTACAGTTATAATGAAAGGAAGTGGTAGAGTTGAACTCATAGCCTTTATAATTGTAATGAGGAGAGAGTGGGGGCCAGTTTGTAGTATTTATTATATCTTTATAATGAGGGGAAGTGGTGACGGTCAAGGAATAGCCTTTATAATTATAATGAGGAGGGGGGAGGAGTCATGTCGTAGCCTTTATGATTTTAGTGTGGAAGGGTAATGGTCAGGTCTAGCTTTCATATTTATAATGAGGAGATGCAGCGTTCAGGTCATAGCCGTCATAATTATAATGAAGGGTAGGGATCAGGTCATAGCTTTCATGTTTATAACGAGGAGGAGGTGAAAGGGTTCAGGTCATAGCCGTCATAATTATAATGAGGAAGGATAGGGGTCAGGTCATAGTTTTCATTTTATAACGAGAAGGTGCAAGGGGTCAGGTCATCGCCTTCATAATTATAACGAGGAAATGGGGTTTGTATGTAATTATCCTGACTGCCTTAATTACGAATAACATCATCTAAGTAAAAACGCGAGGTTGGGGGTCAATTGAATCGGGGGAGGGTAAAGTTAAACACGCTGGCATATGTGATTAGATAGAAGAAAAGACACTAACTTGAAGTTCTTGTGGATGGTTATGCTTGCAGTTTGATATCCTGGTTAAAGAAGAGGGCAGAACGGAAGATCCCAGCCGTTCTGAAGCCTGGAAGTAAAGCAGATAAGGTAAGCTGTAATACATCAAATCATTTCTAAGTTCTTTTAAAATATGCAGCTCAGTATATTGTGTTAATCACACTTCCCATAAGTTATCCCATTTGTTAACATACAGCGCCACATATATAGTGTGATAATATCTATGTGCTATAAGTTTGATCCTTTTGTTAACATACTATGCCACGTAATCCTCTGTAAAGGATGCTAATACAATATAACCCCGTTAAACCAAGCTCGGTTAAACCAAACGATCGGTTAATCCAAACTTTTTTCGGTGGCCCAGCAAAATACTACCATTTATCATATAAAAAAGTTGGTTAAACCAAAGTCGTTTAATCCAAATTATCGGTTAATTCAAACAAAATTGTCAGACCCCATGTCAATTCCGGTATGGTTAAACCAAACTTTCATGTGGTTATAAGGTCATCTGAGACCCCACCAACTTTTTTATATGATAAATGGTAGTATTTTGCCGGGTGGCTGAAAAAGTTTGGATTAACCGCTCGTTTGGTTTAACCGAGCTTGATTTAATGGGATTATACTGTATATACATAAAAATCAATAATCAAAGTGTCTACATACATTGTATATTACATTCATAATGCACCCATGTTTTTGCCAAAGCCAACTCAAAGTCAAAGCCAAAGCTTGGCTAAACCAATGATCGGTTAATCGAAACAAATTTCTAGGGTGCCTTCAAGTTTGGTTTAACGGCATTATACTGTATGATCGTAACTATCTCTATGTGAAAACAGGAGTTTGTTTTAAACCTTGTTTGTTATAGGGTAACTAGAAATGGTGGGTTGATTGCATCGATAAAAGACCAGACGGGATGGCCGAATGAGTTGAGCGTCCGTCTCCCGTTTTGGTAGATCGTATGGTTCGAACCCACGGGTTCGAACCCTGGTTGAGTCAAACCAATGACTTAAAAATTGATACTTGTCGCTTCCTAGCCAGGCACTGGGCATTATTAGGATAGGGCAAGGACTGGTTGGCTCAGTGTCAGGATAATGTGACTGAGTGGGATATTATGTCATGGTGCTGGTGGCCTGGTCTCCCAGTTTTGTTTGTTTGTTTGTTGTTGTTTTACGTCCTAGCAACATCTAAGGTAATATCAGGACGGGTACCGACTTGTGACAGTGCGCACTAATGGCGACTTTATAGTGCTGCCCCACTGGAAGACCAGGCCGCCAGCACCATGACCTGATATCCCACTCAGTCACATTATCCTGACACTGACCCAACCAGTCCTTGTCCTATCCTAATAATGCCGAGCCCACGACCCCACGATCTACCAACACGGGAGACGGACGCTCTAACTCATTCGGCCATCCAGTCTGGTCAGTGGGGCAGAACTATAAAGTTGCCATGAGTGCACACTTTTACAAGTTGTTACCCGTCCTGATATGACCTTAGATGTTGCCAGGTCGTAAAACTCCAACAGCCAACCAACCAATGTGACTCTTCTACACTTTTGCTCGGCAGCATTTGCCCGCTGAAATTGTTTCGATTTAAAAAAAAAATGTTTTGGTTTTGTTTTAGACCTTGTTTGTTATGGGGTAAAAAGAAATGTTAGGTTGATTGCATAGATAAAAAGAAATAAGGCCATATTTGCTTTCCATCGAAGTGTTGAAAGCAAAATGAGCTGAAAGCAACAACAAAGAAAATGGAATACATGAAACTCATACAAATTATCCGCAAACCTAACCTCCAAAGGTGTGACAAAAAACCCAGAAACTAACATAGTATATTTAGATTAAAACACTAATTGCATGGGTATAAGGTATTACAAATGTTAACCATGTGCAAAAATATAATTTTTTTTTTTTTAAATGGAAAAGGAAATCAATCCATATGGATTATGACTAATATCGCACAGTGGCGAAAACAAGTGCATGCACTTAACCGTTATAAGCAGTATAAACAAACCATCACTAACAACAATATCAAATTGTTTAATGACCCTGAAATCTGACCGTCTTGTTGCAGACGTCCATCGCGTCCTACATCCGCCTGTTTGAGCCGCTCGTCATTAAGGCCCTCAAGCAGTACACCGTCACAAGCTCCCTGATGCTGCAGCAGCAGGTACTCCCCCCCCCCCCCCCCACCCCCACCCCCACCCCCACCCCACCCCCACCCCCACCCACCCACACACCGGCTCTAGAAACAGTGGCGCAGCAAAGAAAGCATAAATAAATCTATCTAAAAAGTCAACCCTAATAGACTCCACCAGTTAAGCTGGAAAGTACCCGAATAGAGTGGTTCCAGATTCTGCCGATAGATGTCACTAGCTTAACTGGTGGGGTGTAATACGTGAAGAGAGCGGCAGTGAAATTCCAGAAGAAAAATATAATATAGTTGTCTTTTTATATACATTATATTATATTATAAGGATAAGAGCTTGATGCCTGTTGCGATATGAATATCTGAATATAATCAAGCATTTTATTATTTGTCCATGCATTCTTTATGGAGATATAGCATGTGAAATCACAAGCACTTGGGAAAGCTACCCGAATAGAGTGGTTCCAGATTCTGCCAAAAGATGTCACTAGGTGGGGTCTATTGAATTACTCATCCACTACTCATTTAGTAGGCTATTATAAGCCTGTGTCAGAATGTCTATGGTACCGTGTCATTTTCCCGGGTGATCACCCAGACCGGTGACCATCGCAAGTACTGACGTGGCTGAACATTGCAGAACATGACGATCAGTCATTGCTCAACTTTAGTGATCGGATGAGAACCGATGTTTCTCAACGTGATAGTAGCCCGTTATATGATCTAAATGTAAGACCGCATTAGTCAAACACTTTCAGTAAAACCAAAGACAATGTACAACAAGACCTGCCACTCAGTGCTTTCATATAGGAATTTCTGAAATAATCATGCAGTGGTGCCATCTCACGGCAAACAAGGTGCATTGTCTTTGATCAGGTGTAATAGTAGTTTTCGTACTCAGACATTTATTTATGTATGGTACATGTTAAAGTGTTTAAAGTATGTTTGAACTTTACTATACTATAATATTGTTTTCATTATTAATATTAGGAGATAATACACTATAATTGTTGTACATTGTCTTTGATGGTACAGCAGTCAGAGTGGGCTAGGGAACTTGTCCAATTACCATGTTTGAACTTTAATATACTATAGTATTGTTTTCATTATTAATATTAGGATATAATTTACAACGCGGACAAAGGGCTATGATATGGAACTTTATTTCAGGAATCACATCAAGGTACAAGGTTAGCAGGTTGACAGTTCGGAATCAGGTACTGAGGCGCTTAACCCTATTAATTCAATTGTCAGTTGATTGTAGGGTCGGGTGGGCGGCTAAGAAAGCTGGTTGGTGGTCGGTGGTCGGCGTCGTGTGGCTGGTGGCTGGAGGAGGGCGGTGTGAGGTCACGGCTTCTCGTTGGCGTGAGATTCGGGGTCGCCCGGGGCCTGGCAGGGGCGAGAGGCGGGGGTAGGTTCGGGAGTCGAACCCAGGTGGTGCAACCATAGCCCCTTGCCACGCGCAAATTACCCATGTTGTCAACCAATATGCACAATGCACTATAAATGTTGTACATTGTCTTTGATGGTATATCATTCAGAATGGGCTAGGGAACCTGTCCAATTGCCATGTTTGAATTTTACTCTTTATATTATTCTTTTCATTATTAATATTAGGAGAAATACACTATAGTTGTTGTACATTGTCTTTGATTTCACGCAGTCAGAGTGGGCTAGGGAACCTGTCCAATTACCAGGGCCGCGTTCAGGGTCCGGCTCGGAGGCGCCTCGGAGATGGCGCTGATGTCATGCTAGTTTGAACGTCATTTAGCTGTCGGCCACCTCGAAAATGGTGGCCTCCATAGGTGGGAGCAATTTGCAATGAAAAGGAAGTGCTCTGATTGGCTGAAACCACTGAATATGGTGGCCATTTTCGAGGCGCTTTTTGTCTCCTCTCTGAAAAGGGAGACGTCTCGGAGATGCCTCGGAGACGCACCCTGAATGGAAATAAGGCAGAAAGCATCGTGGAGACGTCTCGGAGACGCACCCTCAACGCGGCCCTTGTTTACTGTATTTCACGGGAACGTGCTGAGTGGCGCGTCTTGTCATACATTATCTTTGATAAAACTAACTTTTTTTTCTTTTTCCCTCGTCTAACTATAGGTGTTAAACCTACTCGCACAACTGGTGCAACTGCGGGTAAACTACTGCCTTCTAGACTCGGACCAGATCTTCATCGGATTCGTCATTAAGCAGTTTGAGTTCATCGAGGAGGGCCAGATCAGGCGAGTGGAACTTGACCTTGACCTTCCGTATAGTTGCAGTGAAGTGTTTGCTTATGACCCCCCCCCCCCCCCTTCTATAGTTAATGTCCCATGAGCCTCAGCATATTTTCTGTGTTATTGCTTGCAGGAATCCTGAAAATCTGTGTGAATGCTCCCTGACCTGTGTGTGACCTTCAGATTGTTTTACTGAGTGGGTCATTAGTAATGGACCAGACGGGATGACCGAATGTTTTGAGCGTCCGTCTCCCATTTTGATAGATTGTGGGATTCGAACCCACAAGTTCGAATCGAACCTTGGTTTAGTCAAGCCAATGACTTAAAAATTTATACTTGTCTCTCCATAGCCAGGCACTCGACATTATTAGGATAAGGCAAGGTCTGGTTGGCTCAGTGTCAGGATAATGTGACTGAGTGGGATATCAGGTCATGGTGCTGGCGGTCGTCCTGATATGACCTTAGATGTTGCCAGGACGTAAAACTAAAACAGCCAACCAACCATTAGTACTGACCAGTCATGATACTTGATAGTCACAACTTTCACCCAGGGGGCCTCCATCCCAGATCTTTTGGGGGGTAAATGAATTTTATTCATATAAATCTTTTGTCAGCGCCATAGCACTGCTCTTCCGATTATGTTTGTTTGTTAGTTTTAAGTCCTAGCAACATTTAAGGTCATATTAGGACGAGTAGTAATTTCAGACGGTGCATACTCATACTTTCATAGCGGCTATATATGTGTGCTAACCCACTGGGACATCAGACTGTTGGCACTCTGATCCGATATTCCACTCAGTCTCATAATACTGAGCAAACCAGTTTTTGCACTATCCTAATCATGCCAAGCGCAACAAGTATCAATTTTGTACAGTTTTCAGGTATGAAAGATCTCCGCGGATTTCCGGGATTTTTCCTGTACCTATTGCAATCCTGCAGCATGATCAACATATATGCACTACTAATACGTTGTTTTACGCTGCAGCACCATCAGCGTATACTAATATGTGGTGCCAAGCCATAGCACCATCAACGTATACTACTAATAAATGCTTGAAACACCGCAGCACCATCAGTGTATACCAATATATATGAAACCCGACTTCCGGGAATTTTCCGCGATTCGCTGGCAATGCTAAACCTATGGGAGAATATCAGCATTTCCGCTTTTATTCCCGGAGACCACTTTCATCCCTGAGTTTTAGTTTCACTCAGCAGGGGATCGAACCCACGACCTTCCAGCCAGCGTTCTTACCGAGTCTGCCATCCTCTCCGGTTCCTAGGTTAGGCCCAAAGAATATAATTAGTGGATAGTTAGTACAACATTTTTTTAATCTACCTTGTGGATAACTCTTTTCTTTCCGTTTGACAGACATTCCGAGACGCTCATCCCCCACATTTTCTACTTCCTGGTGCTTTTGTCGTACGAACGCTACCACTCCAAGACCATCATCGGAATGCCCAAGATCATCCAGCTGTGTGATGGCATCATGGCCAGCGGCCAGCAGCCAACCACTCACGGTATGCCAACCCGCCGCCAATGTTATCACGTCTGTGGCGACAAAATGTCATCTGCTGCGGCAAAAAGTCGTCTGCTGCAGCAAGCTCATTCCAAATTCACTGAAAGTTGTCTGTATCATCACAATTTTCCAGTAAATGCAGGGTCCGTACAGGGCGTGGAAAAGTCTTCATTTACCCCATTTCAAGGCCTTGAAAATTCTTGAATTTAACATATTTTGGGTAATTAGTCTTGAAAAGCCTTGAATTCCATTGAACTGTCCCCACTGATCTTAATTAGTCTGAAATCGCCATTCAGCATCGTTTTTTGAAACCATGAAATCCAAATAAAAATAGTCTTGTATTCCTATTAAAAACAGCTTTGAAAAGCCCCGAAATAGCCTTGAATTCCATATCTTCACATGTGTACGGACCTTGTAAATGTCATGTTAGTGAAAATATTTTCAAGACCACAAACTAAACTTAGTTTTAAAATAAAAAGTGTTCAATGTTGGTGTGGTATGGCTTGCCTTGCACTCATATAACCAAGTAAAGAGTATGTGAAGAGTTATGCGTTAGCAGGTTAGTTGAATTAGGAAGTTCTGTTTGGCTGATGTCCACTTTGTAATGGATTACCTGGTTTGAGTTCCAATCTGGTGTTCATGGTACCACTTTTCACAAACACTTTGTGGCTTACCGGCCTCAGTGGCCGAATCGGTATAGCGCAGGTTTCTTGTGCGGAAGGTCGGGAGTTCGATTCCCAGTCGAGTCAAATCAATGACTTACAAAAATGATACTTGACTCTTCCTAGCCTGGCATTAATAGGATAAGGCAAGGACTGGTTAGCTCAGTGTCAGGATAATGTGACTGAGTGGTATACCGGGTCATGGTGCTGGTAGCCTGATTTCCCTGTGGGGCAGCATTATAAAGTTGCCATGAGTGTGCACTGTCACAAGTCGGTTCCCATCCTGATATAACCTTAGATGTTGCCAGGACATAAAACTCCAAAACCAACTTCATGGCTTAAAAAGGGAGAAATTATATTATCAAGATTCACAGTGTTAGAAACTGAACACACGCGCGCGCACACAGACACACACACACACATACACACACACACGCACACACACACACACCACTGCCATGTAGGAGCAGTGCAAAGACAATGTATCTAATTAGAGGAAATAAAACTCCATCAAAAAAGAATTAGTCACAATAAACCTTTTTCACAAAGCATGCTGCAGTCAGCTGCTTCTCACAACATTAGTTCTTCCATTACCACCATAGAGCGGGTTGGTGGTTAAAATCGTCTATTGCAATTTCCCCTGCTTAGAAAAATTAATGTATTAATACAAACAAATGTAATGTCCTGTTTAAAACCACAAATAATTTTAAGAAAATAAAGTTGACACTTTTTAAAAGGATTGCGCAAAATATGTGACTTTTCACGCGCTGCTATTTTTGTGCCTTTATTAAAGTTGCATGGTCCGATGGTTTTGAGTTTCGGCCATTTTTTCTGAGATAAATATATTAAACTGATTGTCATAGCCTACCCTGCTTTACTTTAAAGTAACTTTTATTTTAAATGGTTAAATTTGAGATATTTGAAGTGCAAATATGGCAAATAACCTTTGGCAAGCTTGCCATAGGCTTCAGCAGTAACAGATTCTATTAAATTGATTCAATATCCACATATAAAATGTTAAATAAGTGCATCATTATCTAAGTTAGATATGTAGAATCAATTTGAGATAATTGTTTTGGTTTGGAAAATGTTATGCTTTATCAGACTAAGCAGCTTTAAGTTGCTGCGTTACTGCCTTTGCTGCATTACAGCCTTTGCTGCGTTACTGCCTTTGCTGCTTTATTGCAGTTTCTGCATTACTGCAGTTGCTGCATTACTGTAGCGTTACTGCCTTTGCTGCGGTACTGCCTTTGCTGTGGTACTGCCTTTGCTGCGTTACTGTAGCGTTACTGTCTTTGCTGCGTTACTGCAGTTGCTGCATTACTGTCTTTGCCACAGTACCGCCGTTACTGCCTAACTTCCTTTGCTGCACTACTGCCTTTGCTGCGTTACTGCCTTTGCTGCGTTACTGCACCTGGTCTAAACCCGCACACTGTGTTCCTCTGCAGCCATCCCAGCCCTGCAGCCCATTGTGAACGACCTGTTTGTGTCGCGTACCACCAACAAGGTGGACGCTGGGAAGGACCTGGACACGCAGCGAGAGGTGGTCGTCTCCATGCTGCTCCGCCTCATACAGTATTACCAGGTCAGCCGGGCACTATCTGCAAAATCATCACTATATTTTTTAACGCCTGTTCCTAATCTTTAATCTGTGCTGATTTGTATTCAAAATGAATTTTGTGAGTATGTTATCCTGCCTCTTAATTTTTATATTAAAACTGTCCATGTATACATTTGTTATTTGTTATGCTTATTTACACTTCACATCTTATACACTGAATCGACGATGAATATGATTGTTTCAAGGTACTTTAATTTAATAAACATGTTAAAAACATCCTGGAATTGTGCACTGAAGGGTCCTTTGAAAGTCCTGGAATTTGATATGTTAAAATGGGTATGAACCCAGTTGTGTAAATTGTACTCTGCCTTTGTGTTGCGGGAGCGGGACGTAGCTCAGACACTAGCGTGTCCACCTGTGAAGGTGTCGGTCATCCTATCGATCCTGCTCAGTGGACCCATTTGTAGTTTGGGCTATTTTCTATTCCAACCAGTGGTCCACAACTGGTTCATCAAAGGCTGTGGTATGTGCTGTCCTGTCTTTTGGAAAGTGCATATAAAAGACCCTTTGCTGCTTATCAGAAAGAGTAGCCTATGTGGTGGCAGCGGGTTTCCTTCAATGAAATATGTCAGAATGACCATACATTTGATGTCCCATAGCCGATGACATGAAAATCAATGTGCTCTAGAGGCGTCATTAGATAAAACAAGCTTTACTTTGTTTGTGTTGCCAGGTGCTAGACATGTTCATTATCGTGTTGCACCAGTGTCACAAGGAGAGTGAGGACAAGTGGAAGCGGCTGTCACGACAGGTTACCGACATGGTGCTGCCCCTCCTCTCCAAGCAACAGGTACGTGAGGCAAGACATGCCGCAGCAACAACCAGGTTGCGCTTTGTTTGCATATTTACCCACGAGAACAAGATCTCTCGCTAGATCTGGGGCGCATTGCATTGAAGTTGCATGTGCTTTGTTTGCGCATTTACTCGAGATACGAAGATCTCGCTAGCTCATTAGCGTGCATTACATTGAAGTTGCATAGTTATGAGTTTCTGTCAATTTTGTTAAGATAAATATATTAGGTTGATCGTTATAATCTACATTACTTGAGCTTGAAGTAACTTTTATTTTAAATGGCTAACTTTTTAGATATTTGAAATGCAACCATGCAAAATTAATTTTGGCAAGCGTGCCAAAACTCTCACACCATAGGATTCTGCAGTAACACGTTCTATTCAATTGCTTCAGTACTCCCTTACAATGCAATTATCATGAAGCAGATCAAGTATGACATAAAATACTGTCATGTTCTGTGATAAAATGTTGGTGTTTACTACTTCAGGGGGAGGTCGAGAGTTCGATTCCCGGTCGAGTCAAACCAATGACTTATAAAATTGGTACTTGTCACTTCCTAGCTTGGTGCTCAGCATTAATAGGATAGGGCAAGGACTGGTTGGCTAAGTGTCAGGATAATGTGACTGAGTGGGATATCGGGTCATGATGTTGGTGGCCTGATTTCCCAAGTAACCATTTGGGCACTGTCATAAGTCAGTGCCCATCCCGATATGACATTAGATGTTGCCAAAACATAAATTAATAATCCACTAAGGAATCATCCAAAGGAATCATCCAAAGTTTTCAATATTTTTGCGAATGTACAAAGAGTATTACGTTCCCTACAAAGTATTACACATCAACATTTTACCACCGAACATGACAGTGGCTCATGTTATACTAACCTTTCATTAAGCCAAATGCCTGTTTGGTCGGTGTGCTGCAGGTGAACCTGGACCACCGTTCTGGCCTGGACGTGGTACACAGACTGTTCGAGTCGGTGGCACCCAGTGTCTTCAGACCCGTCGATGTTCTCCTCAAGGCAATGCTCGCTCCTCCGTGCGACCTGGTAAGTCGGCGCTATGTCACTTCTTTATTTCCCTATTGTCTCTTCTTTATTACACCACCAACGCCGAAAGTGGGCACCAGACAGGATGGCCCAATGAGTTGAGCGTTTTGGTAGATCATGGTGTAAAACTTTCCGATATTTGAGATATGGGCTATGGAGAGCTACTCTATAATAAATTGCAAACGGTATATATAATGGTAATGGTATGTAACACCAAAGGCATATAAGGTATATGTGGTGTTGGTGATCATTACTAATTGAAGATAGAAATTGTATATCAATTTAGATAGTGAGAGAGGGTCACTTCTTGACCTGAGAGAGGGTCACTTCTTGATTTGTGAGATAGTCTTTGGAACTCTCCTCACATACCCCCTCCCCTCCAAGTATTATTTATGGATCACTGCACACCAGACACTACAGGGCACTGTAGCCAGATCTAACCATGCCTTGGTTACAAGGATATTGCGAAAAGCCAAGTCTAGGCACTGTTTAGACCAGATAAATAAGTATAAGCAAAATCCTAAGAGACTCTGGCATGAACTGCAACAAATTAACCCGGAAGCAAAATCTATTATCAGCAATCTTAGTAATGAGGACAACGGGGAGAGAATACTAGATAGCCTCCTGGCAGAAGAGATTAACAACTACTTTATTGATGTAGGTGAGAATCTTGCCAGAAAGTTTGACCAGGCTGTAGATAGTCAGTACACCTACCCGGTCACCACCAATGATCAGACGTATGATTTGACTGAGATAACACAGGAGCAAATCCTCAGAGAGGTCAATGATGCATCAGCATATAAGTCATCTGGCATTAAAGACATCAGCTCAGCCCTAATGAAGGTTTCAATTACTGCACTTATAAATGAATTTACTCACCTGTATAACCTAGTGGTCAACACTGGTATTTTTCCGGAAAGCTGGAAACTAGCTACAGTTTTCACCCATCCCAAAGACCAATAACCCAAGATACTGTAGTGAGCTGCGCCCAATATCTATTCTCCCTCTTCCTGGCAAAATCATAGAACAAATAATACATGATGAGATAAAAACATTTTTAGAGTCTTCAAAATACCTAACCACCCAACAAAATGGATTTAGAAAAGACAGATCAACAACTAGGGCATTGGCCTCTCTTATGGATGAGTTATTGACCAACATGGACAAAGGTGAACTTACAATTGCAGTATACCTCGACTTCAAAAAAGCTTTCGATACAATTGACCATAGAATACTATTGCAGAAAATCCCGAAAGCAGGATTGGGGAAGAAAACCTGTACATTGATGGCCAACTACTTAACTAGTAGGAAACAATACACAAAACTTAATGACGCTGAGTCAACCATCAGGACTATTAAAACTGGAGTTCCGCAGGGTTCAACCCTGGGCCCCCTTCTGTTTTTAATCTTTATAAATGATTTACCCCAAGTATCAGAGGATGCAACATTCACATTATTTGCAGACGATGCAGCACTCACAGTACACAATAAAGATTTCCAAATAGCAACCGATCAGGTTCGGACAGTGCTGACCAGGGTTAACCTGTGGTGTAGTGAAAACAAACTATCCCTTAACACCAATAAAACCGAGTTTGTCATTTATGGCACCAAAGCAAGGAAGGCAAGGGCACAACGCGTAACACTGCAAATTGGCGGAAATCAAATTAAGGAGGCAAGTGCATACAGGTACTTAGGAACAGTGATTGATTCTACCTTAAATGGGAATCAACAGCTGGCTAGACTAACTCAATCATTGGCACTAAAAATGACTAAAATCAGGAAGATGCGGAGCTTCATAAGTGAAAACACTGCCCTACTGCTGTATAAATCAACAGTTCTACCAATAATAGACTATAATGATATAATTTATGGATTGCTCACAAAGCAGCAACTGACTAAGCTACAAAGGATCCAAAACCGGGCGTTAAGAACAATTTATTGGGGCAAAACACTAAGTGTACAGGAAATGCATGACAAAGCGAACCTAGATTACCTAATGGTTAGAAGAGATTCACATCTCCTATCACTTATGTACAGAAGAGCCAGAGATACCCAAATATAGAAAACACAAAAAGGAATACTAGACGGCTGATTCCACTCTACTCAAGTCCCCAAGCCTTCCACAAACTAATTAAAGCACCAATTTACAAAGGCAGCATGATGTGGAACAACCTACCAACCAGAACCAGGGCAGCGTCCTCTTACCTAGAATTTAAAAACTCACTAAGAGTACATCGGATTGGGCAGGCCCTTATGCAGTTGCAGTAAAGTATGTTCCATGGCGTCACCATACCGTAATTGGCAGACCACCAAACCCTCAGCCTCGGTATCTCCCCCTCCCCCAGCCCCCACTTTTTTAATTTGTTGCTGTTCCTCTGTTATCTCCAGTCAACCATATACGATGACAGAGACAGCCCAGGTAAAAATGTAAAATTTAAGACCTAAATGCACTGGGATTGGTCCCACTGCTTCACTGGTCACAGATGGTCCAGTGTATTATTAACAACCCCACCCCAACAACATAATTCATAAACTCACATAACTAGCTACATTAGAGTTACACTAGAATTTTCCTAACAAACCAACATTTATATACCGCTTGCCTAACTGCAACTGAACATTCAAACTTAGTACAAATTTACCAACTGAATACAGAAGATAACTTCTGCTTACATTCTAAATACTATGTAAATACTCACATTGATCTGACTAATATTGATCTGGTTATATGACACTACTGTACCATATTGTTATGGAACTTTTGGGTTTCAGAATTTCATTGTGTTACATGGTGCAAATTGTCTATTCAACAAGTATTGTACACCTTATTCTATATACCTTTTGTGTAAATAACCCTGAATTGAAAAATGGCTGGAAGACCAGTGCTTCGGCACTGACAAAAGACTTATTCAGCAGAATAAACATATTTACCAAAAAAAACTAAAAACAAAAAAATTGGTGGATAGAGGAATGCCTGTTAGTGATTGGAAGACTGGATCATTTGATCACCACCATCTTGTTTCTTGAAACTATATATACAATAAATGAGGGAGTCTCATTCTCCTACCTTTCACTCTTTATATCTACTTTCCTTCCTTGCCTGGAGTGATTTCTTATTAGCCTATCTACACCACTCAAACTGCCAGCCGTCGACTTTACAATGGTATTTCGAACCGTGGTCGAGTCAAACCAGTGACTTATAAAATTTATACTTGTCACTTCATAGCCAGGTGTTCGGCATTATTAGAGTGCTTGTTAATTTCAAATTAAAGAAACATTTAAAAACAAGGATGTTTATAGCGCCTTGTGTTCCAAGGCGATCATACATTCAAGTAGTTAATCCCACAGACCTAAGGATGTTCATAGTACCTTGTATTCCAAGGCGATCATCTGTCCAAGTAGTTAATCTCACAGCCCTAAGGATGTTTATAGTACCTTGTATTCCAAGGCGATCATCCATCCAAGTAGTTAACCCCACAGCCCTAAGGATGTTTATAGTACCTTGTATTCCTAGGCGATCATCCATCCAAGTAGTTAACCCCACAGCCCTAAGGATGTTTATAGTACCTTGTATTGCAAGGCGATCATCCATCCAAGTAGTTAATCTCACAGCCCTAAGGATGTTTATAGTACCTTGTATTCCATGGTGATCATCCATCCAAGTAGTTAATCCCACAGACCTAACGATGTTTATAGTACCTTGTATTCCATGGTGATCATCCATCCAAGTAGTTAATCCCACAGACCTAAGGATGTTTATAGTACCTTGTATTCCATGGTGATCATCCATCCAAGTAGTTAATCCCACAGACCTAACGATGTTTATAGTACCTTGTATTCCATGGTGATCATCCATCCAAGTAGTTAATCCCACAGACCTAAGGATGTTTATAGTACCTTGTATTCCATGGTGATCATCCATCCAAGTAGTTAATCCCACAGACCTAACGATGTTTATAGTACCTTGTATTCCACTGCGATCATCCATCCAAGTAGTTAATTCCACAGCTCTGTACTCCACGATGCTCCTTGGATAGGGTTGCTAAACTACACTATTTTTACAAAAACAGCGAAATTACTCTGCCAAGGACAGAACTTAAAATACCTCAAAAAGGTAGCCATTTAAAATAAAATATGACTTCAAGCTACAGTAAGGTAGATTATAATGAGCAACCTAATATATTTATCTCGGAAAATAACAGAAATTCAAAACCATCGGACTATGCAATTTTAAATAATCCTATTGATTTCAGAGTACGGCCATGGGGCTGCAGCGGTGGCTGTGCCTGGTGTTGTGCATCCTGCGCGTACTCATCTCACAGTCAAAGGAGGAGGTGGTGCTGTCGCGTCTGGATGAGCTGGACCTGCGCCTTGCCGTCTTCACGCACACGCTGCACAACCACAAGATGTGCACCCTGGGAGCGGAGATGGCTGCCTGCGACACGCAGCCAGCCCTTACGCCGGAGAACATGCTCGCACGGTCAGCTCACCTCCAAGTACCATAACTCCTGTTCAATTCCCAGTCGAGTCAAATGAATGACTTACAAAATTGATACTTGTCGCTTCCTAGCTTGGCGCTCGGCATTAATAGGATAGGGCAAGGACTGGTTAGCTCAATGTTAGGATAATTTGACTTATAGATATCGGGTCATGGTGCTGGTGGCCTGATTTCCCAATGGGGCAGCCCTATAAAGTCGGCATGAGTGTGCACTGTCACAAGTCAGTATCCGTCCTGATATGGCGTTAGATGTTGCCAGGACATAAAACCCAACAACCAACCAACCAACCAAGTACCATAAACCCACATCTTTAATAAGCCCAACTCTGTTGTTAGCCCACATCCAATGAAAGCCCACATCTGTTTTAATATAAGCCCACTTCAAGTGAAAACCCACCTCTTCTATTAGCCCACTTCCGCCCAGCCCCATTATTCGGTGGCATTCCATGTTTGGGTATTAACCAGAGGACGAGGTGGCCATACTACTGCAGTTTGTATTTCTTTACGATTGTCAGCAGATCTTCCGCGTGGTCCAATTTCCCCGCTGGATCTTAACGCAGACTTCCTCATTGGTAACATGGTCATTGTATGAGATGTGTATAATTTGGGTACTTATGGAATGTATCAATTTATTATACACATATTATTATGTAATTGTCTTATAATTGTTATCTACTCTAATTGTATTTGTGCTGATATATATGTCAACTAACTACTATAACATCCAACTGCTACTTGAGCTCCTTGAGGGAGGCAGTGAGCAACCTGGGGGGCGAACTGGTCTGCTACTAGGCAGGCATCTTTCTGTTTTCCACTTCTCCCTCCAGTGGGGCCATATGCATATAAACCAGTGTTTGCCTCGTCTGGTGTTAAAAGCTAATGCCAGGGTAACTATCACCAGGGTGGCGAAGTAGGTCGAGTTGTATGCAGGGGCGCAAAAAGTGGTCAGGGTAGCTAACCATTCCAGTTATTCTTAGATTGGGGATTCCCTTCTAACTGGTACCGGTGTGTACTGCTATGAGCCTGATAGATACGCTCGCATGGTGTACACTAACTGGTGACCGAACTTGACTTGACCCGACCCGACTTGACGTTACCCGACCTTACTTTACGCGACCCGACTTAACTTTGCACAGAGAGAGAGACACGCACAGACACACACAGACACACAGACAGACAGACATACACACATATACAGACACACACAGACAGACACAGAAACACACAGACATACACACAAAAATACACACACAGACACACACACACATACATACATACATACATACATACATACATACATACATACATACATACATACATACATACATACATACATACATACATACATACAGACAGACAGACAGACAGACACACACAGACAGACATACACACACATGTCATTTCAGCTAATGTTTGAAACGTAGAATACACATGCACACACACAGACATACACACCCAGACAGACACACACAGCCACACACACAGACAGAAACACACAGATACACACACAGACAGACACACACATACCCACACAGACGATGTTGAATCGACAGCTAACCGGCTGGGTTTACCATTAAACCTACTATGGAATGAGGTTAGCGTACCCTAGTTTACAGTCGGAGTATTAGTGCAAACACCACTTCTTGCATGCTGTCTTTTCGTCGCTAACCAGGGGATTCCCGCCAAAACCACTTTTGTAGCGCTAACACCGCGTCAGGCATATGGCCCTGCAGGTGCTGCTGCCAGAGTGATGGACTCGCTCCAATCATATTGTCAGTCTTGGTTATTATTGAAGATATTAATAATACCTTACGTAAGCCTGTGTCGCTGGTGCTTGCAGGTTCCTGCTGCAGGTGGTCGGGGTGACCGGTGAGGAGATTGCCCGTCGCTGTACCGACTTGACTAGTTCGCCAGCAGAGTTCAGCTTCATGTGCCAACAACTCGCGCACCTCCTGCTCTACATCACGCACATGTTCCAATCAGGTACTGGTCTATGTTTGTTCAAGCCAAATAGTCCGATGAAGCATGACATTTTCACAAACTAAAGCAATTATGTATTGTATAACGCGTTATGCACATATTAGTTAGGCTGCAGTGCCTTCGTATGGGCCTACCGCCGCTGGGCTGGTGGGCGCTGTGCCGCCTGCACTCACCCGGCTGGGGCTCCACGAGCCGCTGACGATCATCCAATCAGGATTGAGCTCCCCCGCGGAGGCGACTTCGGGCGGCTTCGTCTCTATACGGCCTCCAGTCGGTCGGAAATTTGACTATGTATCTAACTTAGTTAGATACTGCTGCACCTATTACACATTTGTTGCCACATAAAATTAGAAAGGAATACTGGGTCAATTTAATAGAACATGTTACGGCAGAAGACTATTGTGTCAGAGTTTTTGCATGCACATTATAATGTGGCATGTGCTTATAAAAGGGGTTTATATAATACACTGAGTATAAGGGCGCCCTCGTCTCTGCTTCAAGGATACCATCAAGAGAAGCTGAGAGACATTAAGACCGACTCATGGACATCGCTCTCACAGCAGAGAGCTAAATGGAGAGCGGCAGTCAAGTAATGAATGCAGTCTTTGTCGCATCGCGACCGACATGATGATGATGAGTGTATGATGGGGGGGGGGGGGGGGGGGGGGGGGGGGGGGGAGAGGGGCAGTGGTGCGTGCACAGACGGTTGGCGCCCCCCCAACGGTTCTGAGTGTGAGTAGGATGGAAGTTTTTGAGGTTAAGAAGTCTCCTCCAGTAGATGACTGAGGGAGGAGATAGGGCTGAGGAGCAGATAGAAGCTCCTGGCCTTATTATACTCGTATAATGGCTTATACAGCATATATATAAGATGTATATACAATATATTAGTAAGATATATATGATATATAATAGTTGACCTACATAATGAATAAGAAGACATGATAGTGGGTTAGAGTGTATTTTCTCTGGCTAGAGGAACAAACGGCGGTAAGTGAATCAGAATAATGAGCAAGGCGAGTGGTGGCGCCACCGTCAGAGCTGAGGTTGAGTAGGTTAGAGCAGTAGAACACCGCTTCCCCTGCCTTACTGAGCCTCCTCCCACACCTTGTGGAATGAAGGCATGTTGCATGGTATGATTTCCTATTTCAATCAAATAGTCGAAAGCTACAGCATTCCCATGTCTCCTGAAAAACATTGAATCATCACGACAATTTTAGGGTGTTCTTTTAAATCCTAATTCTCCCATGACTTGAAAATCGAGGTACCCCCAATACTTTTTGTGTTGGAGGGGGAGGGGGGTTGTTAAACAAACAAACAAACAAACATACATGAAAATCAAGGAATTTAGGCTGTCTTTGAAAATCATAGAATTTAGAATTTTTGTTTAGTAACATGTAAAATTCATTCACTTGTTTTCGCTCCTATTAAAAGTGAAATATATTTGGCTACCCACTAATGGACTTGATGTACATGTGTATACAACATGTTAATATTTGCACCAGATGGGATGGCTGAATGAGTTGAACGCCCGCGTCCCAGTTAGCAGTTTGTGGAATTCAGACCCTGGTCGAGTCTAACAAATAAACTTTTTAATTTATGCTTGTCGCTACCTAGCCTGGCACTCGGCATTACTAGGATAGGGCAAGGAGTGGTGGAATGAGGGAAACCCAATTTTTCACAATTGAAATTTCCCTTGCTTAATCAACAAATCCACCATCCTGATATGACCTTAGATGTTGCTAGGACGTAAAACTACAAACAAACAAATCAACATATCCACCATCCATACGGGGCCTGGGAAGTCTTGAAAAGTATTGAACTTCATTTTCCCCATTTCAAGGCCTTGAATAGCCTTGAATGTTAACCTATTTTGGGTAAATAGTCTTGAAAAGCCTCGAATACCATTAAACTTCCCCCACTGATCTAAATTAGTCCGAAATTGCCATTAGGAATGCACATTATGATCATCAATTATAAATTATAGAAAGTAATAACCACCGAATTATGCAACTTAACTAGTTTAGAACCAATGGTGGTATATCAAAAAGATTAGTTTGTTTTCTTTGCTTTTATGACAATATGATGCAGGAACTACGTGAAGTAAGACCATTAAGTGTAGTGGTCAGTCCGGATGTGTGAGGCGGAGTGACCAGCTGAGGGCGTGGGCATCGGTGTGCATGCTCTGTGGGACCCCCCCCCCCCCCCCCCCCACCACCACCACCACCACCACCCGGCGGTGGGGGGCGAGGGGGTGGGCACCGTGCCTCGCCGCCTCGCGTGCCCCGCAATGACCCCGAATGAGCACATGCTCATTCCCCACCATTTACAAGTTAACGTGTATGTAATTCATACACTCGGACAAATGGAGAAAAGACATATCATAGTTTAATTATATTTATTCAACATAAAATAAATCATAACCGAAATACGGTTGTGCAGTATAGTGCAGATAGGTAAAGTGACCGAGCAATCGAGAGCAGTTCATGTTTTGTTCAGTAAGTTGATGAGCAGGTAGTGGTAGTAAGGAGCATCGTGAAGGAACAGCGCTCAAACCTCCTATCAATGGGTGGGTGGGTGAGCGAGGTTGTCTGAGCAGTGACCCGCAAAGAAGTGAGGCAGGTAGTGTAGTGCGATTCGTGAAGAAAGCTAAAAATAGAGATAGCGCCTCGTGTGCAAATTACCCATGTTAGCCTGCAGCCAACATGCATCACACAAATATAATAGGGCAAATAATGTTGGGGTTTTTGTTTGTCTTAGGAATTGCTACAATACTACGCCATACAGAAATCTGGTGATGTAATATCATAAAGAGTTTACGAATAAATGTCTTTTTGGGGGGGGTGGAGTCCGATGGTTTTGAATTTCTGTATTTTTTCTGAGTTAAATATATTAGATTAATCACTAGTATCTACTTTACATTAGTTCAAAGTTACTTTTACTTTAAATGGTAAACTTTTGAGATATTTTGAGTGCAAACATGGAAAAATAGTTTTGGCAAGCTTGCCAAAATCTGACACCATATACTTCTGCAGTAACAGGTTCTGTTAAATTATCTCAGTATTGCCTTCTATGCAGAAACAAATGTTTAATAAGTGCATCAGTATCTAAGTTAGATATGTAAAATCAAACCTAGATAATTAGTTTGGTTTTGAAAATTTGATATTTTGTCAGACTATGCAGCTTTAATTTCTGGCTTAAAAAGGGGTGGCTTATTAAATAGTTGATTGCTGAAAATCTGTACGCAGTGGGTATAGTGACTATGACTTGAATTCGGTTTCTATGGTAGCGTTGCTATGTTGTGATATATGTGACATTGGGAACCCGACTTACAGGAAGTATATGGACACCACACAACACCCCAGGTAAACACGTGACAGGAAACGCTATGCATAACGCTGTGCATGCGCAACACTGCTTGGGCGAGCGAGGCAGCCATTTTGTTTAAACTGTAAATACCATATTTCCTCGCGCAAATAGCAGCCCTCTGCTAGCCTTTTTTTTACTAAATAGTAGTAAATGTATAATAATAATTAAAAAAATTAATATAAATAAAAAGTGCCTCTGGAATATCTCCTCCCACCGCTGCCTCCACCCGATCCCATCCAATTTAGGCAAAACACTAGACTAGTCTTTCTTTATTATCAGAGCGATTTATCGAGAACTTAAATCATAGCTGTGTCCTCTGATCTGAAGCCAAACTTGGACATCTTATATAGTGGCATTTGAAGCAAATTTCAACGAAAGGAGCAACATAAATGTCTCCCTTGATTAGCTGGCTCCTTTGTCCAAGTTTACCACCACCATCACCACCGTAACCGTCACCACCACCACCACCACCACCACTGCCACCACCACCGTCACCACCACCACCACCACAGCCTTTTTAAAAAGTAGCTTTAACCAAAATCGACCACTAACTAATACCAAATTGACTTTGTTATTACTAAGGAATGTTATTTTGTGGTGGTTCTCTGTGGCGGAGTGGTTAGAGTGTCTGACTTCTTTCTAGGTCAGACTCCTAATCTGAGGGTCGGTGGTTCGATTCCCCATGCCCCCACCTCTGCCAATTTGGATTTCCACCGCTGTGTATAACTTACAGCGTCATCAAAGGCCAGTTGCTCTCATACCATGTCTATGTGGTGTGGGAGGTTAAAAATCCCTTGGGTCGGTAAAAGTGTAGACTCGGGCTTTCTATCGACAAACTGTCTAATGGTGAAAACAAGTCTATTCAGATTTATTTATCCATGATAGGCAGTATCAATCTTCAAGAAAAAAAACTAATTTTACCAATTGTGAACTTGGAAATACTGGGTGTGACTAACCGAATAACCCCATGGTGGTGACAGTAGTAGCTACTAAAGCTTTGTACTATTGGTAAGGAAGGTAGTTTAGGGACGAAACCTAGTCTGCATCGACTGAGATGTCGACGGTAATGTTACTAAGTACAAGTTAACAAATTAAAAGAAATGTTTTTTTTGGTGTATGGGTATGAGATAGTAAAATAAAAAAGCAGTTGATTATAAAACACTAAATATTGTTCCAGTTCATAAACTACTTTGGTTACATACCTATAGGTGGCGCCTCTCACACAGGAGTATAGATTTGTGAAGAACTATATGTATAACAGATTCAGTGTTAACTAAAAAAAATAATTAATGGAATATTGCGTACCGTAGACATCTATATGGTAGAGACATGCAAATATAATGTGTGGTTTTTTTATTTAAGAAGAAAATGGGGAGATTCTGATGAAATAAAGTGATGTGAAAAAGGAGAATAGCAAAGTGACATGTTATTTCAATTAAAGTAAGATAGGCCTACGAATGGCTTTAATTTAGAGAGAAAGTAAAGTTACTTTTTAACGCAAGCAGTTAAAGACAATATAGTTAGGGGGAAAACACAACTAAAAATACGACTCTTATTCATAATTATTTATTTATATTATTTTTGGGGGAGGGGAGCAAAGAGTGGGAAGAGCTATGTAGGCAAATTGCTAAGGCAAGTCCCTGTAGGTGGCGCCAGTGTTGGGTTAATTTGCAGCAATATCATGAACATGTAGTACATGAAGTTGCAAAGACACTTTAATACATTCAGTAATGTAGTAAACAAGATACCTAGAATTGGATCCTTGTCGCCCATTCATATTCACATAATTAATTGTATAGTACATATATATATGATATATATATATGATATACATATGATGTATGTATATACTCTAGCTTTAACCCATGCACAGTGCATGGGTTAAAGCTAGGCTCTGCATCAATCCATGGGCCAATATTGTGTTAAACTGTCATTATATATATATATGTTCACGGTCTCTGACTATATTCAGAGACAATGTATATTTCTACATTCTATGCTATATTCCTTACTTGTGCATGGTCATGTTTCAATATAGTGCCGCCATCTGGTGGAATCCATCTGTACCATTATGTGGTAAACCATATCAGTGGCACTATCTAATGGTAGAGTTAACAACACTCTCGGTTATGTGACTCAAAATGGATGCCACTCTGGTCGAAGTGACCAAAGTTAGTAAAACCATCAAAATTAATATGAAATGTGTACGGTGGGCATACAAAAAACATGGTATTAACAACCCATAAATTGCGAAACATCAGTGGAGTATGATGATCCGTGTTGGCAGCACCGATTAACAGAGGAGTAGTGATCAGAACCACCGTAAGATTTAACCGATGTTTGTTATTATACATAGATAAGAAAAAATCGTCCGGTGCAACTGACACTGGTCTACATCCGGTGGAGGTGAGGAGGCTGCAGGTAGCGCCACCGGTACAGTGTTGTGTCTTATGGAGTATAGCAATAATAATAATAATTTCCTTACATCTCTTTATACTTGTATAATGCGTTATGCATCACATATGATACTATGCATTAAGAAATAGTTCAGGAGAACCTGTTAAATAGATGGCGTGACGACGTTATCCTTACAGGTCTTTACAGACGCGTTGCCATGGCAGCCATGGCAACCGTGCAAAAGGACCGCGACGAGGGCACGCCCGAGGGCTACTACAGTCTGCGCATGCTCAACGCCAACTTCCGCCGGATGGGCGCCACGCACCCTACACTGACCCTGCAGTGGTGCAACCTCCTGATTCTAATGAACATAGACGACCAGCAGTGGTGGAGTGAGATTCTGCAAACCCCTAGAAAGTACATGCTCAACAGCCCTACGTGAGTGTTGGTTAGATTTGCATAATCTGATGATTTTGAGTTTCTGTCATTTTCTGAGATAAATATATTAGGTTGATTGCTATAATCTACTTTACTTTTGTTTAAAGTAACTTTTATTTTAAATGGCTAACTTTTGAGATATTTGAAGTGGAAACGTACAAATTTAATTTTGGCAAGCACGCCAAAACTGATACCATAGGCTTCTGCGCAGTAAAAACAGGTTCTATTAAATTGGCTTGGTATTCCGTTCTATGTGGCGACAAATGTTTAATAAGTGCATCATTATCTAAGTTACATATGTAGAATCAAATCTAGATCACTGTTTTGGTTTTGAAAATTTGATGTTTTCATCGGCCTATGCAGCTTTAAATAAAATAAGTGTCCATTCTGCTTATTTAATCATTACTGCACACTGATACTAGGGTGCCTTCTTCCCCCCCCCCCCCCCCCCCCCCCGTTCAAATGGCACTAGTGCTATATAATATGGGTGTTGCTAGATAAAAGATTCACCTCGTACTTGCAGTAGGGGTGAAAACCAACCCATTAGCCCCCCCCCCCCCCCCCCCCCCCCCGGTCCCCTTCAGCAAGTTGTATGGGTTGTTCGCTTGTGATAATGTTGACAATTGTGAATATCCCCCCACCCCCATCCCACCACCCCTTAACTGTGTTCGGTAAATAAACACACCAAAGAGAATAGGATTCATTTAAGCACAAACAACGTTCTAATACCGACGTGCCGAGAGTTGAGGATAACGACTAATGCGTGTATATGTACATAAACAATACCCGTAGGCATAGAAAGCGTAAATCAATTCACCAGAATCCAGAAACCAGAAGCAGCTGTATCTGCGGAATTTATATAAACTGGTCTCAGTGCCTTCTCTCATGTTTTAATAAAGTACCAGCTGGGTATAAGTACTGCTGAAACTGGTTCTGGGCTGAAACATGGGAGAAGGCCCTGGGACCGGTTTATATCAATTCCACGGAAAATATACATATATTAATCACCAATGTCGGGGGTCGGTCTTAAGCATTGCTTATGCTTCGGTCACAAATGCGTTACGGCATGCTTGCGGTGACCATAAGTCGCCGCATCGGCCAGACAGTACGGTGAGTTACGGTCGACGTATGGTGACCCTACGGTTTTTTGCTCGCCGCAAGGTGTTGCGGTTTGTTTTTTTAAAGTCAGAGTTATCTTAACTTAGTAAAATCGCAACGCCACAGGCAAAGACAATCCCCAAGGTGCCTTGCGGTGACCGTATGATTTGTGAATATATAAACCGCAGACCGTAACATTTGCATAAACCGCAATGCAGACCGCAGCCACCGTACAGCGCCCGCAGCATTTGTGACCTAGGCATTAGTCATATTAAAGGCGATGGTTATGTTAGCAAAAATATTCCCGCCAAATGTTGTCGACTGCAGACGACCGAACGCCGACTTGGAGGGAACGCTGCCCCCGAACGGACGGCGGTGTCACAGCGAGGTGGTTCGACGTGGGGGGCTCATCCTCTTCTGTGATTATGTGGTGAGTAGTCCTTTTTTTTTTAAATTTACCGAAAAGAATAGCAGTCTATATTACTGTGTTCTTATTAGAACACCGGGTGCGGTGGCCGAATCGCTAGAGCGCAGGCCTCGCGTGCGGGAGATCGGGAGTTCGATTCCCGGTCGAGTCAAACCAATGACTTACAAAATTGGTACTTGTCGCTTCCTAGCCTGGCGCCTGGCATTAATAGGATAGGGCAATGACGGGTGTGCTCAGTGTCAGGATAATGTCACTGAGTGGGATATAGGGTCATGGTGCTGGTGGCCTGATCAGACAGTATGGCAGCACTATAAACTTGCCACGAGTGCGCACTATCATAAGTCGGTGCCCGTCCTGATATGACCTTGGATGTTGCCAGGACGTAAAACAACAAAATTTGATGTTTACCACTGGAAGATCAATGCTATGGCACTGAAAATGATATATTCAGATGAATAAATATTGCCCCCCCCCCCCCAGACACACACTTCACCAAGAAGTGTTTGGCTTAAAGTAGAGCAAATGATGAAGTAATATATTGGTCATTAAAGGCTTAGTTCAAACGGTATAGAGATCCAATGACAAAATACACCTCCCAATCAGCTCGCAGAACTGGTCACCATTCAGGTAGTGAAAACAAACCCACAAATCAGCGGACAGTAACTTTTTTCCCACTTGCCCAATAGGGACTGAATTTTCTACTTTCCCGAGTGGCAAAACTACTTGCCCAAGCTCAAGTCAAAAACGGGAGATGCATTTGAAAAACGGACTTTGAAGGACATAAATTGTCATAAGCAAGTAAAGGTGCATAGTCCGATGAAATATCAAACTTTCAAAACCAAACCAATTATCTAGATTTGATTTTACATATCTAACTTAGATACTGGTGCACTTATTAAGCATTTGTTTCTGCGTAGAAGGCAATACTGAGTCAATTTAACAGAACCTGTTACTGCAGAAGTCTATGGTGTCAGAGTTTTGGCAAGATTGCCAAAACTAATTTTCCATGTTTGCACTCAAAATATCTCAAAAGTTTACCATTTAAAATAAAAGTAACTTCGAACTAATGTAAAGTAGATACTAGTGATTGATCTAATATATTTATCTAAAAAAAAATGCAGAATTTCAAAACCATCGGACTTTAAGAATCAACAGCGCTGTGTGGACAGTGGTTAATAAGTACAACGCACACTCAGCACAGATCATGTATCCATAAATATCATTATTATCCGTGAATATATTTATTTCAAATTAACATTGATGCGTCATGTGATATGTGGAGGAAATAGCGACCTTCCCATTCGGGCCGGTCACTGAGAACTTCACCTGCCCGACCGAGTAAACTAGGTGCCCCGGGCAACCGGGCAGTCCTTATTGTTCTACCCTGCAGTTAGTACAGCACACCCAGCATCCAGATAGTAGAATTACCACGGGAGCGGGACGTAGCTCAGGCAGTAGAGTGTCCACCTGTGAAGGTGTCGGTCATCCTTTTGATCCTGCTTAGTGGACATATTTGCAGTTTGGGCTATTTTCCCTTCCAACCAATGGTCCACAACTGGTTCATCAAAGGCTGTGGTATGTGGGAAAGCGCATATAAAAGACACCTTGCTGCTTATCGGAATGAGTAGCCTATGTGGCAGCAGCACGTTTCCTCCAAAGAAATATGTCAGAATGACCATATGATTGACATCCATTAGCCGATGATATAAATCAATGTGCTCCAGAGGTGTCATTAAATAAAACAAGCTTTTGTCGAATCACCAACGAATCAGTTGAAAATGGACCCACCAAGTAGGTGGTGAAACATGGTGAGACTTTCACCCCTGGTTGTTATTTTTGTTTATTTTAGTGTGAGAATCTCTCTGATGCCGAGCACATGACCTCGGTCATCATCAACCACGTGAGTGACGTCATCAACTTGTCACATGAGCCGCCAGTCAAGGACTTCATCAGCGCCATTCACCGGAACTCGGCCGCCAGTGGCCTCCTCATACAGGCCATACACTCACGCTGTGAAAACATGACCCGCGTAAGCCTACTTATCTGCTACTCATTCTCTAGGCTATAATAAGCCTGTATCATCAGGATGTCTACGGAACCTTGTATTCCCAGGTGGTCACCGGTCCACGTACTGACGTGGCTGAATGTTGCTTAGACTTGATGATCAGATGTGCTTAATGTTGGCGATCGGATGAAAACCGGTGTTTCCAACGTGATATTGCCTTTAATACTATGTGTGACTATACGAGAATCATGAAAGTGTGAGGTATAAGCAATGTTGTTGCGGAGGATGAGTCAACTGGACGGATGGATGAATATCACCCAAAATCTAGGTGATCATGAATGATATTTGTTATTCCCCTCAATTGTAATTTTCTTAAAGAATTTGATGTTAAAATTTTGGGTAGATTCTTAAAGCTGCATAGTCTAATGAAGCATCAAATTTTCAAAACCAAAACAATTATCTGGAATTGATTCTAGATATCTAACTTTGATACTGGTGCACTTATTAAACATTTGTTGCCACATAGAAGGGAATACAGGTGCAATCTAATAGAACCTATTACTGCTAAAGCCTATGGTGTCAGAATTTTGGCGTGCTTGCCAAAACTAATTTGACATGTTTGCACTTCAAATACCTCAAAA
The DNA here is from genome assembly GCA_030323885.1 of Branchipolynoe longqiensis. Lineage (NCBI taxonomy): Eukaryota > Metazoa > Annelida > Polychaeta > Phyllodocida > Polynoidae > Branchipolynoe > Branchipolynoe longqiensis. The sequence continues at coordinate 96,093,622 of CM059190.1, read as the reverse complement.
GTCAGCCATTTAAAATGAAAGTAACTTCAAACTAAAGTTAGATAGATTATAACAATCAAATCAATATATTTATCTCAGAAAAATGATAGAAACTCAAAACCATCGGACTATGCAACTATTAAGGGTACTTTAACTTTGTAGGCAGCGCAAGTGAAGAAGACGCTGCATTGCCTGGAGGCGATCCACCTGTCTCAGTCCGGAGCGCTGCTGACTCTACTTATCGACAAGTTCCTCAGCACAACACACTTGGCTGTCGCGCGCTTCTGTGATATGATTGCCTGCCGCCGAGTCGAAATGCTGCTAGCAGAGAGTGTCCAGGTAAGTAGTGATTAATCCCCCGCCACCACACACACACAGCTCCCGATCTCCATCCCATCAAGTTGCAGTACTGATTCAGGATGGAAGCCCTTCAGGTTTCTAAATTTGTTAATACCATTTTTTTTTTAAAGGGGTGGTAGAGATAAATCATGTGTGGGGGGTTGAGAGAGGACCCCCCCAACTCATATTCAAAAGAAGAATTGTGTTTCTGCTCTTTGGCTAAATGTTAAAGCTGCATAGTCCGATGGATACATCAAATTTTCAAAACCAAGACAGTGGTCTCGATTTGATTCTACATATCTACCTTAGATACTGGTGCACTTATCAAACATTTGTTACCACGTAGAGCGAAATACTGAGCCAATTTATGGAATCTGTTACTGCAGAATCCTGTGATGTTATAATTGTCCATGTTTGCACTTCAAATATCTAAAAGTTTTACCATTTAAAATAAAAGTAACTTTAAACTAACGTAAAGTAAATACTAGTGATCGATCTAATAATATATTTATCTCAGAAAAATTACAGAAACTCAAAACCATCGGACTATGCAACTTTAAATAAATATGGGGATAGTGATTTTTGTTTGTTTGCACCTTACATTCATTGATTAAGCAGGAAAAATTTCAATCACGATCAATTGGTCTTTCTCATTCCACTGCTCCTTGTCCTATCCTCTTAATGGCCACTGCCAGGCTAGGTAGCGACAAGTATGCATTTTTTAGTCATTGGTTTAACTGGGCCGAGTTTCGAGCCAATGCCCTACCACGTTTGTGTGGGAGTATTATTGATGTCATTGTTATCGCTGGTTGATAGGAGAGCAGCAGTCAGCTTCCACCGGAGGATTTGGAGAAACTGCTCCAGTTCATGAAGACGCATGGCCTTACCACCAGGTTAGTGCTGTTAAACCTTGGGTAGAAAGGAAGCCTGGAGCACAGTCACCGAGCGACATGTGCACTTACATCACCACCAACACCAACACCAACACTACCAACACCACCAACTACCAACACCAACACTACTACCAACACTACCACAACTACCAACACCACCAACTACCGACACCAACAGTACCAACTACCAACACTACCACTACTACCAACACCACCAATACTACCAACACCACCAATTACTATCACCACCAACACCAACACCACCAACTACCAACACCACCAACTACCAACACTACCAACACCAACAGTACTACCAACACTACCAACACCAGCACTACCACTACTACCAACACTACCAACTAACAACACGACCAATACTACCAATTACCATCACCGTCAACACCACCAACACCACCAATTACCATCACTACCAACACCACCACCAACAACACCACCAAGACTACCAACACCATCAACACCACTACCAACACCACCAATTACCATCACCACTAACACCATCAACACCACCAATTACCATTACCATCACCACCATCACCACCACCACCAACACTACCAACACTACCAACACCACCAACAACACTACCATCAACACCACCAACTACCATCACTACCAACACCACCAGCACTACCAACTGCTATCACCAACACTACCAACTATCACAAACACTATCAACTACCATCACCAATACCATCACTACCAATACCAACACTACTACCATGACCACTACCACTACTACCAACATTACCAACACCACCAACACTACCAACCACCAACACTACCAACCACCAAAAATACCAACTACCAACAACTCCAACTACCAACACCAACACTACCAACCACCAACAATACCAACTACCAACACCAACACTACTCCCACCACCAATGCTACTACCACCACCAACACTACTACCACCCCCAACACCAGTGCCACCACCAACACCATTACCAACACTACTTCCAACACCACCAACACTACCAACCACATATATATGTGTTGTATAATGTATTATACAAATATAAATAGCAAATAAGATTCCACCATATTTAATCTGTGGTTCCAGATTTTCTTTGCAGTCAACATGGACATTAACTTTACAACTATGCCTGACTGTAGTGTTCTGATTCTCACTACCTTACATGTTGTTTGGACATAAGCGCCAATCACTCACTGCTGCTGTGGTTGCTTTCCCTCAGGCACGCCCGCCTCGCTTCGCTGCTAAACAAGTTGCGGGTGCTCATGTGCCCAGAGAGTCGAACTTCACCATCTCCGGAGACAACGCACCCTCTGGCTGTCACCCAGACCACAGTCGGTGACATCCGCATGAACAAGGTAAGACATGTGGCTGTCGCCCACATCACAGTTGGTGACGTCCACATGAACAAGGTAAGACATGTGGCTGTCACCCAGACCGCAGTTGGTGACATCCGCATGAACAAGGTAAGACATGTGGCTATCACTTTGATCACAGTTTGTGACATCTGTATAAACAAGGTAAAACATGTGGCCATCACTCAGACCACAGTTGGTGACATCTGCATGAACAGAGTAAGACATGTGGCTGTCTCTGATCACACACAGTTGGTGACATCCGAACAAGGTAAGACATGTGGCTGTCACTCAGACCGTAGTCAGTGATATTGCGTGAACAAGGTAAGAAGTTCAGATGTGATCATATTACCTCCTTCGCCTAAGTATGTCTTCATGTGTTATGACTACTGGTGTTTCCTTCAGTTGCAAACCGCTGCTCTAACCAGTGAGTTCACCAGGACCGGTATTTTTATTTCATTTAAAACTCTCTTTTTTTTAGTGATCGTTTGTTTATTCTGTTCATAACGTGCATGCACTTGTTTTCGCCGCTATGCAGTAGTGGTCATAATCCATACGGATTGATTCCCTTAATCAATAATTTCTGTCAACTTGTTTGTGGTGTAAAATCGGGCAGTTCCCCATTTCTAAAATTTATATTTTGGGTGGTTTTCGACTATATTTTGTACATAGTCAACATTTGTATTACCTTGTACCCAGGCGATTAGTATTTTAATCTAGATATACTATGTTAGTATGTCTGCCACATACACTTGTGACTGAGGTGCTGGGATGTCAATTGAAGCTACCTCTTTGTGTTCAGGAGTGGTTTACGCTCATCGTCCGTGAACAGTGCTTCAATGCGAACACTTCACCGCGGGAATGCGCCCAGCTTCTGCGTCACCTTGACTACAGCAGCATTCTCAGCATCATCATGGCCAAGGTCAGTAACCCATTAATGTGATTTAAACAAAATACAAAAATGTTTACATTCGTTTATTAAGCAGTAGAAATTTCAATTGCGGACAAATAGTCTTCCTCATTCCTCTGCTCCTTACGACTGGTTGGCTCAGTGTCAGGATAATGTGACTGAGTGGGATATCAGATCATGGTGCTGGCGGCCAGGTCTCCCAGTGGGGCAGCACTATAAAGTCACCATGAGTGCACTGTCACAAGTCCTGATATGACCGTAGATGTTGCCAGGACGTAAAACTCCAATAACCAACCAACCTGTGTCCGGTAGGAGTTCAACCTCGCCACCCTGGAGGAGTGCATCTCACTCGGCACGCACCTCACGCTGTCCAAGCTGCAGCGGACGCGTTACCACGATGACGTCAGGCACGGAGATGGGCTCAGCGGAGAGAATAGGCAGCCCACTGGGCAGCCGGTCCCACTCACCGGCCAGCCGGTCCCACTCACTGGCCAGCCGGTCCCACTGACAGGCAGCCCTGCTAAGGAGTACCTCGACCCGCTGCTGGGCGCCACCCAGATGACCCTCTTCAGACACATCAACAGCATCATCAACATGCTTCCTGTGCCACACAGCATCATCAACTTTGACGAAGCTGCCAGCCAACAAGTGGGTGCTATTTATTTCTTCACAATTGTGTGTGTGGGAGGGGGGGGGTGAGTGTGTGTGTGTCGGGTGGGGTGTTTGTGAGTGTGGGTGATTGATTGATTGATTGGTGGTTGCTTTACGCCATGTCGGCAGCATAGGCTATATTCACGGCGAGAAATGTTTGTTTTTTGTTCAAACCATCGCTTTTACATGTAAAGGCAGACAATTAATTATGTGCCAATAGACACTCATTAAATTAGAAAGCTCACAATCATATATTTGTGGTCAAGGGAAACAAATTCCCATAGAAAAAGAAAAGTTTTATTAATAATTGATAGAATCTATTTAGTAAACTATATGAGGTGGTACAGTCCAGCTGCCCTCAAAAGGCTAAAATGTTTTCCTGTTTTACCTTAGTAAAAAGGTCATGCATACTATCTGCAGTGTAGAACTGTTGGCGCAGGGCCAAAAAATCAACGCAACTTAGTAAAATGTGTTTGAGTGTCAGCGGGGACTGACACCCAATACATTCAGGGGAAGTTCCCCTTTGAGCAGAAAAGCATGTGTAAGCCACGAGTGGCCAATACGGCAGCGGCTAAGGACCACGTGGTCCCGCCGACCTCCCGCATGAGTCTGTGGTGGCTTTCCCACAGATGGTTCCATTTCTTTAAGTTTATTAATGTTTTCATCCCACTCATGTTGCCATTTGGATATTATGTGGGTGGCTATTAGTAGGTACTCCAAAGTCGGCGTATACGGTGTCCGCAGCGCGAAATTTGACCTATTTTAACCCTTTTAAAAAGGCTTGAATCTCCACTAATTCTGCTTGGTTTGAAATAAAAATTTTATCAAATTAAAGCTTGTTCTTTTGTCTTTTAGGCTGTCTGATTTTTAATTATCATTATGAAATAAATCACAGTCAATGGACACTTGTTGGCGGGTACCATCGGCAGCTCTGAGCATGCTCGCCGATTTTGTTTTCATCCAGTCTGAGCTACTCCCTTCCCTAAACTTGATGGCTTGGTGAGTACATTGACCTGAGCTAAAAATAACCACCAGTAAAAGATAGAGAAGAATCTAGGCTTCATTAGCATATCAAGCATGAGTGTTTCTGAGTGGGAAATTTGATTGAACTGAAGGAGTGAAAACATTAAGACATTAATCCTCCTTGAAAATTGATCAGGATCGTTTTGAAAATTATATCATCAGAAAGCTTAAGTCTTCCTCTACCTAACCAGAACAATATTTGGTTGAGATTTATATCATGCGCATCAAGCTTGGTCTGAGAAGTGACTGCTGCAAGAATTTGGCTATTGTCAGCTCGCGATGCTTAAAAGTGAATGTTGACTTTCTTTTTCTCTGATCAGTTAGAAAATGATGTCATCATGTAGAGCTTTAAATTCTGGTTACTTTGGTATAAAGAGTGCAGTGATCGGACAATTAGAATGGAAGTTATGCTATTTTTCTTAATTTTATTGTCAGTTCGCGATGCCTAAAATTGAATGTTGTCTTTCTTTCTCTGATCAGTTAGAAAATTATGTCATCATTTAGAGCTTTTGATTCTGGTTATTTTGGTATAAAGATTGCTGTGATAGGACAATTAGAACGGGAGTTATGCTATTTTTCTAAATTTTACTGAATTTATTATTGGTGTTTGCTGGAAATTAAGGAATTTAGCAAGTTTGACATGAAATTTCAGAAAGAATACTAAGAGTGATGGTCTGTAAATAATTGAGCTTCTTATTTGTACTATAGAGAATGAGATTCTTTAATATTGGACAGATCAGGTGGGACCCTAAAATCCAAGATTTGGCTAATTTGGAAATGTGCACAAAATGGGGCAAAAAAATCAATCTTTAAACACTCATAACTTTGCAGCTATTCAATCGATCTAAATGATTTTTATATCATTGAGATTCAATTTAAAAGATCTGTACAGATATATAAGATGTAATACTGACCTAATTCACTCAACGAGACAAACAAGGCAAGACGGATATGTAAATTAAATATAACAATTAGTTTATTTAAAGAAAAATAAGTCCGTAACTTCAAGGAAGTTGGGCGATCGTGTATAACTGAGCTGATTCGGCGACGGGGCCAATCTTAACTAGTACATGTAAGCGAGAATAAGCAGAATCATGAATCAGAGTATGTCAATCAGTAACGTGATACAAAGGCTATGTTCCGACATATTTAGTCAGAGCGAACTTGTATAACATATAAGTAACATTAAGCGTATATAAAGACTTAACGTAACGACCAGCGCTCAACCCAACAAATGTCCGAGCGCTGCGGGGGCAGCACTAATATGTATGTTTTGTAGATAGAGATTTACAGCGGAGCTCCTCCAGGTGCCTGCAGACATTAGATCATCTAACGTCAAGCCAGTACCTCGACATGATTGAGCGGCACCTCGTCTTAGGCTATGCAGTGTGAAACCCTTGTTAATACCAAATACTTGGAACGAAGCTAGTCTCAGGGCCCTTGATAACGTGGCGTTAGTAAGTGGGATACCTGTGGGCAATAAGAAAGCGGGGGAGTCTGGAATCGGGGTTATGGTTTTAATGTAGTTAAGCCAGGCTCTTAAAGGGCAACATAGCGAACCTGGGAGGGCTGGTAGTTTAAAGATAACTGGTGGTGAGGAAGGAAATCTTGTCTTCGTTGACCGAATTGTCACCAGCAAAGAATCGAGTCGGAGTTTTACATCTTTAAATTTGATAATATGCGGGTTATCACGAAGAGAGAGGGAGTTAGGTACTAAGTTACTTTGACGTATCAGTGTGAAATAACCTACGATTAATGCAGCTATCAGGACCACAGGTAGCGGGGTCAGAGTATAGAGGAAACTAATCAGACGCTTGAACTCAGAGCTAGTAATTGGAGGGGCGCGTATCGTTACATGTGTCGAATTCTTAAACAAACCTCTCTTCATAGTTTTGATTTCCGGCGCTGTGAACGCAGAGGGGTCGCCCGTTCCGGACTCTATCCATAGCTTTACCGAACTAAAGTAATTCGCTATTGCCCCTGGAGACTTCAATCTGTCACTGAGAAATAAAAGAAAAGACAACAAATCGTATACGGTAGGAGTATGCGCAGTTACAGTGTGCTGTTGACAAAATCTCAGATATACAGAGATGTGGGCCGCCTTGTTCTTCCAGGTTCTAGGCGCCAGCGCGCTCGTATAGCTGTTGATCAGCCGCTGGTGATGCTTTACCGAGTACCCTGGAAGATAGAGGCAAACAGTTTACTATCTTCCAGGGAACATGACAGATAATCAGAACACCAGAATACTCATATCGACAGAAACTGCCAGTTGTGTTAACTTCATCTCCGTACACATGGAAACAGCCCTTACTTTAGCGATATCAGAGTGTGGGGCCCTGCTAAGCGCATCCGCCAATACCAAGGACTCCCCCGGCTTGTGACAGATTTCCAATTCGAAATTCAATGTAGCCGCTATCAGCCATAACTGCCTTGCACATGCACAGAGAACCTTGTCTCTGCCCCTACCTGACTCTAGCACCTGCTGCGATGCCAAATTATCTGTGTTAATCTTTACCAGATACTCGTGTGGATTAAGCGGTAGAAGAAATAGAACCGCATGTACTAAATTAAGCGCTTCAAGCTGCGTTATCGCCAGTGTTGATGACTGTAATTCAAGCGAATACTCAGCTATGTAGAATTTATCCACCGAGAAAGCTCCCCCTGCCTTAAGAGTTGAATCACATTCTATTACCCACGTGTCTCTAGGCTTTTTTGGCAGTAGCTGAACACCATTGTATGAGTCTGCGAATTTCTGAAACCATTCAAGGTCCGACAATAAGTCAACATTAAACTCATGCTGACCCACATAGGGCGAGCCCCTCAACGCCTCCAATACCCTGTTCGAGAACCTAGTAGCCGGCTTGATACACTTCGATAAATGCTGCAATTTACCAGCTAGACTCTGAAGTTGCTTCCTTGATGCCGTAGACTTGGATTTCCAAGCTAAGCATTCCTCCAGTACCTCTCTAATCTTTTCTTTTGGCAACGTAACGGACATATTTACAGTATCAATTACAAACCCTAGCCAGGTGATCTTATTAGCAGGCTGCTGAGCACTTGGCAAGTGCCAGTGCCAAACCAAGCTGAGAGGTTAACTCATTAAACCTACGATACGCCAGTATCGCCCTATCCTCAGTTTTTTCTATCCCAATGAAGTCGTCTAAATAGCAAAGCGAAAAGAAACCTTCTTGCCTAAGGAGCCATACTATAGCTCGAGTGGTTCGTGCACAAGCAAGTGCCGACGTTCGGCAGCCAAAGGGCGGGGCAATATCAACATAAACTTTCCCGTTAAGCGAAATGCCCAGCAAAGGAGTAGACAGCGGACAAACCCTGAGCTGTCGATAAGCCCTAGCCAAGTCCGCCCCCCACACCCACGCATTAGAACCCAAGACCGTGAGCCTATCTGTCAAAGTGGTAACTGACGGCAAGGAAAAATTAAAGGGGGCCCCCAAATAAAAGCCCTTCACGATACCCGCGTTCACACTTCTTCCCGGGGGAAAACTCAGATCAATAATAATACGTTTATCAGCAGAATTTTTCTTTGGCCTCGTCATCATTGGACTGATCTGTGTCCACGGCAAGAAAGGGGGCGTGTCAAACGGGCCAAGAAGAGCACCATGTGCAAGCTCTGTATTAATAAATTTGCGAATATGATAATCTGCTTCAGCCGCCGCTGAATGGTTTCTAAATGTAGAGGTCGGGACTCTCTCAGACGTATAGTCCAACGGCCACCCAAACTCCAAATGATCGACAAGCAAAGCGTCAGGATAGTCCAGCAGCAAAGCCCGCCATTTTGGAATAACCAGACCTAACGGCACTGAAATCCGCGCGCCGAGATAATTCGGCAACCCCGACACCCTGACCTTATCAAAGATGTCCCTATAAATACCCTTATCCATCCACGCAGTATCCGACGATACTGGCCAGAAATTTAGTAGGGAAGGCCGAAAGACTTGTGGAGTCGGCGGTGGTTTAAACGAACTATTACTGGCAGTACTATGCAGCGAGAGCGCCACCTCAATAGGCCTATCGAACCAATCGAACGAAATATCTGGGCATGGAGCACCCGCAACCCCACCGACCATAACTTCATCGACATGTGTACTTAACTCGAGGCAGGTATCTTTACTCTGTCCAAGTTCGGCTTCAGTGATCACAGATATTACAGCTAAACCGTCATAATTACGTTCATTCCGTGCTACACTAGTAGTCGTAACATCCTCCCTTGACAACTGAGTCTGACTGGCTTTACATGTAACTGGGTCACGACCTTGCGGCTTCGCTAAGTCTGTGATTAGGTCAGTGGAATCAGCTGGCGCTCTGACCATGTGGTCCGGTGAGTCACGTGATGCCGCGCATTCGCCACCCACGTGGGTGGGCCGGTCACGTAGGCAGCAAACATCATCAACAACTTTACTTTCACACGTATCACTGATACTATCAGAGACTATCGGTAGAACGTTAACAGTGTCAAGAACAAGGGGCAATACAGGATTTACGTTATTTACAGGTAAGAGCAGAGCAGCTAGAGGAGACTCCCCCACATTATCAGACGATCTAACCCCGATAGTAGAACTAGCAGTAAGCATGTTATCAGACTCTCGTGAACAGGGAACCAAACTTACAGTGGCATTAGTAGCTGAAGTATCGGCGGAAGCTTTCTTGTCAAGAAACTTCCGCTTCTTCAAGCAGTCTTGTTCCCTATGTGACAGAATACGCTTAAACTTGTAAGCGCACCACGCGCAGATGTGTGGCGACTTATCTGGATGCTCGCCATGGGAAGATGTGTTCCCACAATCCTTTCCCCAGTTCCAAAGATAACAAGGTTTACCATCATTATCGCGAGTGTACTCTTCGCGGGGATTAATAGGACTGTGAGACACCGTCGAGGCGGCAGCCGCTGCTGCTGGTGCTTCAGACTGTGTGCGCTGCGGTGCATATTGCTGCCTATAGGGCTCGTGCACGTGGTGTGCCGCAGCACGTGCTTGAAGCGCCCTAACCGACTCGGTGCAGACATCCCGTTGGATATCCTTAACCGCGGCCAGGTTGCTCCAACCTTCCCTCAAGCGACCATCCGCCACCATTTGAAATACTTTCTCCGACCACCGGCGGCAGGTGGGCCAGTCCCAAGTTATGGCCATCAACGCCAAATCCTCCTCATGCTGAAGCAAGGCTGGAAACCAAGCCTGCGGAAAGTTAGGCTGCGCAACAAGCAGCCTAATGGCAAAGAAATATTCGGCCCAGGTGGCTTCCCCCAATGCAATTTTTCTACACGCGTCCCCACGAGTTACGAAATTATGGGGGAAGAGGGCCGTACCTTTCGGTTTCTGCAGAGCTTGGGTGGAGTCGAGCAGAAAGTCAGTAGTCACTGGTGGCTGTGGGTTCATCAGCTGGTACCTCGGAGTCGGGTGAGGCGACATGTAGACCGGAGCGGGCTGTGCTTGGCGAAGCGGGGTGGCTACTAGACGCGGCCCAGCAGCTGGTGTGCCATGGCGGGGCGTGCGAGCCGGAGCAGACGGTGGCAGTGGGTAGAAGGTAGCGGGCCGAGAGGTGTAGGTGCGTGAGACAGACGGCGGCGGACCCATCGGCACCGGCGAGACAGGCGGTGGGGGGTGCGCATAGACAGGCCTTGGCGACGGCGGTGGCGGTGTAGACGGTGGAACAAGACCCACACTTCCAGGCTGCTGCGACGGGCCAGGAATGGGGGGACCAGGTAGCGCGGCAATGCATTCCAAAGCGTTCAAGCGCGCCAAGACTCCCGACATTCTCCCATTTTCTTTCCTAAGCTGCATAATTTTCCCTTGTTGCTGTGCAAGCTCCCTCATGGCTGGCATCTGGGTTTCGGGCTGCATTTCCTCCTGTGACACCTCGTGGTCACTATCCGAATCTTCCGCCGGAGTCGGCAGTTGCTGACAAGAAGAACTCGCTTTCCTCTTAGGTTGTCTCCTCGGACTAGCCGAAACAGTTGAGACCTTAAGCGGGGGCCTCCCACGTCTCTTCTTTGCCGGCGGCATTTCTCTAAACTCAGGCTGCAGAACACGTGTAGTTAGAGCAGTACTTCAGGTCGATAGTCGAGAGCGAACCTGCTGCTGTGACGGCCGGGTGAGAAGTGACTACTGGGCGTGTCGTGAGACAGCAAGAAAACTATTCGACCTAGTTGCCTCGTTGAGCAAATTACTCATGTTAGCCTCGCCAACATGACAAATTCACTCAACGAGACAAACAAGGCAAGACGGATATGTAATTTAAATATAACAATTAGTTTATTTAAAGAAAAATAAGTCCGTAACTTCAAGGAAGTTGGGCGATCGTGTATAACTGAGCTGATTCGGCGACGGGGCCAATCTTAACTAGTACATGTAAGCGAGAATAAGCAGAATCATGAATCAGAGTATGTCAATCAGTAACGTGATACAAAGGCTATGTTCCGACATATTTAGTCAGAGCGAACTTGTATAACATATAAGTAACATTAAGCGTATATAGTTTAACAAGATAAAGACTTAACGTAACGACCAGCGCTCAACCCAACAAATGTCCGAGCGCTGCGGGGGCAGCACTAATATGTATGTTTTGTAGATAGAGATTTACAGCGGAGCTCCTCCAGGTGCCTGCAGACATTAGATCATCTAACGTCAAGCCAGTACCTCGACATGATTGAGCGGCACCTCGTCTTAGGCTATGCAGTGTGAAACCCTTGTTAATACCAAATACTTGGAACGAAGCTAGTCTCAGGGCCCTTGATAACGTGGCGTTAGTAAGTGGGATACCTGTGGGCAATAAGAAAGCGGGGGGAGTCTGGATTCGGGGTTATGGTTTTAATGTAGTTAAGCCAGGCTCTTAAAGGGCAACATAGCGAACCTGGGAGGGCTGGTAGTTTAAAGATAACTGGTGGTGAGGAAGGAAATCTTGTCTTCGTTGACCGAATTGTCACCAGCAAAGAATCGAGTCGGAGTTTTACATCTTTAAATTTGATAATATGCGGGTTATCACGAAGAGAGAGGGAGTTAGGTACTAAGTTACTTTGACGTATCAGTGTGAAATAACCTACGATTAATGCAGCTATCAGGACCACAGGTAGCGGGGTCAGAGTATAGAGGAAACTAATCAGACGCTTGAACTCAGAGCTAGTAATTGGAGGGGCGCGTATCGTTACATGTGTCGAATTCTTAAACAAACCTCTCTTCATAGTTTTGATTTCCGGCGCTGTGAACGCAGAGGGGTCGCCCGTTCCGGACTCTACCCATAGCTTTACCGAACTAAAGTAATTCGCTATTGCCCCTGGAGACTTCAATCTGTCACTGAGAAATAAAAGAAAAGACAACAAATCGTATACGGTAGGAGTATGCGCAGTTACAGTGTGCTGTTGACAAAATCTCAGATATACAGAGATGTGGGCCGCCTTGTTCTTCCAGGTTCTAGGCGCCAGCGCGCTCGTATAGCTGTTGATCAGCCGCTGGTGATGCTTTACCGAGTACCCTGGAAGATAGAGGCAAACAGTTTACTATCTTCCAGGGAACATGACAGATAATCAGAACACCAGAATACTCATATCGACAGAAACTGCCAGTTGTGTTAACTTCATCTCCGTACACATGGAAACAGCCCTTACTTTAGCGATATCAGAGTGTGGGGCCCTGCTAAGCACATCCGCCAATACCAAGGACTCCCCCGGCTTGTGACAGATTTACAATTCGAAATTCAATGTAGCCGCTATCAGCCATAACTGCCTTGCACATGCACAGAGAACCTTGTCTCTGCCCCTACCTGACTCTAGCACCTGCTGCGATGCCAAATTATCTGTGTTAATCTTTACCAGATACTCGTGTGGATTAAGCGGTAGAAGAAATAGAACCGCATGTACTAAATTAAGCGCTTCAAGCTGCGTTATCGCCAGTGTTGATGACTGTAATTCAAGCGAATACTCAGCTATGTAGAATTTATCCACCGAGAAAGCTCCCCCTGCCTTAAGAGTTGAATCACATTCTATTACCCACGTGTCTCTAGGCTTTTTTGGCAGTAGCTGAACACCATTGTATGAGTCTGCGAATTTCTGAAACCATTCAAGGTCCGACAATAAGTCAACATTAAACTCATGCTGACCCACATAGGGCGAGCCCCTCAACGCCTCCAATACCCTGTTCGAGAACCTAGTAGCCGGCTTGATACACTTCGATAAATGCTGCAATTTACCAGCTAGACTCTGAAGTTGCTTCCTTGATGCCGTAGACTTGGATTTCCAAGCTAAGCATTCCTCCAGTACCTCTCTAATCTTTTCTTTTGGCAACGTAACGGACATATTTACAGTATCAATTACAAACCCTAGCCAGGTGATCTTATTAGCAGGCGCTGAGCACTTGGCAAGTGCCAGTGCCAAACCAAGCTGAGAGGTTAACTCATTAAACCTACGATACGCCAGTATCGCCCTATCCTCAGTTTTTTCTATCCCAATGAAGTCGTCTAAATAGCAAAGCGAAAAGAAAGCTTCTTGCCTAAGGAGCCATACTATAGCTCGAGTGGTTTGTGCACAAGCAAGTGCCGACGTTCGGCAGCCAAAGGGCGGGGCAATATCAACATAAACTTTCCCATTAAGCGAAATGCCCAGCAAAGGAGTAGACAGCGGACAAACCCTGAGCTGTCGATAAGCCCTAGCCAAGTCCGCCCCCCCACACCCACGCATTAGAACCCAAGACCGTGAGCCTATCTGTCAAAGTGGGCAAATTACTCATGTTAGCCTCGCCAACATGACAGTTGAAAATAGAAATCACTTTGGAGTACCTACTATTAGTGGTTTCAATGACTCGCATGTAATGCCGCCGGGGGGCTGCGCCTGAAATAAAGTCATGTCCTTTGTCCCACTTCAGCTTCCACGTCTTTTGTGCCCGCGAGCAATGTTAATTCATTACATTTTTTTATTTTGTAATTTGTTTATTTTGTTCGTTATTATATATATATATATATTTTATTTTTTTATTTAGGAGGAGCAGTACAAAGAAAAGATGGAGGACTGCCTCGGAGATCCCGGGTGGTGCGAATCGGTGTTCCAGCTGGCCAGCGCCCTTCTCCAGTACCTCGTCAGCCTCCCCATGTTGCCATGGAAACCAGAAGTACCGCAGGAGTCGGCAAAGGACATCTGTCGCTTCAGTTTGTTGTGTTTAGAAGTGAGTACTGCACACATACATACACATGCATGCCAGACCGTCCGTGCTCTCCTTCCTTCCTTCCTTCCTACCTTCCTTCCTTCCTACCTTCCTTCCTTCCTCCCCTCCTTCCTTCCTTTCTTTCCTTCTTCCTTCCTTCCTTCATTTCTTCCTTCCTTCCTTTCATCCTTCCTTCCTTTCATCGTTCCTTCCCCCCTTCCTTCCTTCCTGCATTCCTCCCTGCTTTCCTTTCCTTCCTTCCTTCCTTCCTTCCTTCCTTATATGACCTTAGATGTTGCCAGGATGGAAAGCTCCAACAACCAACCAACCTTCTTTACTTCTTCCTCCATTCCTCCCTTCCTTTCTCCCTTCCTCTCCCACCTTTCCTTCGTTTTCTCTACCTTTTCCTTGTTTTCTTTTTCCTTCTGCCCTTTATCCTTCCAAAGATTGTTTTCCCTTTCTTCCTTCCTGCCTTCCTTCCCTTTCTCCATTCCATTTATTTCCTCTTTTTCTTGCTTTCTCCTTCATCCTTAAAAAATAATCATCTTTTCATTCTTTTCCTTCCTGCTTTTCATTCCATCCACCATTCCTCCTCTTTCATCACAAGTAGGTAATCTTAAGTAATGACTTGTATTGCTTTTGAATCCCAACACAATCACATCGTCCCCATTCAAAAGAAGAGTATGTTGCTGTCTGTGCTAGTCTCCCGCCAGTCTCTGCCTGCCACCTGATTGGCTGATTGGGGTGCATTGGCCTGACCTGCGCTTCTCCTGCACTCAGGTCCTGGAGTGGCAGCTGCACCAGGACGTGGTGCCCACCTCTGCACACCTGCAGACGGCGCTCGAGTCGATGGCGCTCGTACTGCAGGACCGGCGTCTCAATGACGTCATCGGCCACGCGGACCAATCAACGTGGGTCTGCGCGGCCATCAGAACCGTCCACTGCCTCCTCACCTCAAGTGAGTGCACGCCTTACTGCGCTACACAGCTGCCGCTCCACTGGGCCAATTTCAAAGCACGCAAAGCCAGGGTCCGTACGGGGCCTGGAGAGTTTTGAAATTTCATTTGCCCCATTTCAACGCCTTGAATTTAACCTATTTTGGGTAATTAGTCTTGAAAAACCTTGAATTCCATTAAACTATCCCCATTTCAACGCCTTGAATTTAACCTATTTTGGGTAATTAGTCTTGAAAAACCTTGAATTCCATTAAACTATCCCCATTTCAACGCCTTGAATTTAACCTATTTTGGGTAATTAGTCTTGAAAAGCCTTGAATTCCATTAAACTATCCCCATTTCAACGCCTTGAATTTAACCTATTTTGGGTAATTGGTCTTGAAAAGCCTTGAATTCCATTAAACTATCCACTGATCTAAATTAGTCCGAAATTGACATTCGCCATTGTTGCTTTTTTCTGAAATCCAAATGAAAATTAGTCTTGAATTCCTATAAAAAAAACAGCCTTGAAGAGCCTTGAAATAGCCTTGAATTCCATATCTTCATATGTGTATGGACCCTGCAAAGCTCTTCCCATGAGAAGTTTGTGTGCTAAATTAATTCCATGCAATTTAAGGCTTGTGTGAAAATAATACATGTGTTCTTAAATAATGTGATGCGATTTAAGGATTTCGGGAAAATAATGCATGTGTCCTAAGAAATATATTTATTAATTTAATTTTAGGCTTTTGTAAAAATTAGTATGAACTAGTTTATGAACATAGGAAATTTTTTTTGGTGAAGTCTGACTTCATTGAAGATTTGAATATCTCAGGCTAATATCCTAGTTTTTACTGTTATGCTAGTTATTATCTTGAAATATCTGTGTTTACAGTTTGTTATATACAGTAAAAACTCTCTGTAAGGCTCTGCTCATGGGTCCTTTCAGTACCTACCCATTTAATATTCATCTAAATCGTCAACAGTTTTAAAATGTTGACATGCCCCCTGCTAATAGGTGATATTCAGTAGCATTGAGAAAGCAGACATTATGGCCGCAGTGCTGTACAATTGTAGCTAGGGACAAAACTTTGTTTTAAAATGAGCTAAAAATAGCACTCATTTGTTACACGGTATCACTCACTCTTTTCACACCGTCTTTTCTATTATAAGGCCACTCAATAAAAATTAAATTTCCACATTAATGAGTTAAAAAAGTGATTCTTGTATTGTTCAGTGTGTTGTTTTTTAGCCAGCTCATTAACGTAACGTAGTTTTCACTTCTGTACATAACCTGTCGTGTCCGATTTTCATGTGTGACCAGAGGCTGTGTCATAGGTGTGACAGCAATAGTGTGACACATATGACAGTAGTTGTGTGCTAGGTATCTTGCTGAACATGACTACTCCCTTCAGTACTACAGTGAAACCTCTCTAAATCGACCTGCATGGGACTGATTTTAAATAGTCCATTTAGGGAGGTGATCGGTTTAGGGAGGTTTTTTTTTTATCATTACAATCAGGGATGAAAAATCTCCGCGATTTCGCGGATTTCCGGGATTTTTCGTGTAGCTATAAGTGTATACTAATACGTTGCGCCCGTCCTGATATGACCTTCGATGTTGCCAGGACATAAAACTCCAACAACCAACCAACCAATACGTTGTTTCATGCTGCAGCACCATTAGCGTATACTACTAATGCCTGCAAATGGCGCAGCAGGGTCAGCCTATACTACTAATATGTGCTTCTAACGCCGCAGCACTATCAGCGTATACCGATATGTGGTGCAAACGCCGCAGCACTAGCAGCGTATACTACTAATACATGCTTCAAACGGCGCAGCACTATCAGCGTATACCAATATGTATGAAACACGGCTTCAGGAATTTTCAGCGATTCCCTGACAATGCTAAACCTATGGGAGAATATCAGCGTTTCCGCTTTTTTTCCCGGAGACCACTTCATTCCTGTTCAATGGTATTGTATGGCCGATTGTTTGGGAACCAAATAAGGCAATGGATATAGGGAAGTGATCGAGCTGTGGAGATGGTCGGTTAGGGAGGTTTTATTGTATATAGAGTAGTCAGCGTTGTAAAATATACAGTGCAGGCTGCTTCCCTTCTAATTGTACAGAGTGGTATGTGGTGTAACACAATATAGCACAGATTACTCTCTCACCAATATGTTTAACGAACCATGGTTGTTCAACCGATGGAAGACCAGTGCCCTGGCACCGACAAATTAAATATTCCGATGAATAAACACATTCGCTTTGGGACAATATATCTGGCTGTAGTTATACACCGCTGTGTATAACTTACCGCGTCATCAAAGGCCAGTTGCTCTCATACCATGTCTAGGTGGTGTGGGAGGTTAAAAATCCCTTGGGTCTGTAAAAATGTAGGCTCGGGCTTTCTATCGACAAACTGTCTAATGGTGAAAACAAGTCTATTCAGACTTATCCATGATAGGCAGTATAAATCTTCAAGAAATGTGACAGTTATTTGACAGATGTGACTATTATATGGTAGCAGCTGTTTTACTGTAATTTGACTGTCGCTGGCAAACAGAGATCTGAAAGTAGCCTCCTGACACCGCTGACAGTAGATGTGTATCATCGATCGGACAGTAGCGATTTGACAGAGTTGACGCTTGATGTGTGACAGAGAGCTAGCAGTAGCTGTGTGACGGTTATCTTACTATAGATGTGTGACAGAGCTGGCAGTAGCTGTTTGACACAATGGACTGTACTGATTGACAGTCATCTTACCATAGATGTGTGACAGAACAGTCAGTATCTGTGTGACACAACTGATTGTACTGTTAGACGGTTATCTTACCATAGATGTGTGACAGAGAGCTGGCAGTAGCTGTGTGACAGCACTGACAGTGTCCGTGTGACAGCAATGTGACACTAGCCATGTGTTTTTTTTCAGTGCTGGTGTTGCCTGGAGAGCGCCTGGTAACACTTCCCAACCAGGACAGCCAGGATGACCTGCCATCCTCCAGCTTTGACGGTAAGGCATGCTAATTAACACCGGTCGTAGAGTGTGGGCGTTGCATGCAGGAGATTGGGAGTTCAGTTCCAAGTCGAGTCAAACCAATGACGTATACAAATTTATACTTGTCGCTTCCTAGCCTGACGCTCGGCATTAATAGGATAGGGCAAGGACTGGTTAGCTCAGTGTCAGGTTAATGTGACTGAGTAGGATATCTGGTCATGGTGCCAGCAGCCTGATTTCCCAGTGATGAAGGCACCATGAGTGCACACTGTCACAAGTCGGTACCCATCCTGATATGACGTTAGATGTTGCCAGGACGTCAAACTCCAACAACCAACCAACCATGCTAGTTAGCTTTCATTAAGACAAGTAATATCAGATTTTAAGCCTAATAAACGCTAGCAGTGGTTTAAATGGAGTTGTACGTTCCACTCTGCTACTGCTCTCATCATGTCATTATTATTAATAGTATTATTATCATAATCATTTTTTTCTTTTCTAATTAAAATCTCAATCTAAATCTTCTCCTTTGTTAACTTTTAGATAATACAACTTACAAGTTTCTGAAGCAAAGAAAAACTTCCTCTTTTCAGATTTCCACCATGTGATTCGTGCTTGTGATCAAATCTCTGAACTCGTCCACTGCCTCAAGATGCACCTCTCCACGCACCAGGTGGCGCCACAAGTCTCACAGTACCTCGCCCCCACCCTACGTAATATAATAATTGGTAAGTCATCACGCTACGTAATCTAATCGATAAGTCACCGTCAGAGTAATCTAGTGACTAATGTGACTTGAGGCAAGATAATAATATGTAAGTCATCACCATGGTAACCTAGTGACTATGGTGACCTGAGGCACCAGGTGCTGCCATGTATCTCACAGTACCTCGCATGCACCCTTCCTACGTAAAATAATAAACCAGACGGGATGGCCGAATGAGTAAGAGCGTCCGTCTCCCGTGTTGGTAGACCGTGGGATTGTGGGTTCAACCCTGGTCGAGTCAAACCAATGACTTAAAAATGTATACTTGTCGCTTCCTAGCCAGGTGCTCGGCATTATTAGGATAGGGCAAGGACTGGTTGGCTCAGTGTCAGGATAATGTGACTGAGTGGGATATCAGGTTATGGTGCTGGTGGCCTGGTCTCCCAGTGGGGCAGCACTATAAAGTCGCCATGAGTACACACTGTCACAAGTTGGTACCCGTCCTGATATGCCCTTAGATGTTGCTACGACATAAAACAACAACAAACAAAACAAACAAACATAATATAATAATCTGTAAGTCATCACTGTGTAGTCAGCACATTTGGCACCAACTTGGCATTGACGGCGGGTTGAGGTCAAGTAATGAAAATAATTTAAGCATAGATGTGTGGACAATCGTTGAGAACACACTCAAAATATCCAGTGGAATTGTGTTTGCCAGAATGCACCTGAAGTTGAGTTTGGCCACATTTGTTCTGCACAAGCCTGGGACGTCCACCCTTCATCAACTTGTACCATAGAATTGTGTTTGCTGGAATACTGCTATATTGCCGTGTTTGTTCTACACAGGCCTGGCCCAACTGTCCCCTCATCAAATCATACAGCAGAATTGTGTTTGCTGCAATACTGCTATAATTGTGTATTGCCGTGTTTGTTCTACACAGGCCTGGCCCAACTGTCCCCTCGTCAAATCATACAGTAGAATTGTGTTTGCTGCAATACTGCTATAATTGAGTATTGCCGTGTTTGTTCTACACAGGCCTGGCCCAACAGTCCCCTAGTCAAATCATACAGTAGAATTGTGTTTGCTGCAATACTGCCATAATTGAGTATTGCAGTGTTTGTTCTACACAGGCCTGGCCCAACTGTCCCCTCGTCAAATCATACAGTAGAATTGTGTTTGCTGCAATACTGCTATAATTGAGTATTGCTGTGTTTGTTCTACTGTCCCCTCGTCAACTCGTACAGTAGAATAGTGTTTGCTGTAATACTGCTATAGTTGAATATTGCCGTGTTTGCTCTACACAGGTCTGGCTCGGCTGCCCCTCGTCAACTCGTACGCGCGCACCCCTCCACTTGTGTGGACTCTGGGCTGGCTGCCCTCACCCAGTGGCCATATGAAGACGCGACTGCCCCCGCTTCCGCTAGAGTTCCTCCAAGAGAAAGACATTCTCAAGGAGTTCATCTTCCGAGTCAGCATCCTCGGTAGGTAGCCTTTAGGCTGTTCTTTGTTGCCAGATGGGATACGGAATTGGTTGGGGAACTCTTTCCAGAAGGTCCTAGGATTGATCCTTGACTGAATCAAACCAAAAACACACCAATTTGATATTTATCGCTATTTATCACGTGGTAATACTCAGAGAAACCTGAAGCTGAGAGACCTTAAAACTGACTCATGGACATCACTCTCACAACAGAGAGCTAAATGGAGAGCGGCACTCAAGTAATGAAAGCAGTCTTTGTCGCATCGTGACCGACAGCATGATGATGATGATGATGATGATGATGATGGTAATACTAGTGTAAGGACGGAGCATGGTGGCCTAATCGGTAGAGCGCGGGCCGAGCGTGCGGAAGGACGGGAGTTTGGTTCCCGGTCGAGTCAAACCAATGACTTTAAAATTGATATTTGTCGCTTCCTAGCCTGGCGCTCGGCATTAATAGGATAGGGCAATGACTGATTAGTTCAGTGTCAGGATAATGTGACTGTGGGATATCGGGTCATGGCACTGGTGGTGTGTTCTCCTAGTGGGGAAGCACTATTAAGTCACCATGAGTGTGCACTGTCACAAGTCGGTGCCCGTCCTGATATGACCTTAGATGTTACCAGGATGTAAAACTCCAACAACCAAACCAGCATTACTAGTGTAGGACAAGGACTGATTGAGTCAGTGTCAAGATAATGTGACTGAGTAGGAAATTATATCATGGTGTCAGTAGTATAGAATCAGTGGGAAATCAATTTAAACAATGTTTTTGTTGTGTTGCAGGTTGGACGAGCAGGCAGCAGTTTGAGGAGACCTGGATGAGTCTGCTGGGAGTGCTGAACCCCGCGCAACCTGGAGACGACCAGCACATCAGCGTGGAGGTAACATGGCACCACGAGCGCTATAGTTTTGACGTGCTTAGCAAAACTAATTTGACATGTTTCCACTTCAAATATCTCAAAAGTTATCCATTTAAAATAAAAGTTACCTCAAACTGAAGTAAGGTAGATTATAACAATCAACCTAATATATTTATCTCAGAAAATGACAGGAATTCAAAATCATCGGACTACGCAAGTTTAATAATTGTTTTTAAAACTGATTTCAGGAGGACATAGACCGGACGCAAACTATGGTTCTGGCCGTGCGCTGCATCTCCTCGCTGCTCGTCCAATCAACGCTCGCCCCCTACTCTGGTAACCCTAGCAACAGTATCTGTGAACACCGGCCACGTGACAAGCCGCTTGCCTTCCTCTACACCAGGTGCGTACATGGTCCTGCCACCTGGTGGCAGGAACTTCTACCAACAATTACCATTGGTATACCAATGTAGAGTGCATACATTGTCACACCACCTAGCGGCAGGAACTTCTAGCAAACACTACCATCATGGTACCAGTGTACAGTGCATACATTGTCCCGCCACCTAGCGGTAGGAACTTCTAGCAAGCACTACCATCATGGTACCAGTGTACAGTGCATACATTGTCCCGCCACCTAGCGGTAGGAACGTCTAGCAAGCACTACCATCATTGTGTCAGTGTAGGGTGGGTACATTGTTCTGCCACCTAGCGGCAGGAACTTCTAGCAAACAGTACCATCATGGTACCAGTGTACAGTGCATACATTGTCCCGTCACCTAGCGGTAGGAACTTCTAGCAATTTATAGCAAGCACTGCAACCGATGTACCAGTGTAGATTTTAACTTATTTCAGACGCTACATACATTTCTACATCCCCAAACTCCATTGACGCACCTGTTTTGTCGGCTATGTCATTATTGCATAGTCCGATGGTTTTGAATTTCTGTATTTTTTCTGAGATAAATATATTAGATTGATCACTAGTATCTACTTTACATTACTTCAAAGTTACTTTTATTTTAAATGGTAAACTTTTGAGATATTTTGCGTGCAAACATGGAAAATTTGTTTTGGCACTCAGTATTGCCTTCTACGCAGAAACAAATGCTTAATAAGTGCGTTAGTATCTAAGTTAGATATGTCAAATCAAATCTAGAAAATTGGTTTGGTTTAGAAAATTTGATATTTCATCGGACTGTGCAGCTTTAACGCCACCTAACGGATCGTGTCTGTACTGATTAATATGAGATAATTCCTTGTGTTTTAGATGTGGCCGAAAACTTGCCTACATCCGAGGTATCATAGAACGAGAGATCCATGCACTCGCAAGACACAGGTATGTTGTGTTTACATTATTCATCTTATCAACAATTAACACGGCAAATTTAGCACCACATCAGTGTGGCAGGTGGACCAGTAGATAAAAGATTCACTCGGTACTTGTAGTACACGGGTGAACGACAACGTAGTGTAAATACGGGCGAAAATAGCTTTAGTATAGAACAGGGAGTAGAATGCCTGCCTCCAGTATCAAATGGATACTTATATAGGCACAGAGTTGGTGAAATGGGAGAGAATGCAAAAAGACAAGATGGCGGCCATAGAATGCCATCGATTTCACTTTTAAATCTTATTAAACTAGATATTTTATTATATTGTTCAACTCAAAGGTAGCGGGGAAATATGAAGACATATACAAAGAATAAATGTTGCTTCTTAGATTGTCAAATTAGGCTCTCATTTCATTTCCCCGCTTTTTCGACCGTTTTTATATAGGGCTGGTATTCACCCATGTACTGCGAGTACCGGGGGAATCCTTTATCTAGTGAGTTTACTGTATTTTGAAAGGTTGTCTGGTAAAGTAATGTGAGTTATGTTGAAGCTCAGTCGTAGGTTCCTACTTGATCAATTCAGATGTAGGCCTACTCTTCGCTTAACACTTTCAGGTTTCTACAAAATATTTGTACAATTAAAGTTGCATAATCCGATGGTTTTGAGTTTCTGCCATAGTTGTTAAGTAAATGTATTAGGTTAATTGTTATAATCTACTCATCTTTAGTTTGTAGTAACTTTTAATTATGAATGGCTCAATTTGGGATATTTGAAGTGAAGAGGTACTGAATAATTTTAGCGAGCAGTCACAAGTTCTATGACATTGACTTAATATCCCATCGCAGTGGCCAGAACTATGTCAGAAGGTGTGCCGGTGTCACTGTCACTGTCACTGTTAGGTCCAGCGACCAGAACGATATCAGCAGGTGAGCTGGTGTCACAGGTCACTGTTACTGGCACGTCCAGCGACCAGAACGATACCAGGTGAGCTGGTGTCAAAGTGTTAGTCACTGTTAGGTCCAGCGACCACAATGACGATAGCAGGTGAACCGGTATCACGCTGTCACTGTCACTGGTAAGCCCAGTGACCAGAACTATGTCAGAAGGTGTGCTGGTGTCACTGTCACTGTTAGGTCCAGCGATAGTGCAGGCTGGCCAACAACAGTGTAGATCGGCCAACGATAGTGTAGATGGGCCAATGATAGTGTAGTCGGCCAGTGGTGTGAAGATAGGCCAGGGGAGGCAGAAACTGCGTGTAGAGGCGTGGTGAGAGGTAAGTCATGCAGGATAGTGCAGATCGGCCAAAGATAGTGTAGATGAGCCAACGACAGTGTACATCGGCCAGGATAGTGTAGATGGGCCAATGGTGGTGAAGATAGGCCAGGGGAGGCAGAAACCGCGTGTGGAGGCGTGTAGCGGTGTGTAGAGGCGAGATGAGAGAGGCCGTCGTGCAGGATAGTGTAGATCGGCCAACGATAGTGATCGGCCAAGGGTAGTGTAGATGGGCCAACGACAAGCGACTTCCGGCGGTTGGCTGGCGACGTCAGGGGTGGCGGGATTACCGGGGGAGACGGTGGCTGTAATGACGTCATAGATGACGCCGCCGGGTGCTGTGGTGGCAGTGGTTAGCCCACCCAGGGCGCGGGGGCTGTGTGAAGGGCCCCCCCCCCCCTCCCTGGCATCATTGATGACGTCACCGGTCAGGTCGCCGTGTGCTGTGATGGTTATCCCATCCGGTGCCCGGTGCCCGGCGGCTGTGTGAAGGGGCCCCCCCCTGGGGGCCGGTGGTGGTGGTGGGGGCTGGCAACGGCCCACTGCGGGAGGGACGGGGCTGCGGTCTCAACAGTGTAGATGGGCCAACGATAGTGTGGATCGGCCAATGGTGGTGAAGATGTAGAGGCGTGTAGGGGCGTGGTGTAGATCGGCCACGGAGTGGTGTGGCAACTCAACGGCAATGAAGATAGGCCTCGTGCAGGATAGTGTAGGTCGGCCAGCGATAGTGTAGATGGGCCAAAAAAATAGAAAATGGGCGGAGGGAGTGTCAGCGTCACAGGGCTGGGAGCGAGTGGCTGGAGGCAGCAGGGAGGCTGGGTTATAAGGCGAGGGAGCGCGGGAGATTAGGTAATGGGATAACCGTCAGGAGCAGGGGGTGGGGGGGGGGGGGTCCCCTTCCCCGCCGCAAATCAAACTCAATGCAAGCATTACGACCAAAGCATCAATATTTCAAACTAAAGCACTTATCTAGACTTTATTCTACATATCTAACTTAGATACTGATGCACTTATTAAGCATTTGTTGCCACATAGAAGGGCATGCTGAGACAATTTAATAGAACCTGTTTCTGCATAAGCCTATGGTGTCGGAGTTTTGGCATGCTTGCCAAAATTAATCGTGCATGCTTGCGCCTCAAACATCTCCAAGGTTAGTCATTTACAATCAAAGGTGCTGCAAACTAAAGTAAGATAGATTATAACAATCAATTTAATATATTTATCTCAGATAAATGGCCAATGCTCAAAAACATCGGACTATGCAGATTGAAGCATTTGTTACCGCATAGAAGGGAATACTAAGTTAATTTAATAGGGGCTGTTACTGCAGAAGTTTATGGTGTCAGGGTTTTTGGTGTGCTTGCCCAAATTAATTTAGCATCTTTGTTCTTCAAATACCTATAAAAAAAAAAGTTAGCCATTTTTCAAATATGTTACTTCAAACTGAAATAAAGTAGAATGTAGAATCAATCTAATATATTTATCTCCCGAAAATGACAGAAACTGAAAACCATCGGACTATGCAACTTTAAGACAGTAACTTAAAATTGAATGTTTCGTTGATTAGTACCTGAGTTTTAGTTGGTTCTAGTATCTGAAGATCTACCCTCCTCTTTTACTACCACGGTTAGCGGTGTGGGTGATGTGGGGGGGGGGGGGAGTGTTGGAGAGAGGGAGGGCTCAAAGGCTCTGAATGTTTTCTTTAGTGGAAATATGCTTTGAGAAAACATCCTTTTTTGTGCGTGTTGAATTGACCTCTTACCCAACTTCTGGACTCTGACAGATGTGACTTAGACACCCATCACCACTTCACGCAATGGCGGTTCATGAAACACAAACATTACCGCAGGTACCCTTACGTAAACAAGCTAGTTGCCATGGTGACGGGTTATTCATTACACCCATTTAAACAAAAAATTAATACATATATATATATTTATTTTTTTTTTTGCTTGAAGGGCCCTACACACAGAATGGTGGCATGCTTTACGGCGAGAATTCGAACACGTGACCACTTTCAGTATTAAGCCTAGATTCCACTAACGCGTAATGTGACTGACATGTGTTGTGTGACATGTGATGCACGTCATGCAATACGTAATATACGACATGCATAAGTAATATGCGTTTGACTGATTCCATATACACGCCTCAGCAGTGTATTGTTCTAGTGCGGTAAAATTGTAAGCTGCAAGTTGGTGCCCTCAGATATTGCTAGGGCATTAAACTCCATCCATTCATTCATTCACACACATGGATCCACTGTCATCTCAATTTTTGTTTTAACACCTTACGTACACCAATACGCGTTAATGGAATCTTGGACAATTCAGTCCGCAATAATGTCTGCAAAGGCGGTTTATGCCATGTCGTGTGTAGGCACCTTTAACGCAACTGGCGCTTAGGTGTAAGGGGTTTCTGCTTCACTAACATGGGGTGCTCAGTGCACATGTAGGTGCACTGTGTGCTCAGTACTAACGCTGCCTCATTAATGGATCTGTTTTCTGTGAACAGGAACTCTGCACTGTCTCTGCTAAATATGAGACCTGCAGTCTCTGACGCCACTTTCCTCTCGTGTGTTATTTGTTAGAGCCACCCGATATGGACTAGGCTGGTCTGTTCAGTCGGTTTGCGCCATGTCGTGTGTAGGCGCCTTTAATGCAACTGGCGCTTAGGTGTAAGGGGTTTCAGCTTCACTAACAATGGGCGCTCAGTGCACACGAGGGTGCACTGTGTGCTCAGTACTAACGCTGCCTCATTAATGGATCTGTTTTCTGTGAACAGCAACTGTGCACTGTTTCTGCTAAATATGAGCCTGCAGTCTCTGACATAACTTTCCTCTTGTGTGTTATTTGTTAGAGACACCCGATATGGACTAGGCTGGTCTGTTCAGTCGGTTTGCGCCATGTCGTGTGTAGGCGCCTTTAACCAACTGGTGCTTAGGTGTAAGGGGTTTCAGCTTCACTAGCATGGGGCGCTCAGTGCACACCTAGGTACACTGTGTGCCCAGTAATAATGCTGCCTCATTAATGGATCTGTTTTCTGTGAACAGCAACTGTGCACTGTCTCTGCTAAATATGAGACCTGCAGTCTCTGACGCCACTTTCCTCTCGTGTGTTATTTGTTAGAGCCACCCGATATGGATGGGCTAGGATGGTCGGTTTTGTACTCGGGCACACAACCCTCCAGCATTGTGTTATGTCTTGCGAGTTAATCTTTGCTGTCGTCTGATCCATATTTGAACCAATTAAACGTGTTCATGGGGAGTTCTATGTGCTATATAAGCAATTATACGATTATAATTATCCGTAAACTGATTACCCATGAATTGTGTCCTCAGTTCACACCAACTGACACTACACAACTAATGACACTTAGCTACTCAAGCGACTGGTCAGGCCTTCCGCCTCGCCTGGTGGTGCCACCCTTTTGTTGTTGGTTTTTGTAGTTCTTTTTTGTTCAATCTGAAGTGAAAATTAATTCTATTTAATTTTCGCCATGGATATCAGACGGGATGGCCAAAATGAGTTGAGAATCCACTTCTGTGTGGCGGGTTGTGGGATTCAAACTGTGGGGTTTAAACCCTGGCCAAGTCAAACCAATGACCTTTAAATCGATACTGTTAGTTGTTATTTGGGTGAGTAATTGATGACCAGTTATTTTGGTGAATATATATTTTATTTGGAGAGTAATTGGTTATTATTTGGTGCGTAATTGGTTAGTTGATATTTTGTGAGTAATTAATTATTTGTTATTTTGGAGAATAATTAGTTATTTGGTGAGTAATTGGTTAGTTGTTACTTGGTGAGTAATTAGTTATTTGTTATTTTGGAGAGTATTAGTTATTATTTGGTGCATAATTGGTTAGCTATTATTTAATGAGTAATTGATTGTTATTTTGGAGAGTAATTAGTTATTATTGGTGCATAATTGGTGAGCTGTTATTTAATGAGTAATTGATTGTTATTTTGGAGAGTAATAGTTATTATTGGTGCATAATTGGTTAGCTGTTATTTAATGTGTAAATGATTTTATATTGGAGAGTAATTAGTTATTATTTGGTGAGTAATTGGTTGGCTGTTATTTAGAGAGTAAGAAGTTATTTGGTGAGTAATGGGCTAGTTGTTACTTGGAGAGTAATTAATTAGTTCCCAGGGACAGTTTAAAGATATATCTTCCATGTGCTTACCAGTTCCTTATGAGTCAGGCTCGCAGCATGCAAAGTGGCAGGGGTCTATTCTTACTTTGACCAGCATGAATCTTTGACAATAGTGGGGTGTAGAAGGGAGTTGTTACATGTGTATCAGGCACTGCCGTTCTCTACTGACGTCTAGCATTTCATCACCTTATCTGTACTCTGTTCATTTAAAGGCGCCTGATATGGACTGCGAGATCCAGTTTTGTTCGCAATAAGAGCTCTCCAGCATTGTGTCATTTAACTGGCAAAATGTGAACGACAAATATAGTCTGAGTTCAGTCCTGTATTAAATTCTCCCCTTTACATATACAGTAAAACCTCTCTAACTGCCCACCTCTATAAATCGATCACTCCCCTAAATCGATTGCTTTATTTGGGTCCGAACCATACCATTGTAAGGATATTGTACCTCCCTAAACCGACTACCTCCCTAAATGTACCACTTAAAGTCGGTCCCATGGTCGGTCAATTTAGAGAGGTTTTACTGTATCTACAAATGAAAATGAGAAGTAAAATAGTCTGATTTGAAGATAAAATAGTGGATTTTGTTTTTAATACCAAATAAAAACCATTTGTACACAATTAAAAGAATTCATTATAAGAAGACGCCAACAACAAGCAGGACAGGAACTACTTGGTGATACCTGAACACTTCCTATCCCGTAGACGTTTGGTTATAAAAACAAGAAAGATGTGGCAAGATCTTCTGGACAGTATTTGACAAAGGGCAGGACCATCATAGTCCATATCTAGCTCCTTTAAGGAAATAAGCTTCATAACTACCTACTCCTCTTTATGATACTATTGCTTGTAACCAGGCAACGGGAAACAGCTTTAGTACTGATTGTAACCGGGTGCTTGAGAACAGTGCTAGTACTGGATGTATGTAACCAGGTATACTTGAGAACAGCAATAGTACTGGTTGTAACTAGGTATACTTGAGAACAGTGCTAGTACTGGTTGTAACTAGGTGTACTTGAGAACAGTGCTAGTACTGGTTGTATGTAACCAGGTATACTTGAGAACAGTGCTAATACTGGTTGTAACTAGGTGACTTGAGAACAGTGCTTGTACTGGTTGTATGTAACCAGGTATACTTGAGAACAGTGATTGTACTGGTTGTAACTAGGTATACTTGAGAACAGTGCTAGTACTGGTTGTAACCAGGTATACTTGAGAACAGTGATTGTACTGGTTGTAGCTAGGTGTACTTGAGAACAGTGCTAGTACTGGTTGTATGTAACCAGGTATACTTGAGAACAGTGCTAATACTGGTTGTAACTAGGTGTACTTGACAACAGTGCTAGTACTGGTTGTATGTAACCAGGTATACTTGAGAACAGTGCTAATACTGGTTGTAACTAGGTGTACTTGAGAACAGTGCTAGTACTGGTTGTATGTAACCAGGTATACTTGAGAACAGTGCTAATACTGGTTGTAACTAGGTGTACTTGAGAACAGTGCTTGTACTGGTTGTATGTAACCAGGTATACTTGAGAACAGTGATTGTACTGGTTGTAACTAGGTATACTTGAGAACAGTGCTAGTACTGGTTGTAACCAGCTATACTTGAGAACAGTGCTAGTACCGTGTCTGATCCCCCACTCTGATCTGAAACCACTAATAGCCACCCACATAAAATCCAAATGGCAACATGAGTGGGATGAAAACATTAATAAACTTAAAGAAATTGAACCGTCTGTGGGAAAGCCACCACAGACTCATGCGTAAGGTCGGCGGGACCAAGTGGTCCTTAGCCGCTGCCGTATTGGCCACTCGTGGCTTTCTGCTCAAGGGGGAACCTCCCCCCTGAATGTATTGGGTGTCAGTCCCTGCTGACACTCAAACACATTTTACTAAGTTGCGTTGATTTGTTGGCCCTGCGCCAACAGTTCTACACTGCAGACAGTATGCATGACCTTTTTACTAAGGTAAAACAGGAAAACATTTTAGCCTTTTTGAGGGCAGCTGGACTGTACCACCTCATATAGTTTACTAAATAGATTCTATCAATTATTAATCAAACTTTTTTTTTTCTATGGGAATTTGTTTCCCTTGACCACAAATATATGATTGTGAGCTTTCTAATTTAATGAGTGTCTATTGGCACATAATTGATTGTCTGCTTTTACATGTAAAAGCGATGGTTTGAACAAAAAACTAACATTTCTCGCCGTGAATATGCCCTATGCTGCCGACACGGCATAAAGCAACCACCAATCAATCAATCAATGAAGCTAGTACTGGTTGTAACCAGGTGTACTTGAGAACAGTTATAGTACTGGTTGTAACCAGATACACTTGAGAACAGCGTTAGTTCTAACTGGAATCAGGTATACTTGGTATTGTAACCAGGTATACTTGAAAACACTACTAGCACTGGTTGTAACCAGGTATTCTTGAGAAAACTGCTAGTGCTAGTTGTGCCCAGGTATACTTGAGAACCACACTATTTTTGATTGTAATCATGTATACTTAGAACAGTGCCAGTACTGATTGTAACCAGCTATTCTTGAGAACAGTGATATTACTGGTTGTAAGTATGTGTACTTCAGAACAATGCTAGTACTAATTGTAACCGATTGTAATCAGGTATACTTGTACAGCGCTAGTATTTATTGTAATCAGGTATACTTGAGAATAGTGATAATACTGATTGTACCCCAGTGTACTTGAACAGCACGTGTACTGTTTGTAATCATGTATATCTGGAAACATCGCTTGGAATGATTGTAGCTAGGTGTGAGAGAAAACAGCTCTCATGTTGATTGTCTAAGTGAATAATGCTTTACCTGCCTTCTTCTTTATGGACTATGCCAAAATCTCTGGTCACAAAACACTGATGATGAAGTGATTATATCAGCAGACGAACGGAGATGAGCTGCACAATAAAACCTCTCTGAATCGACCGACCATGGGACCGACATTAAATGGTCCATTTATTGAGGTAGTCTGGTTAGGGAGTTGTTTTTACCATTACAACGGTAATCATTTGGGTGTGGGCGATCATTTGGGACCCAAATAAAGCAATCGATATATGGGTGTGGTTGATCTGTGGAGGTGGTTGGTTAGAGAGGTTTTACTGTATATGTGTTTTGCTTTAGGATCTGCTATGACTAGCTGGACCTGCATGGAATAAGAGGATATGATATTAGTTTTGTGATTGCACGTGTAATATGTGACTGCACTTGAAAATAGCAACTTGTTTAATGATTGTTTGTTTATTTTGAATTCTCTTTAAAAGATCATTATCCGCAAATAAGGTTTTAATGTAGAAATAATTTAATGTACATTAATAATTTGAGGCGTCTTGAACATCGGACACTGACACATTGCTTCTATATCATTTTTTTATTATTATTATTTGTTTATTTAATCTAGTGGACTCATTTTCCAAATCACATTTCATGATTGGAAACTTTTTTTTTTAAACCATGATGGTTTAATGTCTCCCATAACTTGGTGCTCTGCCGTTATCGAATTTTACCAAGTTTTTCATATAATATTATTTGGCGTATAGTATGCAATTAGTTAACCATTGGATATTTCAGTCCATATGTGTAAGTTACGCAATATGGTGCATTGTTTAAGATAGCGACACTCTTTTCCATTTATTTTGGTAATAGATATTTACATGTTGCGTATAGCTTCCCTGTCAGAAAGATATTTGAGTATATGTCTTGTTGACAGAACTACTATTTTCTTTTCTATTTACAATCATAAAAGGCTCCTGCTAACTTTCATTAATTCAGTTAATGGAGAGTATTGTAGGTCCACAAAAACTTGGATGAAAATAGACTGAAAACAATAGTTATTTTTTAAGACCATCTGACAATAAAATATATATAAAAATTATGTAAATGAGTCAAGGGGGTTATCACCATGTAATTTCATATTTCTTTTTAATATATTATTCTTGATATAATTATTTAAGCTGAATGTATATCAAATCTCAGTGCAACTGACTGGAATGGAAGTGACCTTGATGTACGTCACTTGGATGACCTTTGTCTCATTGCACCTCACTGCAATGACCTTTGTTCTTTGTTCTGCAATGACATTGGACTCAGTGTACACCTCTCTGAGATGATCCTTTTCTGACTGTGAATGAAGTTTTAAAAGGAAAAGAAAAGAGGTCATTGATTACCTCTTTGATGTTTGAGAAATTGAGTTACAGAGAAAAGGCATTACTGTCAGTAATGACACATAATTGATTGTATGCTTTTACATTATATGTAAAAGTGATGGTTGAATAAAAAACAAACATTCTCACTGTGAATATGGCCTATGCTGCCAACATGGCGTAAAGAAGCCACCAATCAATTGATGAATCTAATGTATGCATGACCTTAACCTCTGACCGTACGCTGATTGTAGGAGTGACCTTGACCCGCATAACCCGTATGGCACCCCTGGCGGAGAGCAGGCCGGTGACCCCGAGCAGCTGTTCCACAATAACGTGGAGCGGGAACTGGGTGACCAGGCCTTCTGCCTCGGACAGGTGGGAGCTCAGCTAAACTCATGTGCCTTATCCTCGTGTTGCCAGGGTAGGACAGTAACTTTTTTTCCCTCTTGCCCAATCGGCAAGTGACTGAATTTTCTATTTGCTCGACGGTCAAAACTACTTGCCCAAGCCCAAGTCAGCCAATTGAAACTGAAATCTTCTATTCAGATCAGAAAAATAATGACTTGCCCATTTGGGCAGGTCACCGAGAACAGCACCTGCCGAACCGAGTAAACTACGTGCCCCGGGCAACTGGGCAGTCCTTATTGTCCTACCTTGGTAGCCCAAAGTTAGGCTTTAATTAGTCCAGGTAATGAGGTTGAGGACTAACTCACCCAAGCGATTGTTTTATATTATTACCCAATGAATATATATCTGGTTCTTAACTACTCCTCTACCTTAGTTCCCAGGGTTGGTACGGGGCCTGGACAGTCTTGAAAAGTCTTGAATTTCATTTTTCCCATTTCATGGCCTTGAAAAGCCTTGAATTTAACATATTTTGGATAATAAGTCTTGAAAAGCCTTGAAATTCCATTAAGCTGACCCCACTGATCTAAATTAGTCCGAAATCGCCATTCCGAATGGCAATTTCGGTCTAAATAAAAATAAAAATAGTCTTGAATTCCGATCAAAAACAGCCTTGAAAAACCTTGAAATAGCATTGAATTCCATTATCTTCACATGTGTACGGACCCTGACTTCCAGATGTCGGTGGAGTCCATCTGGGGGCTCGTCGGCATGCTGGACCCAAACCAGATCCTGCAGGACTCGGGCAGCGACACAACAACTGGCACCGACTCGACGATCGACTCGCCACGCCAGGCCTACCCGCCGCCCCACCAGGTGGCGTTGGGCGGTGAGGTGCGCGCTCGGTCTGCGCTCGTCAGCGGCCTCGACATCCACTCGTGCCTGCAGCTGCTGCTCGAGCTGTATGGCCAGGTGCTCACCGGAAACCAGCGTGTGCCGCTCATGCAGCTCAACGAGACGATACACAGCGTGAGTGGGCGCCCCGCTGGTCACAGTCGAGTCTTTGCAAAGTATTTCTTTCGGGAGGGATAGGGTTTGCAGGGTGGGTACAAGGCCTGGAAAGTCTTGTAAAGTCTTGAACTTCATTTGCCCCATTTCAAGGCTTTGAAAGGCATTGAATTTAACCTATTTTTTTTTAAGCCTTGAATTACATTAAACTCTCCTCACTTAGTCCGAAAATCGCCATTCCGAATGCTAATTTCAGACTAAATCCAAATGAAAATAGTCTTGAATTCCTATCAAAAACAGCCTTGAAAAGCTTTGAATTCCATATCTTCACATGTGTACGGACACTGGGTTTGTGTTGTTGGTTTTGTTGCCTAAAATTAGTAAGAGCTTTTCCCCACTTATTTTTAGAGTGAGGGGTAAGTATGTTATGTATATGTTCCATCATTGATATTAAAGGATGTTGTCGGCATTGCAAATTCCGGACACCCTTTTTTCTTCTTCATATAAATCGGTGGTTGATTGAAATTGCAAATCCCCTTTAAATTGGTGGCTAATTGGAAATGTAGATCCTGCCCCTTTTACAACAGTGCCAAAATACAACTGCAGAACCCTTCCTTTTACAACAGTGCCTAATTACAACTGCAGATCCTGTCCTTTTACAACAGTGCCTAATTACAACTACAGATCCTTCCCTTTTACAAATATGCCTAATTACAACTGCAGATCCTGCCCTTTTATAACAGTGCCTAATTACAACTACAGATCCTGCCTTTTTATAACAGTGCCTAATTACAACTACAGATCCTGTCCTTTTACAACAGTGCCTAAATACAACTACAGATCCTTCCCTTTTACAACAGTGCCTAATTACAACTGCAGATCATGCCCTTTTACAACAGTGCCTAATTACAACTACAGATCCTGCCCTTTTACAACAGGGCCTAATTACAACTACAGATCCTGCCCTTTTACAACTGCAGATCCTGGCCTTATCAGACATCTTCACAGAGCGCTCACAATTTGAGTGGATGCTCGACGTGCTCCTGGAGGTGCAGCGCATACACCCCGTGGAGGACGAGCTGGCGGGCCAATACCTGGTGGTGGCTGTGTGCAAGGCGGCCGCCATTGTCGGCATGGAGGTGGCGGTGGCTGACCGCCTGGTGAGGACAATCGAGACGAGCCTCCGCAGTACGCATCTGCCAACCAAGGTGGCGGCACTCTATGGCTGCATGTACATCCTGGAAGCCGGCATGTCTGAGCAAGTGCACCAGCTCATTCCGCATATGACTGAGTACCTGCTGAAGCAGCTCACCAATATCACGCAGTGAGTAGTCTACTGGAATATTATCCACTCAGACACTTCTATTGGAGAGAGAGGTACTAGGTTCTAGTTCTGTGCTGGTCTAATTAGTTTAGTTAAGTGATGGTTATTTACGGTCTAACAGTAGTAAGGTTTAATTTGGAAACTGGTGAGAGTTTAGGGTCTAATGGTATTATCATTTTAATTAAAGTGGCGATAATTTAGTGTCAGATGGTAGTAATAGTTAATTAGTTAAGTGGCGATAATTTAGGGTCTGATGGTAGTAATATTTAATTAATTAAGTGCCGATAATTTAGGGTCTATTGGTATTATCATTTTAATTAAAGTGTCGATAATTTCCGGCCTAATGGTAGTAATAGTTAATTAGTTCAGTGGCGATAATTTAGGGTCTGATGGTAGTAATATTTAATTAATTAAGTGCCGATAATTTAGGGTCTATTGGTATTATCATTTTAATTAAAGTGTCGATAATTTACGGCCTAATGGTAGTAATAGTTAATTAGTTCAGTGGCGATAATTTAGGGTCTGATGGTAGTAATATTTAATTATTTAGGTGGTGATAATTTAGGGTTTAATGGTATTATTATTTTAATTAAAGTGGCGAAATGTAAGGCCTAATGGTAGTAATAGTTAATTAGTTAAGTGGTGATAATTTAGGGTCTAATGGTATTATCATTTTAATTAGTTACGCGGCGATAGTTTAGAGTCTAATGGTAGTACTTAACAATTAATTAGGTAAGTGGTCACAATTCATGGTCTACTGGTAGTATGTTTAATTAGTTATGTGGTGATAATTCTAGGTCTAATCTTAGCAACATTTAATTCGTTGAGTGGTGTTTATCTTTTATCTAATGGTTGCATCATTTACGTCGTTAGATAATTGGAGATAAGTCAGGATATAACAGTAAGCAGCATTTCATTAGTTTAGTGGTGATAATTTAGCTAGTGATGTAGGTGAAGAAGGAATAAATGTGAGTAACCAGAGAGTATTTGTTTTGAAAACTGATTAGCAATTACTCATATCTAATGGCGATTATTGTGAACCCGTCAGGAAGCGTTATTTATTTTATTTTATTTTTTTATTGAGGCTGTATTTATACTGTCCATAGCATATAAGCCTGGGTATTCAGGCTTGTTTTCAATGCTGGCCAGCTGTAGTGTTGGTGTTGTCTTATCACACAGTAGCTGCTGATAAGGTATTTGATTGCCTGTATTTCAGTAGCAGATAGTTAGTTGGTTGGTCTGGTTAGTACTATAGTAGTCTATGTTAATTTTTTTGGATTTTCTTGGCATATATGTGCTTTATTTTTTCTACTCTTATTTCTAGACTAGCCTACTCCTATTTACATATCATAGGCTTGTACGCAGCTGTGAGGTGTGTTATCTGGGTGCTTTTGGTATGGTTACCTTCCATTGGGCGTCTCGCTGGTGGGCCGTGACATGTATCACCTGCCCCTTTGCGGTGCAGCTTAGTTGGGGGTTCCTAGCCTTATTTTGCACAGATATTTTTTGTATGTTTTTAGGTCAAACTAATGAAGCTGTTAACCTTTAACAAATGGACTTATCTACACAACCGGGATTCCCATATAGTTATGGGATTCCCATATAGGTTCCAATTTACATTGAAAACAAGAAATGCCGCTTTTGGAGAGAACTCTCCTGTTCATTCTAATTGTGCGTGACTGGACCCTTTTACAGAAGTTTCCTATTCATTCTAATTGTGTGTGACTAAAACTCTTTTTACAGAATTGTCCTGTTCATTCTAATTGTGTTGACTGGACCCTTTAACAGAACTGCCATGTTTTATTCTTATTGTACTGACAGAAGAACTACCCTGTTCATTATCATTACCATAAAGCACACACACAATGCAATACCCAGGGTCCGTATGGGGCCTGAAAAGTCTTGAAAAGTCTAGAACTTCATTTGTCCCATTTCAAGGCCTTGAAAACCCTTAGTTCTAACCTATTTGGGGTAATTAGTCTTGAAAAGCCTTGAATTCCATTAAACTGTCCGCACTGATCTAAATTAGTCCGAAATCACCATTCGCCATTGTTGTTCCAAATGAAATCCAAATGAAAACAGTCTTGAATTCCTATCAAAGACTGCCTTGTAAAGCCTTGAAATAGCCTTGAATTCCATATCTTCACATGTGTACGGACCCTGAAGACCTTTGTTTGTTACCTTACAGACAACCAAAATCGTAAGTAACCCAATATCGCAAACCCAATGGTAACACTCACCTTTTAGTCTTTACTGTGCTGCCCTCTCGTGGCCATTGGTACTAACATATAGATGAACTTAGAGCATGAACCTAAGAAAGGGTGCCTTTTCAATGGTTGCACACCTTACACATATCATTGCCAGCTATTACCAATTGTCGTCTGCTGTCGCTAATATCAGAGTATAGATTATGTTAAACACGATGTGGATTTAGAATCTCAAGTATGCTATGAATGATGCTAAGTTGAGATTGTTATGCAATCTAGAAGTTTGAAGAAGATAGGCTGCATGTACTTTAATTATATAGAGTGAAAATGATTGGCAATAGAATAGCTATATTATTTTGTGACAACAGATGGTAACCTTAGCATCAGTGTTTTATCTAAACGTCAATGGCCGGTAAAAGTGTAGGCTCGGGCTTTCTATCGACAAACTGTCTAATGGTGAAAAATATAAAGTGAGAATGGAGTAACCTGAGCGACCACTTCTAGTTCTGACAAAGCCAGCTTTTGTCAGTTCTAGTTCTGACAATGCCAGCTTTTGTCAGTTCTAGTTCTGACAAAGCCAGCTT
This sequence comes from Branchipolynoe longqiensis, assembly GCA_030323885.1. Lineage (NCBI taxonomy): Eukaryota > Metazoa > Annelida > Polychaeta > Phyllodocida > Polynoidae > Branchipolynoe > Branchipolynoe longqiensis. The sequence continues at coordinate 96,055,944 of CM059190.1, read as the reverse complement.
TTGTCAGTTCTAGTTCTGACAAAGCCAGCTTTTGTCAGTTCTAGTTCTGACAAAGCCAGCTTTTGTCAGTTCTAGTTCTGACAAAGCCAGCTTTTGTCAGTTCTAGTTCTGACAAAGCCCGTTCTGTTCCGTTTTTCTTCTGACAAGGCTAGTTTTAACCAGTTTTGACCAGTTCTAGTTTTGACAAAGCCAGTTCTGGTCAGTTCTAGTTCTGACAAAGCCAGTGCTGGTCAGTTCTAGTTCTGACAAAGCCAGTTTTTGTAAGTTCTAGTTCTGACAAAGCCAGTTCTGTTCCGTTTTTCTTCTGACAAAGCTAGTTTTGACCATTTTTCACCAGTTCTAGTTTTGACAAAGCCAGTGCTGGTCAGTTCTAGTTCTGACAAAGCCAGTTTTTGTCAGTTCTAGTTCTGACATAGCCAGTTCTGTTCCGTTTTTCTTCTGACTAAGCTAGTTTTGAACAGTTTTGACCAGTTCTAGTTCTGACAAAGCCAGTGCTGGTCAGTTTTAGTTCTGACATAGACAGTTTTTGTCAGTTCTAGTTCTGACAAAGCCAGTTCTGTTCCGTTTTTCTTCTGGCAAAGCTAGTTTTGAACAGTTTTGACCAGTTCTAGTTTTGACAAAGCCAGTGCTGGTCAGTTCTAGTTCTGACATAGACAGTTTTTGTCAGTTCTAGTTCTGACAAAGCCAGTTCTGTTCCGTTTTTCTTCTGGCAAAGCTAGTTTAGAACAGTTTTGACTAGTTCTAGTTTTGACAAAGCCAGTTCTGGTCAGTTCTAATTCTGACAAAGCCAGTTTTTGTCAGTTCTAGTTCTGACATAGACAGTTCTGGTCAGTTTTAGTTCTGAAAAAGCCAGTTCTGGTCAGTTCTAGTTCTGACAAATCCTGTTTTTGTCAATTCTAGTTCAGACATAGAGAGTTCTGGTCAGATTTAATTATGAAAAAGCTAGTTTTGACCACTTCTAGTTCTGTCAAAGCCAGTTCTGCTTAGTTCTAGTTCTGGTGCCATGATCGAAGCATCCAAGTTCTGTAAATGAAGGAATGGATTTACTTAAGTGAATCGGAACCATCCTGATCAATGCGCATGCACACTTCTAATCTAGAAATGGAACCAGGGCCGCGTTCAGGGTACGCCTCCCAAGTCGGCTCCACGACATCTTTTTGGCCCATTGCCATTCAGGGAACGCTTTGGAGTTGCCTCAGAGACGTCCCACTTTTCAGACGGGAGGCAAAAAGTGCATCGAAAATGGCCAATGAATTCAGTGGTTTCAGCCAATCAGAGCTATTCCTTTTAATTGCAATTGGCTGCCCCCTATGGGGGGGGGCTGCCATTTTCAAGGCACCCGACAGCTAAACTCGTTCAGACTAGCATGACGACCGGAATTTCCCGAGGTGCCTCCGAGGCGTACCTTGAATGCAGCCCTGTTTGATGCCCTTCTCCCCACAAACTACTATTTCCAAATCAATAACTCTTTAAAGAATCAAACCATTATGGGAAGGCAATACTTTTACAGTTTCAATTTATACTTAATCTGTTAAATCTAATAGTGACAGCACTGCCTGAAATTCATTCTTTTTCCTCATGTTTAAAAATTGGGTGTTGTACTTCAGGGCTGCAATTACCATTGTTGAACATTTTCTTCATTTGATTGTTGACACAGCTGGTCTTCTTAAGTGTGCCTTCCCGAATTACTGTTAGTTATACACAGCGTGTGAAAATCACCAGTCAGTGTGTGTTTGTGGTGTGATCACTTAGTACCATGTAGTGTTCACACATTGCGCACGCCCGTCCTGATATCACCTTAGATGTTGCCAGGACGTAAAACTCCAACAACCAACCATTGCACACGCTTGCATGATTCGATAGATAAAAAATGAGAGAAAGAAAGAAAGAAAGATAGAAAGATAGAAAAACAAAAAGAAGAAATGTCATCCTATTGTTCGAGGCACCAAGAAATGTATCCCTTCCAAATTGTCGTATGCTTTGATCAAAACCAGAAGGGGTGGCTGAATGAGGATTTCCGCCGTTTTGTGGATTTCCGCCGTTTTTGTGGATTTCCGCCATTTCGACCAGACTGGCCGAATGAGTAGAGCGTCCCTCTCCTGTTTTGGAAGATCGGGAGATCCGAACCCATGAGTTTGTGGGTTCGAATCCTGGTCGAGTAAAACTAATGACTTAAAAATTCATACTTGTCGCTTCGTAGCCTGGCGCTCAGCATTATTAGGATAGGGCAAGGACTGGTTGGCTCAGTGTCAGCATAATGTGACTGAGTGGGATATCAGGTCATGGTGCTGGTGGCCTGGTTTCCCAGTGGGGAGGCACTATAAAGTCGCCATGAATGTGCACTGTCACAAATCGGTACCCGTCCTGATATGACCTTAGATGTTGCTAGGAGGTAAAACAACAACAAATAAACAAGCTTTGATCAAATGCCATCTGTTATCAGTAAAAGGTGGGAGTTGGAGGGGAGGGTTCCCACAGGGCTTAGTATATATGGGCATTGCAATGTCGTCTGCCATAACAGAGATAATAGCAGACATTTCAACTGAATGAAATTTTTTTCTTAAGTGGCGCTGTTTCTTGGTGTATGGAACGATGATAATGATTCTAATCTTAAAGCTGCATAGTCTGATAAAAGCCTTAAATTTTCAAAACCAAAGTAATTATCTAGATTTGATCCTACATATTTAACCTAGATACTGATGCACATATTAACCATGTGTTGCCACATAGAAGTGAATGCTGAATCAAGTTAATAGAATCTGTTACTGCTAAATGAGTCAAGTTAATAGCCTATGGTGGCAGAGTATGAAATGAAATTTTGCATGTTTGAACTTCAAATATCTCAAAAGTTAGACATTTAAAATAAAAGTGACTTCAAACTAAAGTCAAGTACATTATAACAATAAATATATTGTATTTATCGCAGAAAATTTCAGAAACTCAAAACCATCGAACTATGCAACTTTAATATGAAACCCGACTTCCGGGAATTTTCCGCAATTCACTGGCAATGTTTTTTTTCCCCAGAGACCACTTTCATCCCTGGACAACAGACGCTTGGCTTGCCTTGTGCTTGACCTCATTGCACTTGACCTTGTTGCAGAACGACCATCACGAGCCAGCAGCACGTGTTGCTGATGTGGGCGTGTACCTTCTACATCATCGAGAACTACCCGGATGAGGTGAAGGAGGGGGACTTCACCACCAGGATGCTCCAGGCCAGTGTCCACTCATTTCTAGTTGGCCGAATCGGTAGAGTGCAGGCCTCCGGTGCGGGAGATCGGGCATTCGATTCCCAGTCAAGATAAACCAATGACTTACAAAATTGATACTTGTTGCTTCCTAGCTTGGCGCTCAGCATTAATAGGACAGGGCAAGGAGTGGTTAGCTCAGTGTCAGGATAATGTGACTGAGTGGAATATTGATTCATGGTGCTGGTGGCCTGATTTCCCAGTGGGGCAGCATGAGGGCACACTGTCACAAGTAGGTGCCTGTCCTAATATGACCTTAGATGTTGCTAGGACATAAAACTCCAACAACCAACCAACTTACCCTTGGCTGGGTGACCACCTGGGAATAGAGAGTGATGTTGAGATTCTTATAGGGGCCTACCAAATCAGTAGTGGATAGGTAACAGTGGGAGTAATCGATTAATCAACTCGGGTCACCTGAGCCACTTTTTGGCGCATGCGCACATCCTACAGACTCGGGTTGAATAAACGAATGCGCTCGGGGTGGACAAAATGGTGGCTTAATCTGAAACTTAATTTTTTTTTTCAATAACCAATAGAAGTACAGCAAAATAGGATTTAAAGTATTTTATGACTGTAGAAGCTTAAAATCTGGGTTATTAAAAAAAAAGTATTAAAACAACACGTAGGAGCTGTACCAGTAGCTGTTATACTAGAGGTACCAGCACAGATGTGACGTCATCGCTCCTAGCAAACCCCAGCCAAGAGGTGGGTTACTGGGGTCGGATCGTTTTGCACACGGCACGAGTATTTCTCAACTCCACTCGCGGTGTTCGATTTGAAATTCTGACGACTCGGGTGAGCGGAGTCGTCCGGGTCCTGTTAATCGATTATGGCCAGTGTGATTACTTTGGGTTGTTTATAGGTTGCCATAACAACGGCATCTGGCCCTGAGGAGATGACGCCTCTGTCGACGTACCTGGCGATCATGCGCGGCCTGGAGCGTCTGCTGCTCGCCTCAGTGCTCACCCGGCAGGACGCCGAGGCACTGGTCAAGGTCAGCGTCGACAGGTCAGTGTCAGATTTTTGTTCGTGGGGGTGGGGGGGGGGGGCGGTTTTATTTACCCTGTCCATAACGAGTAACTCGCATTGCGGCTTGTTTTTATCGCTGAACAGAAATAGTCTCAATTTGGTGGTTGCCTTGTCATCTTAGCTGTTAGTAGTTTCTTTATTTGTTTGGTGCCACATTTGCAACATTTTGGTGTATCTGATGGCTGCATGCTTAATGTTGACACGTCAGTGTCAGTTGGTTACATGCTCAATGTTGACAGGTGGCTGTATGCTCACTGTTGACAGGTCAGTGTCAGATGGTTGCATGCTCAATGTTGACAGGTGGCAGCATGCTCACTGTTGACAGGTCAGTGTCAGATGGTTACATGCTCACTGTTGACCGGTCAGTGTCAGTTGGTTACATGCTTAATGTTGATGGGTCAGTGTCGGATGGCTGCATGCACACTGTTGATGGGTCAGTGTCAGATGGCTGCATGTTCACTGTTGACGGGTCAGTGTTAGATGGTTGGATGCTCAATGTTGACATGTCAGTGTCAGGTGGTTACATGCTTAATGTTGATGGGTCAGTGTCAGATGGCTGCATGCGCACTGTTGATGGGTCAGTGTCAGTGTCAGTTGGTTACATGCTCAATGTTGACAGGTGGCTGCATGCTCACTGTTGACAGGTCAGTGTCAGGTGGTTACATGCTTAATGCTGATGGGTCAGTGTTAGATGGCTGCATGCTCACTGTTGATGGGTCAGTGTCAGATGGCTGCATGCTCACTGTTGATGGGTCAGTGTCAGTTGGTTACATGATCAGTGTTGACAGGTGGCTGCATGCTCACTGTTGACAGGTCAGTGTCGGGGGGTTACATGCTTTATGTTGATGGGTCAGTGTCAGATGGCTGCATGCTCACTGTTGATGGGTCAGTGTTAGATGGCTGCATGTGCACTGTTGACAGGTCAGTGTCAGATGGTTGCATGCTTACTGTTGGCAGGTCAGTGTCAGTTGGTTACATGCTTAATTTGGATGGGTCAGTGTTAGATGCCTACATGCTTAATGTTGAGGGGTCAGTGTCAGATATTTAGCATGTTTAATGTTGATGGGTCAGTGTCAGATATTTAGCATGTTTAATGTTGATCGGTCAGTGTCAGATGGTTACATGCTCAATATTGACGGGTCAGTGTTAGTCAATGTTGGTAGGTCAGTGTCAGTTGGTTAGTCAATGTTGATAGGTCAGTGCAAGTTGGTTAGTCAATGTCGATAGGTCAGTGCAAATTGGTTAGTCAATGTCGATAGGTCAGTGCCTGTTGGTTAGTCAATGTTGATACGTCAGTGCCAGTTAGTTAGTCAATGTCGATAGGTCAGTGACAGTTGGTTTGTCAATGTTGATAGGTGAGTGCCAGTTGGTTAGTCTATGTTGATAGGTCAGTGCCAGTTGGTTAGTCAATGTAGATAGGTCAGTGCCTGTTCATTAGTTAATGTTGATTAGAGTTGGTTAGTCAATGTTGGTAGGTCAGTGACAGTTGGCTAGTCAATGTTGGTAGGTCAGTGCCAGTTAGTTAATCAATGTTGGTAGGTCAGTGAAAGTTGGTTAGTCAATGTTGGTAGGTCAGTGACAGTTGGTTAGTCAATGCCAATAGATCAGTGCCAGTTGGTTGCCAATCCTAGATCGATATGATCATTTGTTGACA